>JACGDI010002287.1:396785-436890 GCA_014898725.1 Jacaranda copaia
GGGCAAAACTTTTGGCAGAACTAGACCTGGGCTTCACATCGATGACCTTGTATGGTAGTGTAACGTAGCAACGGTGATGGGAAATATAGCATCAAATATAGTGGCAACAAAGTGGTGCTGAGACTGTGGGCTTCGTTTGAAGGTTATTTCTACCTTAAAACTAAAAACTAATTAAAATATTAGACTTAGAAAAATGAACCGCAGTGGACGGTAGTAGTTTTGCATTTTTTTAACAGCAACGATGCAATGATGGCTCCTAGACAGAATCCTTTTTTCATCATAATAGTTAGGGTAGTGTGATCGATTCATGGTTTTGGGGTCTCAGTTGTGCATTTTGGGGTAAAAATTGGTATTAAGTTTAAGGTTTTTGTACATTTTTATCATTCAAGACTTTTGTGCTTTTGAATACGACTCGAGATTGTATTTAGTAGCAAAATTGTTATATGCATGAATAATGTTGAATTCTTGGGCTTAGATTTGTATCAAAGCATGACAATCAAAGATTTATTAAGTTATTTGAGTAAGAAAACCCTAAAAATTAGAAATTTGGGGCCTGAGTGGAATTAATTGGGATAGTTAAATATATGGACTGTTTATTTTGGTTTGGGATGCTGGTGTAAGATTAAATATGTAAATGAGAACTAGTTTGCACTCTATTATTAAGATTCAATATGAAAATTAGGAATTTATCATCGTAATATCAGCTTTATTAGCTATTTTGGAGCGATAGTATCATTTAAGTCTAAAACTATCATATTAATTAGTTGTTTAGTAAATTTGAGCTATTAATGGTTTAATTATGATTATTAGGATTGAATGTGAATTTTAATTATGAAAATGTTATATTGGATAGGTGACAAAGAAGTGGGTCCTGAAGACCAATAGACTGTTGTTTGTGGCTGGCAAACCCGTAAGCGATTAATCATATTTGTTAATCGTATTATTTTGCCTTGTCAACATTTTTGTACCTATTATCTGTTGTTTGTCTTGGTATTAGCAATGCATTAGGGATTACTCCCTAAGCATTTGTGTTAATCGTTCTTGGTACTTGTACTTTTTGGAGATTGTTTGGCCATGGGCCTAACTGAGCAAAATGTTTAGATATGTGACATACTATGCAGTCCGCATGGGTATCAATGATATGCCAGGGATTTTTGCTTGAGTATCAATGGTGTGCTAGGGATTTCCTCCTGGGCATCGCAATGCACCATACAGTCTGTATAGGCACAAACTATATACCAAGCTGTCACGCTTTGGTAAAGTATTTATTAAATGGAATAAGGCAAATCTAATATGTATGTCTAGTCTAGTTTTATTATAATGCATATATTGTATGGGTTTGCTTGTTCGTACTTAGTTTTTGATTGATAGTGATTTGTTCTTGGAGCAATAAGATGGGAGAGATTCCTGTTTGTTATACATGTTCTTACTTAGTTTGTACTTGTACTTGTATTGATATTGAAATAAGATCCATTAAGATGTTGTTTCCTCAATAGTTTTATTTTACTTATTGTTATGATATCCTTCACTACGTTTGTTGGACTTATGCTTTTATTTCTCCATATTTCTCTTAAACAGGTTTAAGTGAATGATGTGAAGTTCTGACTTGGAAAGAAGACACATCTTTTGTAATAGAATAGGTGCTACCTATGTAAATGGTTTCTCTTAAATGTTGAATTCAGTTTTTGAAACATTGTGATACGTTAGGATTGGTGAAAATGACTTTAGATTTGTATATGCTTTGTTAGATGTTAAGAAATTAAATTCTGGTATGTATTTAATGTTTTGTTGGTTTAGTAAGTTTGAAATTACTTTTACTTTTGATAAGTAGGTTTGGGGAAAAAACTTTGGAGTCCTATTTTTTGTTTATGGGTTTGAATTAAGATTGAATTAAATGGCATCTTAGTTAGGGGTTATCCCAAGTGGGGTGCCACATCTTTGTTGGGGAAAATATATATATATATATATATATGTACTTGTTAATATGCCCTTGTCATTTGATCTTTTCAATAAATGTGTTGCGAATTTACCACACATCGCTACTTTATGCTCATTGTGGTTTCTATTGAACTTTATTTATGTCATTTTACCTTAAATTGGTGATCATATTGGGAAGACTGAAAGGGATTTTGAAATGTGTGCTCTATTATTGCTTGCTATGACTGTTATCTTGAAGTGAGCTTGATGTTACTTGCTTGATTGCTTGTATGTCATGGCAAATCAAAATGTTTATTAAAATGTTGTCGGATATGTTACGTGATAATAGCAAGCATACTTGATATCGTTGGGAATAAGCCCTAAGATTAGATTGAAAGACAATCGGGTAGAACAGAATGATGATGACTATTCTTTCTACTGATACCCTATGCATTATAATCTAGTCTCATAGCTAGTCGAAGGTAATTGTCTATAAGCAAGATCAAGCATACATCTAGCCATGCCTTGTGCATGTTTAAGTGCCAAGCTAATCACTCAAAATTTGTAGGGAAAAGGATTTTTTGTGTTTCGAAAGTGGAGTGACAACGTAGGAGAACTACTAATAGCAAGATTGTGAAAATAATTGATATGCTTGACATTTATGCTTTGAAGCTCGAATGTTTGACAAAAATCAAATAATTGTTCAAATGTCATATTGAACCCTTTGGTCATATTTGAGATTTAAATCTTTGTAAATAGGCAACGAGTTCTAAAGTTTCATTACTGGTATAAGATGGTGGTGAGATGGGTCATTTACAAATTTTGACTAAAATCTTCTCTCACAACTTTTGGAAATTTTAATGCTTCTACTTGTTTCCTATTTAATATTTAGAAAATTGTCACTTGTTGTTATTACTAAAATACCTCACTAAGTCATTCAAACTTACATCTTTCATTCTTTACCATAGATAAGAGAAAGTGAAAAGGATAGACTAAGCCATAAGACACATGAGGTAATAAGTCCAATAAATATATAGATATGCAGATTGTGTTTATAGAAATACTAACACCAATTTAAGAATGCAAGGGAAGTGCTAAGTGCAGTTTGTGATATTTTGGTTATAAGTTGAACTTCTAATGGATGTCGCTTATGAAAATCAAATACTTTGAATTTTGAGAAATATATTTTCAATTATTCAAAAGACTTGTAGTATAAAATGAGTAGCACCTCGGACAGGAGCAGATGCCTCCCAATTAAAGTGCCACAAAGGTGGTATCAGAACTTAATTTTGAAAACATGAACTATGCTAGGATATGTCCCTCGAAACATGAAAGCTTTGGTTACTAGAGATTAAGTATGACTCTGGAATTTGACTAGAACATGAATTTTTGGGATAATGTTTGATCCGAAAGATGTGAACGGTCATGGTTAGGTGGCCAACCAATGCATAATCCGTAACTCCTAAGGTATCCAGCATGTGACTTCTTTCTTGGGGACTTGTATTGGATACAAACTTATTTAAGAGTACTCTAATCGATGAGTGAGCTAATGATCATTTTAGATAGAGCTGAATTAGATGAGCAAAAGATCCTTTGGATCATTACTTTTGACATAAGAGAATATTGTGACCTAAAAGGCATAGCTATTTTGGAAGTGGTATGTTGATAAGTCGAATCTCCTTGGAATATGGAATATTGGGATTAATGAAGGCTAAGTTTGACAAGAAAATTTGGCTGGGATGTTAACTTTTGGGATATTGCTTGATATTAAAGCAATAAATGATTGATATTGGAGTGGTTAGCCAATATCTAATTTGTTAACCTTGAGATATCGAGCATATGACTTTAGTAACTTTTGGTGTAATAATTTTCTTGGTGTTACATTGTGGAGTCGGTGTATTTGTGATAATGAAATTTGAGAAGCCAAGGATCATTTTGGAATAATCTATATTTTGGTTTATACATATGATTGAGGCCCATAGGGTATTGTTGTTTCAAAGAAATTAATACTTCAACAATGAAATTAACTGGTATAACTACATCATGGTATTTGAGAAGGAAATGAGGAATGTTTCCTATAAGGAAATCTTCTAAGAAAAATATGATTGATATGTGTGTGTGGTTATGATTTAAATATTTAAGGAATTAGCTTATAAATAGTAAGAAAGCTCCTTTGTGTGAGCATAAGATAACAACAAATAAAATGGAAAAAAAATTCCTATAAGAATGAAATTGTAAAGAAAACATTGTAACTTGAGGAGAAGGGAATAATGTTTGCTAAAGAGTGTAGAAGACATCTAGAGTTAGTACCAGAATCTTAAAGGAAATATTAGGGAGGGATATAGAAATCAATGAAGAAGGATAAAAAGGGATTAAAAGGAAATGATAGGATATAAGAACGGCTACTGAAACCTTAGTGAAAAGATAGAGATGAAGGATGATGACTATTATACTAGTACACTGTAATCAATTATCAAAACTGAAAAAGATATAAGACTTGTAAGTGGAAAATAAAGCATAAAGATTCATATTTCAAAATGAGAAACCCTATTGAAACTCTTGACAATGGAAAACTAGAATCTTAAGTAATGGAGATTGAAATAATATAGAACCTAAATAAGTATATCCATAAGGACAATTTGTTAGTGCACATCCATATATTAGACATGATTGAATAAATAATTCTATTGATAATATGATAGATGAACTACTTTTCTCACCACAAACTAAACCAACTAATTAGATCAAATAAAAACATTAACACCTCTAAGAATGAGATTTGTATGCACATACACTGATTGAATTGTAGGTAAAGCATGTGTACAGCTAAAAAATGGACATATTAATTGAACTCCACAAAGTTTTACACCCAATTTTGGTATCCCATTTGAAACACGAAATAGCGACTCTGATGTTGATTTAACAATTAATAAGTTGAATGAAAAAAGTCCCAGTACTCTTAAGAACTAGATAAACATATATATGCACATATTTATCTTTAGCAGCTCGTGTACGAACGTAATTGTATGTACCAACTTGAACCCTAGAAAGTCTTATCTCATGTCCAAGTGTCCTATATTTACAACAACATATCAACCTTAGCATTATTTAGAAATGTTTCAGGTTTAACACTATTGACCAAATTGATCTAGGCTTTCTTCTTAAGCTAAAATTTTGATACATCGAAAAATAATACTAATCAAAAGTATTAGTTGAGTGCAATCATAACTCACATGTATGAAAACAGGACCTTACTAGTTAACTAAGCTAACAAATTCGAACACTATATAGAGAATACTCTAGTTGGAAATTTATAGTAAAAGATGGATGATGGCACCAACTCCTTATGTCAATCTCATGAATAAATGCTAAAGCAAAGAGGCCAAATATAAAATCTAATTGTCATGACATAATGCTCTTGTGATTTATTGATAATTACAATTAGGTCAGTAAAATCAAGATAGAATTAGGAAGGCACTTAGATAGAATCTAACTCTAGTGAAGTGGTACTTTTGTGGGCTAGTGATAAACATAACTAAATTAGTAACTCTAAAAGTATCATAAAAGACCTTATCAAAAGCACTTCAGGGAATTTATGGGATTTCATTTGCAAGTTCATGAAAGGATTAACAATCAAAATATAAGTACATTGATTGAAAATGCAAGAAAGTCTTCAGAGCATCAAGAAATAACCATGTATCATTGATAAGGGCTTGCAGGACAAGGATAGGAATTAAACAAGCCTCATTGAATATGGGACCATAACACCTTACCCTATGAAAACGACTTGGCTTAGTGTAAGGATGTATAGTTTATTTAAGGTTGAACTAAGTTGAGAATGTTCTTCATTAGAAGTTGGGGGAAAAGGTATACTAGGAATTACTTCTTATTCATAATATAGGTATTATAGACTAAAACAATGTCATTTGGGTGATCAAGCTCCTACAACTTTTGCGGACATTATATATAGGATATTTTGATTTTTTAGCTCACTTAAATAAGAAGAATTGATGATCTTAATACATAAGAAAAGGTATGAAGAGATCTTACAAAATAAAGAAGAAGATTTGCTTGTGCTAGTTATTATTCCTCTTATAGAATGTACAAAATTGTTCAATGCATCTATGCTTTCATCAAAGGTTAGATTACAAGAAAAGGACCATAGGTACCCCAAGAAAACTTAAAACCCTGAGAGTAGAATTACCCTATTAAGAATTTATGGCTTGTTGCTTTAGGTTGTCCACCTGAAACAAAATCTCTCTTTTGGGTTAAAGGAATTTCCTGGAAAAATATGGGTAATAGCATGTTATCTAAGTATAAACATCCAAATCAAAAGAACGAGAGAAATAAAATTATATATCCATGTTGAAAATTTTAAGTTCTATTTAGAATTATGACATTACGAAGCACTTGATTCCTTAAGAGGACATAGAATTTGTTCTTTCTAAAGTCGAGGCCACAGTAAATAAAGAAGATTGAAGAATATGTTAGGAATAAAGGTTCTTGGACTCTGACAATTAGTGTCAAAGATGATTTTCTTAAAGTCATAAATTAACTTATTGAAATAATTGAAGAAGGACTAATCTTTGAATAAATGCGTAGTATAGAGAAATTTGAGAATTGAAGAGATGAATTAATCTTGGTACTAGTTTTACCCTTCTTTGGGAAACTTAAGAAAATATCAAATATGCTAGTGCCTAAAATGAATATGGGGTTATGAGGGAATGATCTCACATACCTTGGAAAGAATTAAGACATAACAATAGATGATAAAATTTGAAATGATCAAGTAGGAGTAAGTAAATAAAGAAACTCATGAAAGTGATGCCAATGAGGAGAGTTTCAACTTTCCTATGACAAAGTAAGAGTCACTCAAGATTGGAGAAAAGAAAACATGGGATCAATTTGACTAAAAAAATATAGTAATTTGCAACAAAATATTGTTGGGAATAATAAGACTGTAAGTGATGACACTACAAGATCTTTCATATTTCAGACAAGAATCTAGCGACCAGATCCTCTTAAAGGGGAAGAGTGCAACACCCCGAATTTTGAGATTCTAAAATAAAATAAAATATAAAATTGCTAAGTTTGGTTAGATTAATTGTAGGTTAGAATTCACTAAAATCTAGAAATAAAAATTGACAATTGAGAGGTTTGATCATAAATAAAAAAAAGGACTTGATTGTTTTAAATTAAAGAATTTATAGGGGTAATGTGAGCAAATTAAAAGTTTAATGACTTCAGAATAATTAACTTAGGACCCAAATGACCAAAGTATGAAATATTAGGGGTCAATATGTATAAAATAAAAGTTGGAGGACTTAATTGAAGTTTAGGGACCAAGGTGAAGGCAGATTAAAGGTTCAGGGGCCTAATTGAAGTTGGTCAAAAGTTTTGGGGTCCAAATTGAAGAAGTTGAAAAATGGTTTATATATATAGAATGAAGAACAGAAATTTATTCAATTCTCAAAAACTACCAAACCTCTGCCCTAGTGCTGAATCATCGAAAAATGGTCATAAAACTCAAAAATAACACTATATAAAGCTAGCTCTTTGCTTAAGGAACCCAACCATACCAAAAACATTGAAAACCATTAGGCATTTTGCTGAGAACGACACGACGATGATGGATGCTTGGCAGTAGGGTTGGTTTTACCACTTTGAAAGGTGGAACTGAGATGGGTCTTGAGGGGTTTTGTTTGCGAGCTCATAGGCAAGGAAATCATGGTTTCAATTTTATGGATTGAGTGGAGTTGGCAGGCCAACTAGAAGTGAGCGGCAAACAGTGGAGGATTAGGGTTCCATGATGGTTTTTCAAGCAATTGGTCGGCCAAATGGCGACCAATCAAGAAATCGATTAGGGCATTTTGTTCTTGGCATTGAGACACACCTGGTGGTGGTGGTGGTGGTGGTGGCCTCTGCCTTTAGCGATGGCATGTGCAACGGCTTTTCAACAGTCAGTATAAAATTTAATCCTAAATTCATCTAAGCTATTTTCAGCTTGAGATTGGATTTTGATTCAATCCAATTTAGATAAATTTTATAATTAAATTTAAATTTGATTAATTTACCAAATGTAATTGAAATTTTGGATCCAAACCTAATCATAATATGAACTAAGACCGCTAAACTATGGTTTAGCCTATGTTATGGATTTATCTCATAATTATTATATTTGAACCCAATCTACTTGAAGGGATATCATTAGAACCTTAAGCAAGATTTCAACAAGTTGTTTACCAACTCATTAACTTAAGGACAGTGATATATGACTATCTTAAACATATGAGTGCAACATGGAACTTGAGAAAATTATGACTGAACAAATAAATTAATAGAGGAACTTGATAAGGACATTTAAGTGTATTAACAATTATGATTCAGAAAGTAACACGACATTGATTTAGGCTATATTATTCCAAACTTTGAATTGATTAGGAAACGAGGACATGGATTCTCTAAGTAACTAAAGATTACCACATTTAATTATCTTAAGTATTTAGATATGAAATAGAGACTAATGAAATTGTGTCCAAATAACTTTGAGTTTGATAACTAACTTAAGATTTAGAGAATTGATAGGATAATAACTTGAGATATCTTATGACATTTCTCAATTTGACTAGGAAACTAGGACCCAAGCGACCATACAACTAAGGATTCCTCTGCATTTGCTAAGTAAGTTTATACTCAATAGTATGAGATTTCTTTGCTGGGGAAAGAATATATATACTTGTTAATATGCTCTTGTCGTTTAATCTTTTTCAATAAATGTGTTGTGAAATTTGCCGTACATCGCTACTTTATGCTAATTGTGGTTTCTATTAAACTTTATTAATGTTGTTTTACCTGAAATTGGTGATCGTGTTGAAAAAATAGAAAATGGATTTTAAAATACGTGTTTTATTATTACCATGACTATAATCTTAAAATGAGGTCAATATTAATTGCTACTTGTATGTCATGGAAAATCAGAATGTTAATTGAAATGCTATTAGACGTAGTATGTGACAATCGTGAGTGTACTTGATACCCTTGGGGGTAGGCCATGGGATTAGATTAAAAGATGATCGGGCAGAACAGACCAATGGTAACTATTCTTTCAACTAATACCCTACATGTTATAATATAGTCCCACAACTAATAGGAGGTAATTTTCTGTTAGCAGGATTAGGCATGTGGCTAGACATGCCTCGTGCATGTTTAAGTGACCGTGTCGATCACTCAAAATTTGGAGGGATAAGGATTTTTGTATTTTTGAAAGTAGAGTGACAAGGTAGAAGAACGACCAATAGCAAGATTGTGAAAGTAATTGATTAGCTTGATACTTGTGCTTTGAAACTTGAATGTTTGACAAAAATCAAATGATTGTTCAAATGTCATGTCAACCCCTTTGGTTGTATTTAAGATTTAAATTTCCGTACACAAGCATGAGTTTTGTGAAGTCTCATCACTAGTATAGGACAGTGGTGAGATGGATCACTTAAAATTTTGACTAAAATCTTCTCTCACAACTTCTAAATATTTTAATGCTTCTACTTACTTCCTATTTAATATTTGGAAAATTGTCACTTTGTTGTCATTGCTAAAATATCTTAGTAAGTCATTTGGACTTACATTATTTTATTGTTATCTTCCGTTCTATACCCTAGACAAAAACAAGTGAAAATGATAGACTGAACCATGGGACACATGAGGTAATAAGTCCAACAAATATATAGATATGTAGATTATGTTTATAGAAATACTGACATCTATTTAAGAATATGGGGGAAGTGCTAAGTGTGGTTTATGATATTTTGGTTCTTAGTTGAACTTCTTCTGAATGTCGCTTGTGGAAATTAATACTTTAGATTTTGAGAAATGTATTTTCAGTTATTCAGAAAACTTGTGGTATAGAGTAAACAGCACCTCGAACAAGAGAAAGTGTCTCCCAATTGGAGCTCTACAAAAACTTAAGTCCCTAAAGGTGAAAAAATTAATAATTGAATAAAAAGGCTCAATTAAATAAGTAAAAAATAAAGAAAAAGTTAAGTGAGCACAGTTAATTAAGCTCTTCAAGATGGGCACACAAACCAAGAGGGTTGAGTCCCAACAAGCAATTAATCTCTATAAATACCAACTCCAAAGTAAAAAAGGACACGATAATCATTTGCAAAACTCTAGAGCTTTCCTCTACACAAATACACTTCAGAACAAGAACTCTCTGAATTCCACTAACTTTCAAAAAAGACCCTATCTCTATTTCAGAACAATATCATCTTGGAGCCATTTGTAGGAAATTTCTATTCAAGAAAAAGGTACATTAAGAGTACAAATGAGATCCAGAGCTTGAGATTCTAGTAGTAGGTTGCCTTAAGGGGTGAGAACGTAGAAAACAACTAGCCCTAAGTACATCTACCACCAAAAAAGACACTAGCACAACAAGCTCCATTCCTAGAGAACCAGTGTTGTAGATGACTCAAGAATTGCTAATGGTACTATTAAAGAATGCCTCCGTATAAGGGGCTACAAAAGAAGTCATTCAATACACCAAAGAGCACTGTCCTCAAGAGCTACCTTAGTTGGAAGAACAGGAAAGCTTTTTAGTTCCTAGAGAGGACAAAAAAAGGGAAGTCCACTTTAGCAGGTGAACATGCAATCATCCCTCTGAGTTCACTCATCATGATAATTGCCCATTGCAACTAGAGTTCAGACTTGTGCAGACATACGACCAACCATTCTAGATAAGCTCTTAATTCGAGCTGAAAAGCATGTCCACGCCAAACAAAAGAGTTTAAGAGAGCACTGGTGTTTCCATCCTAACAAAAGATAAAATGCTAAAGAACATAACTTGAAGGGCTAAACTGAGAGATACTTAGCTAGAATTTTCTAAGGAAGTATTGACCAACAACAAAGGTAACACCCAAAAAATAATATAGACTTGGAGGTATGAGAACTACTAAATGCTAAAGTGAGAATTGAAAGCTCTAAGAAAACCATGACGACATTGGGTTGATAATATACTTAACAAAAAACCTTATTGATAACTATAGCAGGAATGCAAAAAATAAGTATATCAATACTAACGAAGCCCTCATGAAGGTTGCATCATTGATGTAAGGCCACTTGATAGAAATGGGTTTATGCGTACGAAGTGCAATAATGATCATCTGGCATCCAACTCGAAAAAAGAGACTTAGAGACTTAAAGAGACAAATCTACTAACATTCTAATAGTCTCGGCATCTCTAGCTTACTTCTTGTAAGGAAGATCCTAATGCATAGCGAAAGCTCCATAAACATCTTATTCCATGACACATCCTTCTAGCTATGTGAAGCCAATGCCTAGCTGCATAAAGCCAATTACCCTTCAGTCGAACCCAATGGAGAAACTATAGATGCAAGGAGCCAACATAAGAGAGTGAAGGAATGCAAGATTAAAATTGAAGAGATACCTGAAGAAATGGAAGTCGCCTCGAGAAATCTAGTAAACATCTTCAAAGCTAAAGGTGAAATTCCAAAGATGGAGCATGAAAAATGCAAGATTCTAACCAAAAGCCAACGAGTATATGAAGAATTATCAAGATTCCCATAGTTTGTAGAAGCTAGAAAAAAAAAAGCAAAAGACTAGAATTGAACATTATCCCATATATACCCGATAGGAAATGCACATGACTAAGAGACCATAGAAGCATAATATCACTCAAGTGTGCTCGAGAAGCCTCCATGGCGGTAGCTATTTCTTTTGCTACTTCAACAAAACACTCTAACATACTTCTAAATACCTATATATCTCTATTATGTAGTAATTACTTACAAGAATACATCTACAGTAAGACCACAAATGTGTGCACACCACAACAAACATACAATAGTAAATGCATAACATTACTAATGACATGCACGACTCCACACAACAATCATTGAGCAAGCTGCATTAGCACTAATATAAGGTCCCCTAGAAGCACATAGAAAAATACTACTATAAGACCCCCAAAGAGTGTATAGTGAAAAACCACTCTAAAAACTTTAGGAGACACGTGATAAAAATTGCTACAAGACCTCCATAGGGCATGTGTCAAACACATCAAAGCCGACTACAAAGCCCTCAGGGAGTAAGTGGCACATGCATTAAAACCCATTATAAGACCTCTTAGGGGGCATGTGGCAAGCAAATACAACTTTAGCAACATCCCTAAGGAAAACACACAAAAATAACTTAACAATAAAATGTTTGGAAGGTATCATGATAGGTGTGCAAAACTTCTACTAGCAGTAACATCCTAGGAGCGCACCATAATAAAATTGCAAGCCCACTAAAATTTTAACTTGCAGTAAGATCCCAAGTGCATAATAGATCAAACTAAATCAATGCTCTTAAAGGGAGATACAACGATAGCAATTACGGCTTCAACAACACCCCAAAGGGAGATTGTTAACAAGCCATAATCGAGGTAAGACCACTCAAGGGGGCTTATGGAAACTAAGTTCATCAGAAAATCCTCAAGGGGTCTAACATTATATCCACTTCCTACTACTACTTATGGTAGAAAAGTCACAAGAAAGGGATGAAAAAATTAAAAAAGTATAAATACAAGGCAATATGCAAATAGGAAAGTAAGAAAAAGGGAGAAGGATAAATCACCTAAATGACTTAGTATAAAAAAGAGCACAACAATGCTCAAATCTTTGTAACAAAGATGCAAAGTTTGATAATACTACAGTATATGAATATCAGCCTATGTTTGGCCAACACTTGACCATCCAAAGAAAAATGAAAATTGGCATGTTACTAAAAAGGAATGAAAATGAGGTCACCCATACCATAATAAAAGAAGAAAGACTAAGTCCTAGCATTACTCCTACTTAGCCCCTTATGAAGATGTAATAGCTAAACCATCCATAATGCACCTAGGGCCAACTTTTGACAAGCCTACCAAAATCAAGCCTGCTAAGAGACCCCCCAAAGACAGCTCACAAAAATCATCTCTATTGTAAGACCTCTTAAAAAGGCATACCAACAAACACCCCAACAGTGAGATTCTAAATGCATATAGTGGAAGAACTTTTGGTATGCAAGACAGCATCTTCACAATAAAAGCTTCAAAAAATGCTTGAAACGATGCAATTCAATAGCACACTCCCTAGGGTCCCTAAAGAAATGCCTCCACGAGAGACCTTAGAGAGCTCATAGAACAACTTAGCTCTGCAAGAGCTCTATAGCAATCTTTGAAGTATGAACATCTGTCAAAAATGTCACCCCGAGTAACATTTAGAACCCTACTTGAGCAACCACGCCCAATGAGCACCTTTAGTAGGATTAGATCTATGTAACAGGTGCCCACGATGTAGATAAAACCATATGAGAAGTGCCTCTAAATGCAAATGCCTACTAAATGGACTAGTTTATCCCGATTAATCTCTTCACATGGCACCTCATAGCAATCCCTTATCTACTCTCATTGTACTATATGTAGTTCCAATACATTGTTATTACTAAGCTCGCTCTCCTCTCTCATCCCCAAAACCTCAAGATAATACAATGTGTAGTTGTTCAATAAGTGTTAAAAGAGATAAAAGAAAATAAAAAAGGTAAACAGCACCTAAAAAAAATTCTAAGTTATTCCTTGAACAAAGAGCTTTGTCAACAATCCTAAAGGATCTTTAAGATACAAAGCTCCACAAGAAATCCTAAATCTTTTAGGAACACAAGCTCTGCTACAAAACCAAAAGTGGTCTTGGAAGCATGAAACCTTTTAGGAATTCTAAGTGATTTGCAAGACAAGGATGCCCATGGCAAAAATGACAAAGTCCTAACATAGCTTGTAAGCTCTAACTCATCAAAGAGAATAACTCTATATCTCCCAAGAATTGCCAAGATCAAATAAAAGTCACAGCAAAAACTACCAGCACCATATAAAAGCTTATGAACTTAAAGAAGGAAATAACATTGCGGGGAGGACAATCCTCGAGAATACAAACTAAGTTAGCCCTACTACAGTTGCCTATTAAAGGTGCACTCACTTCGCATGCACTCAAAACAAAAATATAAAAGTTGTCTTGAGAATTCATCCTAGCCACAAAACAACTTCACAAGTTCTAAAAATGTCTAAGTATTTCAAAGAACACAGACTCTAACTTATTCATTGAACACTGAACTCTACTAGTGATCCTGAAGGATCTTTGAGGCAAAAAGCTCCACGAAAAAGTCTATGTCCTATATAGAATGCAAAGTCCCATGAAAACCCAAGGTGATCCCAAATGTTCAAAAGGTCTACAAAAAATTCTAAAATGCTTGTAGAGTGCAAAATTTCTTCAAAAAGTCTAAACCCCTCTGGTTCTGGCCATTGCCTAAGCAAATGAACTTATAAGGAAAGAAAAAAGCAACTCAATGTGAGCACTTGCCTTAAGACGAACAATGTCCTCCCCTTAAAAGAATTAAAAATTAAATTACTTGATTAATTCAAAGTTCATTGAAGTTCAACTAAAAATAAGTTAATTATATATTTTATACTTTCAATAAAAAAATAAATTAATTAATTAAAAGTAGACGTGCTTGATGATATAACAAATTGAATTCCTAAGAGCTTGATGATGTAAGGACCTTGATTGTTTTTTTGAGTAGCATCACAGCTTGAATCTAATTATTCATTTGTTCATGTATAAGGGTGTAGATATTGCAAAAAAAAAAAAAAAAAATGTAATCTTCAAAATATTTTATTTTATGATAATATTTACTTTATTTCATATGTATTTTATTTAATATTTAAGAAAGTAAATCTAATAATTACTAACATAAACTGAAGACTTTGTTTTAAAATATAATAATAAAGATAATTGGTATAAACTGAATAAGTAGTAACATATTAAAAATTGCTAACTCTAAATTTGTAATATTAAAAAAGTTGATTAACTCTAAATTTATAGATACGTCATACATTTTTAAAAAGACTAAAATTTTGAAAATAAAAAGAATAAGTTAGTGGAAAAATTGAAGCAAAGAATATATACTTATATTTTCTATGTAAATAAACAAGTCAAATTTCTAAAATGCAAAATCTTTATCATGATATCCTTAGTAACATGGAGAACATAATAACAATTTTCATGAGACTTGAGGTTTTCAAAGTATTCAAATTTATCAACATAGTAAATATATGATCTCATAATACTTTATCAGTTAAAAATAACTCATAGCAAATTATTATTTGATCATCAATTTAGCATGCATTTTATCACGTACATTATTTTAAAAACTAAAATATTATTTAATACTTGATATTATTTTGATAAGTCAAAATTAATTTATTTATGTTTGTGAAATTATTTTTATCAGTTTCAAAACTTATCAAATAATATAGACGTTATACATTGTGTCTAAAAAATTACATAAGATAATAACTAGGTCTTCCAATTGCGACTCATTATATAAGAAGATATCAATTCTTGATAAATTTATCTTATAAGCATAAAATGTGCTAAAAATTTAATATGATTTAGAAAATAAAGCATCAAATCACAACTTAGCAATATGATACATGCTAGCAAAACTTTTATAGCTTTTATTGCCTACTCGAAGATATACCCTGTACAGTGTTGAGGATCACACGATTGGAAGTTTAGCAATAAATATGGCTTCTATTAACCACCACTAAATAACATAAAAATTATAATCAGTGTACATTGCACTATCTTGATTAAAACCAAAATAGTCATGATTAAAACCAATTTTGAGGAGATCCGACATATATATTGCCCTATCTTGCTCTCAACTCAAATCTAATGAAATAACTAATTTTAGTATCTTCCTTTTACATATAAATAATTAAGAAAATATAATTTTAACCTTTAATTTTTTTAATAATATTCTGTAATATAGTGTTGATAGCATTATATTAGTACAAAAAATGAAAGGAGCCTCTAGCTAATCATACTTTTATATTTATACTATTAATAAAACGTGAGGGTCTTACTATCGGTTTGGTTTCATTTTGAAGGCCCCTTTTCATATTTTACACTATTTCAAAAATTAAAATGGTTTGGATGTGTTTATTCTTAGGGGAAAGAAATTTTATTTTTATTTCCATATCCCACTTTTGCAGCCTACATTTTATTTTATGCCCCATTCTCAAACCTAACCCCCCTACCCATAATAATTTCACTAAACAAAGCTTGCTCCCTGTCAATCACATCTCTCATACATCAATCAAATATAATTAATTTCTTTTTTCTTCCCAACACTTCTAATGTTTTCTCCCCACCCATTCATTTCACATCTTTCTGCCAATAGGAGAACGAGCCACATTGGAGAAAGAGATGGTGTCATTGACCAGTGAAAATAATCGAACATCCAACGAAGTGATGGAAGGCAGGATGTCAACCTCTTCAAGACTAAATCTATTATAATCGATGAGTTTTTCTAATACTGGGTGGTGGAGATGTGGAAACCCAATTTTGCAATTCCTATGCCTCTAGTTTGTACATGGTCACCAATCGAGACAAACTTGTTAGGGTTTTTCGAAATGTTGATTTTGTGGGGTGGACTATGCTTCAATGGGTACAAATCTTTGAAAACCGTTACAACTACATGCTTATTTGGTTGATTAAAGGTCTTATTTTTGTTGGTCATGGAT
Source organism: Jacaranda copaia (assembly GCA_014898725.1). NCBI lineage: Eukaryota > Viridiplantae > Streptophyta > Magnoliopsida > Lamiales > Bignoniaceae > Jacaranda > Jacaranda copaia. Next base: position 413,320 of record JACGDI010002287.1, read on the forward strand.
ATTATGGTTTTTCATTTTTGCTGAATTATTTGTTGTTTTGATTTCATGTGTTGTTGACCATTATTTGGTATTTTTTCATATTTATGGCTTAATACATTTTCTTTGCAACAGTAAATAGGGGTACTCGATTGTTTGGTTGATTGAAGTTGGTTTTTATTTTGTGCATCTGATATAACGGTTTGTGAATATTTTGATGGCATTGTTCTTTAGAAATAATGTCTACTTAAGCTTTATTTGGTTTGATTTTGCTAGATCTACCATATCAAGTTACATTTGGTAGTGCTTTATGTGCTTCAATATAGAGAGTCGTATATCAAAATATTAGGGAACATGAAGTTAATGTTTAATGCTTGACAGGGCAAAATAGTTCTTGGAATTTTGGGTAGTATTGTCATTTGCAATTGTATTCCTTTTGCATCTGACTAAATTGCAACATTATAGTTTATGATAGTTGCTTTTCTCTAAATGTAACATAATCAACTAAAAAGTTAAATACTATATGAGCCTCCATAGTTTCTGTATTTTGGTTGCTTCCAACTAATAATACTTTGGGAGTTAGTAATAAAGTGTCTTTATTCAATAAAACTGTAAATGTATGACTATTTCATAATATGCATGGCATAAATACACACCAAGAAAAATTCAATGCAATGTTTGTAATTAATTTTGATACACTTTATGTTATCATATTTTGTACTCCACACTTATCATACATATTTATACTTTAGATGACACGTGACTCACAACAATTTTAGAGTAGGGCTAACAATGCAAAGTGGGACTTGCCCACCCTCACTATGTTTATTGAGCTAATGTATGAACAGTTTATAAAGGGTCAACTACTTTCCACCAGATACCTTCACTAACTATATATGGCTAAAGATTCAAAAGAGTTTGCTTGAACATACTAGTCTATACTATGATGTTGAACAAATGAAAAGTAAAATATGCTGGGTTTGGATGCTTTGGAGAAAATTTCATCATTTAATGACAAATCACATTAGTTTTGGGTGGGACAGTGTTAGTGGCACAGTCATAGCTACAGAGAAACACTGGGCGAAGTGGATTATGATAAAGAAATAGTTCAAATATTATAATAGTTTGCATTTGTAGACTTGCACTAAAAGTTTCCATGCTAAATGATGCTAACACTCCATCCCATGCACTTTTCTTAATAGGACAACCCAACTGTAGCAACTATTCGAAAGTAGGGCCTTCCATACTACCACTTGGGCATGAAAATGTTTACAAACACTGTTGCTAGTGGAAGTAAAGCAAGATCTTCATCACAAGCACTAGTTGAAAATGATGAGGGACTAGATCTAAATTTGTCCAATGTAAGTATAGATAACATAGATCCAAATATAGAAATACTACTTAATATGCCACAACCACCCACATAAGTTGTAGGTCCAAGCAACAAATCAAATAAGAGTAAAAGTAACTATTCCTCAAGAATTGATGATGCAATAGATGCATGGACCTTTGTGATTAGTGCAAAGGCTAGGAAGATGGAAAAAAGTTCCATCATAAGTGTTGAAACTTGCATGGCAGTGCTAAAGAGCATGGATGGATTGGCCCGCCATCTCTTCTTCAAAGCTTAAAACTTTCTCTTGAGCAAGATGCATCACAAAATGTTTCTGCTAATAAGTGAGGATAAGAAGAGAGCCTAGGCGGAATCGTTGGATGATGCATGACTTGGAGTGTTGAGGGATTTTATGTGTTTGTAGTATAACTTATTAGAATTGATGCATATTGTATGACTCCCATGTTTTAAGCACTTTCAGTTTTTTTCCTTCTTTGTAATGTTATTGTAGCCATGTCTAATGTCGCGAACAATGTGAAATATTTGCAAGTAGGATGTTTGTAACGGACGCAGCCTAATTTCCCCCTTATTGGCCACTGATTTTATTATGAAATTGTCTACTGCTCAACTTTAATACTTTTAATTATACTTGAATGGATATGAAAATGTGATTGATATGCTTTATATACTGAAGAATGGACATGTGTGGCTTTAAGGCAGAAGGATTGCTGTAAAACATCCAAAACATTCCCAACAAATAAAACTGAATGTGAAGTCACTTCTACATATAACAAGAACTAAACCTTACTAACACTAGCAACAAAAAATAGAACTAGAAATTATGTAATATGACATATATATAACATGAAATTAAATCAATAAATTACAAAATAACATAATCCATATTATTCAAAGTTGAAAGTACAAGATTCAAAGTACATGAAACATAACCTGTACATCTACAAAATCTATGTGGAAATCTGATTTATAGAACAAAACATTTCAGATTACGTTGGTAAACTTGTAGTATGACATGTACTACTTTATGCATTTAGATATGATTTTGTGGAATTAATGTAAGGTTGGAAAGAAAATTTGACCTAAAACAAATACATATTATGTGTGAGAATGCTTTAGGAAATATTATACATAAGCTTATTCTCAAATAAATTTGTTAACATTACTCAATCACTCATGAAACAAGTGTGTGTAAATGAATCAAAATAAGCCTATTAGTAACAACTAATGGAAGGTGCTTCTTCATCCTATACAAACAATTCTATTTCGCTTCAAATTAATGATGGCAACAGTGTTAGCTCCAACACAAGTGAAACTACTAATAATGAATCTTCTTCCACTGACTCATCAAGAAATGTCAGCAAATGTACATAAGATTCTAATGACGAGATGGCATTTATCTTCCTATCACATGTTTTATGCCCATCATATTTCTATGACAAAATTCCTATGTACACTTCTCGTCTAAGAAGGGCTTATTAGGTTGGGGAACTATTGGATGGTCATCCTGATAGGATAAAAAGGCTTTACACATAAGTAAGGAATCTTTTAATGCTACGTGTAATTTAATTCAAAGTAGAGGTTTACTTAAGATGGATAGATCAACTAGGGTAGGAGTGAAGGAGACCGTAGCTATTTTCTTGCAAACTTTTGGCTAAGGTCACAAACAATGTGATAGCTATGAGCAATTCCAGCATTCAAGCAAAACCATTCACAAACATGTCTAACTAGTAGTAAAAGCACTAAACTATTTTATCACTCCTCCAAGTTTTAATAATGTCCACCACCACATATTATATAATCTTACGTTGTATCCATGCTTTAAAGTAATAATGCAATAAATGATCATATCACAACTCTAATGTTGACCTCTTCTGCCATTTTATAATCTTAACATGATCCATTCATTATAGGATTATGTTGATGCCGCAGATAGTACCCATGTGCCTACCTTAGCACCATCATCTTTGTAAAATGCTTACTGTTTTCACAAATCTATGATTGCCCAAAATGTATTGGCTATCTGCGACATGGACCTTATGTTTACATATGTATACATGAGATTATAAGGGAGCACTATGATTCACGTGTTTTAGTGTATGCTTTTAGGATAGATCCCAATTTTTTGTGGCCAGCTCAAGGTTAGTAATGTCATTTCAAATATAAAAAAAATTCCAAAAGTCATCACTTTCCTAACATTGTCATTTTCAACTTCAATGGGGAGCTATTACATTGTTGACTCTGGGTATTGCAACTTTTCGAGCTTCCTCCCTCTATATTATTTCACATGGCATATAACCGCAAGATCATAAGAATATGCATCTAATTGACCGCCATGACACTTGTTTAACTGATATTGGATTGATTACTTGCATTTCATATTTTAGATCTGAAACTGCCTATATAAATACGTAGGGATGCAAATGGATATTAAACAGATTGGACACATTATTTTTATATTCGTATTCAATTAATTTTTTCAATATTTGGATATAAATATAGATTCGATGGATATTTAAACATGATATCTGAATTTGTATTCGTCGGATATATCGAATTTTGAATATATTTGCATTCAATTATAATTATTTAAATACATTCATATTTGATTAAACTTACCCACATTTGAATTATTTTTTTGGCATTCGTATTTGATGATATTTATTTAGATATCTAATTACAAATATCCAAATATGTAAATCTATTAACCTCTTACAAATACATATTTTTAATTAATAGAAGGAACTATACAATTTCACTAAAAAGAAAGCAATCAATCAAATAGCATAATTTTCAATTAATAATTAACTTTATAATTAATTATTAACATTAATTAATATTAATAATGATATTTAAGTACAATATTATAAAGTCAATCAACAATAATTATTTGGATTAACTTCATTCTTCAATGTTTTCTCCATATTACAATAATTTTAAATCTATTCTTTTTCTTCCCAAATCTTCAATTATAATTTATATATATACATATATGGATTATGATATTTTTATTGAAAAATATAAATAATTATTATTTAATAAAAATATATTCAAAGTGGATATTAGACGGATCAAATACGTAGTTACCATATCTGTATCTATTTATAGTCAAATATCTACTATTCAAATATGGATAATATCTACTTTAAATAGATGCGAATAAATTTTGTATAAATAGACACAAATACGAGCGATAAATAAATTTTTAATATCCATTTATAGCCCTATAAATACATTTTCATTTTTCAAATACAAAAAATGAATATACTTTAGTCAACATATATCCACACGATACATTTCTTCTTCTCCTTTTCACTTTTATCAGCATATTTAATATTTTAACAATATACATTTTCTCAAATAAAATATATTTATGATATATGAATTAATTTGGAGACTTATTTATAATTATATATTTATTATATTATATTCCTCAATCTCAGTGCCTAATTATATTTAAATGTGAATGCAATTTTACCATTTAATATTCTATTTATTCTGTAATATATTTAAATGAGGATTATTAATTTAAATAAAAACTTAAAAAAACCTTATATGGGTTTTTGTATAAAATTTGCTTTCTTTTTTTTCTTTTTCTTTTTTTGTCAAATTTTTAGTGTATTAAGAGAACATGACCAAACAAATCTCCAATACTAAGAACAACAATTAAGGACAAGATAATGGTTTAATGAGATCCCTATAATGCTCCAAAACAAACAAGTGAGTTCTAATGTTTTTCAATGCAGAATGACAATTTCCAATCTTTGTAATCCTCCTAAATGCACCAAAACATAATACACCCCAGGAGATTCTTGCATCACAAAAGCTACACTAGATTTGTATAGTTCATAAACAGGCATTGCCAAACCTTGCCTGGTGTGGGGATCAAGAACTTGACTTTGATCTTGATCTTGATCTATGCTTTCTTTCTTATGCCCAAATGTGTTGTTAAGTAAAACTCAGCACATTAGTGTTCTAGAAATAAGTTAAAATAAGGCTTATGGAATCTTGAGAAGGTTGAATCATCCCAATAATGCCATATGGTAAAGCTCAATCATCTTTTATATATCACCACAAATATCTTCATTTGATATTTTAAGGTATGCAGTTTAAGTTATTTCCAATATTTTTTCTACCTATTACCCATATTCACAAGCTTTATAAGATTTAAGCATTAAATGATTTTTGTTGGGCTCATCTACAACCCTAGCTAATACTTACTTTCTATTTTAGGGTCATGATTCAATTCATACCTTGTGCTCAAGTTTAGATTAAGAGCACAGCTTTCTATACTTATATCAAAATCTCTACCTGTTCATACTTATTAATATGTCTTGCACTTTTCAAGACGGATATTATGTTTAGGTGCCGCGGTTCCATGACCTTTTTGTTTAGCTTTTCCTTTTAAAACATAATCTATTAAAATTGTATCTAAGGTTTTTTCTTGTGAGAAAAATGCTGAGCATGGGAAACACTTTTAGATGTACGTGGGTTTAGGTTTTGGTTTGGATTTGTGCAAATAATATACCATGGGAAGTTAGGTATTGTGAGATTGATTTATGGAATTAAGATATATATCCTTGTACTCCTCATTTGATACTCAATTCATACTGTAGGTGTAAGCTATTGATTTAAGTGAATCATACTACATTATGTTGTTTATTTTTCATTTTTTACTTTGATTTCATTTTATTTTAATACTTCTAAATCTATTGATCGATTGGGTAACAACAAATTGGGATTAAAGCTAATTTTATTTCAAAAGGTGACTACCATGAAGTACGAATTTGAGAAATTCAACAAGAAAACTAAATTTAGCCTATAAAGATTGAAGATCTACATGCTTTTGAGTTAACAAAGTTTGCAAAAAGCACAAAAAGAATAGATAATTTCAACTATATCCGCTTTATCAAAGGATAAAAATGTTGAATTTTTGGAGAAGACTTTTGGTTCGTTGGTCTTGGCACTAGCAGACAACATTTTAAGGGTGGTCAAGGGGGAGAAAGCACTAAGGAGTCTATGATTGGTGATGAAATCACTCACTAATTGATTTTACCTAAAGCAACACTTATACAAGCTCAGGATGAAAGAAAGCATATTGATTAAGCAGCACATAGATTATTTAAATAAAATAATTTTATATTTGGGTGATATTAATGTCAAAGTTGATAATGAGAACAAATCTTTTAATCCTATTGTATCATTTGCCTAAATCTTTTGAATACTTGGTTATTACATTATTGTATGGAAGAAGATGAGAGAAGAGATGGGTTGGTGGTAAGAGGAAAGTAGAGGGATAATGGAAAAGATAGTGAGGTAGGTCTCAACCTTGAGAAAAGGCCAAAATAGAGAAAAAGTACTTTGATTGTGGTCGTAAAGTGTTATCGATCGCTTCTTAGAAATGAGTGGTGACGTAACATGAGAACACATTAGGAGCAATAAATATTGGCTAATGCATAGCATAAAAACAACCCATGAGTAAAGATTCTTACGAGGTGTGGATTGCAAAAATATTCTAATAGGATATTTCTCAATGTATAAGGATGCTTTCTACCAAGTTTAAAATCATTTCGTGTCCATTTGGGCAACAAACATTAGGGGCAACCAAGAGTGGTGCAAGAAGAGATAAGATAAATTAAGCAAAGTGATCAAATGGAGGAGATTAGGCAGAACTATTTTCATTGAGTATTCTTTCAAGTGTTAGAAATGCCTCTATCAATCTTTGCAAGTGTGTGGTTCCATTTGAGTAGGAAATAGTGTTGATGTTTAAAGTGTGTGTTGTAATCCCAATTTATTATGAGGACAAATTCCTCTTCCATGGAGAATTAGATAGGGCTAGAATTTTGTAGATGATATAAGATATGAGAGCTATTCAATGATTCGAATGGCAAGTGATTTGAAGTTTGGATGAGGAAGTTCCAAAATGTATACTTCCTTGGCTTTTCAATGTCTATTGCAAGTATAAGTGTTTTCTTGCTAGAACTATTATAATGGGGGCATGCTCAAGGACAATTGGCATACAAGATAGGCATTGAATAGCCCTTCTATGTTGTAATGGCACTAAGCAAGCAAGTCCTTAAGGGCTATGTATAAGGAACTTTCAAGGACTAGCTTTAGACATCTTAAAGGGCTATTTAGAGTCCCCAAATGGGTCAAAAACTAAATGGGAGATAAGGGTCCAAGAGAGCCCATGTTGGGCCCAAGAAAGTGCTGAGAGGTTGTAATTGGAGATGTTAATGCCCTGCGGGTTTCAAAAATTATAGGGTAGTAGCTCTAAGTCGATTAAGGAATCAATGCGAGCACCATAATACCTTATGAACTAACTCATAAGCTTGTGTTATTGGCTTCAATCTTGCTATGAAAGTTTGTTAGCTTAAAACACACGATCATGGGGTGATATCACATAATTGGCAAGTGGAGGCAAAATAATAGCTAGTAAGAAATCATGTCCTATATTTCTTGCAGGACTAATGAAAATCACATATAAGCTTTGGACTTACATATGACCCAACTAGAGTAAGGCACAAGCGACAAGATCCATAATGAGCTATATGCTTGAGTGCTCTCAATGAATGACGAGCATGGGGAATGAGTTGTGTGTGTGAGAGTGAACTTTAGTGCCACGATAGAGTGAGATTGTTCCTTTACCATCAAGAGATGTATGAAGAGACCTAAAATTAAAAATGTGTATACTATCTAGTTGAGGACCATTACGAAAATACATTTAACATGAAAGATATGAGCCTCCGACTAATATCAACCTACAAATAAGAAAATACACATAGCACTATGAAGACGTGTTTATGCTAATAAGATAAATGAGTTGAAATGAGTAACGAATCATCATAAAAACTCGAGATGGACATTAGTGGGTTGAAGGTTGGATGGAATCTAAGATCCCATCTTGGACAAAAGAATATTCTATTGCATATGTCGTATCCATCCATGACATCAGGGGACTAAAAGCAAAACTATAAATTATGTGTGAAAGATATAAGTTTTGGTAAATATTTTGATAACGTAAAGTTAATGCAGTTGGGGTTGCCAAGGATGCATTTGACGAGATTATTCTGAATGTTGTCATTGGCCACTCAAGCCTAGAGTAGATCTTTATTCTAAGTGCCCATACCATATTTATCCTTATAAAGACTAGTTTACCACTAATAGATCAATAGATGGTGGTAAAATCTTAATAAAGAGCTAATACAACTTTTAAACTTATGATGGCATAGTGGTGACTTTATTAGATATTTGGTAAATTCCAAAGTGGAAGAAGAATTTGATCTTATTAGGCATATTATATAAGAATCGCTACTAGTATAAGGCTCAACTTGGAGTCATTTAGGTTTTGATAGGTCTACTAGTTGCCATGAAGAGTGAGAAATGGGCTGGCCTTTATGTTTTACTGAGAAGCATAGTTATAAGTATTGCAATAACTTCATCGTCTAATATAGATAAGGATATTATCGTGTTGTGGCATATGCATCTTGAGCATATGAGTGAGAAAAAAATGTTAAGAGCTGAATAAATAGGATTTACTTTGTAGTCAGAAAATTAGACAACAGTACTTTGTGAGCAATATAGTTCTCAGAAGCAGCAGAGGGAAAAGTTTGGTAAGGTAGTTCACTAGACCAAGGGCACTTTGGACTCTATTTATTTAAATCTTTGTGGGTCTTCAATTTCTCTCAAAAAGTGGTGCTAGATATAAACTACATTTATTGATAACTTCTCACAAAGGTTTAGGTGTATCCACTGAAATATAAGGACAAGATGTTTGTCATGTTTAAGCAGTGGAAGACCACGATTGCAAAGCATAGTAATAATTGGTCAAGCTAGCATTTGAGAACTAACAATTGATTGGATTTCTATGATAAGGAATTCTTGAAGTTCTATAGCAAAAGAGGGATTGTGAGGCATCAAACAATTGCACATAGACCATAGCAGAATGGATCTCTTTAATACTAGATTATCCAAATATTTTTAGGTTGAAGTTGTTAGCACAACTTGCTACTTGGTGAATAGGTCACCATTGTTTGCTATTGACTGTAAGACTCCTTTAGATAAGTGATTAAGTTCTCTTATTGGTTACTTGAATTTGAAGGTATTTAGTTTTCTCACTTATTCCATGTCTGTGATGTATTTTATGTTGTGGTGTATTGACACTAGCTGCTCCAAGCTAATTATTACTAGAAATGTGACATTTTATGAGTTCACTATAATGAGGTGAGAGTAGTTGAAAAGGCATTGTAGGTAAAGTTAGAAAGTAATACTTTACAAGAAGTCTCAAAAGAGGCTTTAGTATCTAATAGACAATAGCCGATATATATAGTTAGTGAGAGTTCATTACCACCAAAATAGTAGAAAGAAAATGTGTCACTATAGAATTATAGTCTTACTCAATATAGAGGGGAAAGATAGATTAGACCCAACAATTTGGCTACTTCAAGTTGGTTACTGTGCAATGAGTATGACTAGAGATTGTATGGGAAATGATCCAACTATATACTAAAAGGTCATTACCAATTTGGAGAGAAGGCAATTGGTTGCAAGTGGGTTTTTCAAGAAGGTGGGAAACCCTAGGATTGAGGATATTCATTATAAGGCATGGTTGATGGCAAAATGCTTTACACAGAGAAACTGATCTCTTAGGTGGTGAAGTACACCTCTATTTGTGTGATGCTTGCCATGGTGACTTTATGTGATATGGAGTTGGAGTTGATAGATGCCACGAATGTGATTTTACGTGGTGAGTTGGAGGAAAAGATTAATATACATCAGTTAGAGGGATTTAGTGTTACAAGTAAGAAAGACTATTTATGTCTTTTGAGAATATCTCTTCATTTTTGAAACTATCCTTTAAGCAATGGTATAAAAGGTTTTATGCTTTTATTACTAAAAGTGGATATATTACGAGCACATATGATAGCTTGTTTATCATAGAAATTGTGGTGATGGGACATTTTTATGTTAATTATTTTACGTTAATGATATGTTGATTGTTTCTAAAAACATAGATGAAATCAACTTACTAAAGCTTGATTAAGTGGGGAATCTAAAATAAATAAGTGTAGACTACAAACTTCAACTGCATTACCTACTATTGAGACTGAGTATATAGCTTTAGTCGAAGATGTCTAGGAAGGCATTTGGTTGAAAGGGTAGACAACTGATACAAGTACAGAGTTTGGGATGATGATTGTGTTCTGTGGTAGTAAGAGTACCATACACTCATTAAAAAAAGTAAATGTACCATGAGATGACAAAGTATATTGATGTCAGGTATCACTTTACTCAAAATGCTTTTTTTTAAAGTCTCATTTTAGTTGAAAAAGTTGGAACACGTGCTAATCTAGGAGATATGTTAGTGAATTCTTTTCTAACAAAATAATCAAGCTTAAGCATTGCTTAAATTTGATTGAACTTTATAATTTCAAGTGAGTGCCCCATTGAAGGAGGACTGGGAAGAAGGCTAAAAAGCGAAAAAATGTTTGGAAGCTAGGGCACACAATTTCCACCACAGTAGTGTCCACATGCAAAATGTTTGCACGCCATGACAACTAATTTCCAGTGCAAGGCTTTATTTTTGTTCAATTTTTTCCTTGTTCAAACCTTGTGTTGTAATCCCCTAAAAGTTATTTCTAGAAGGATTTTACTTTGGAGAAAAAAATTTGAATACAGAAAACACTACAAGAGAGTAGGATGTTGCGAGATTGTAACTTAAAATCAAGATATCTCTGTACGCCTCATTTGATACTTAGAGGGTATTTGGATGAGTTTATAAGTTATTCAAAATATCTTATAAATTAAAAATTTATAAAATGATAAAAAATGTTAAGTAATTTTTTAAAAAAAGAAACTTATAAAATCTTAAAATAAAATATTCGCATTTGATAAGCTCTTTTAAAAAAAATAAAAAAACCCTAATTTATTTCTAAAATCTTAACTAGCTCATTTATTTTCAATTATTTTAATTATAAAATTATCATTATTAATATCTTATGAGTTCCAATATAAATTCCTCTCCTCAATTCTCCCCCAAAATTTGATACTTTATCTACATCCAATTCTACCTAATACGAGATCTATTATAGATATCTTATTGTTTAATCTTTAAATGTTTGAAAACAAGGTTGCATTTTCTAAAGTAAATTTTTTCCCTTATAATTAATTATGCAAGCAACTCATTCTCAAAGTCAAGATAAAAATAATTTTGAACTCAATCCACAATGTGCGAAACGATATTATTAAATTAATTAATCACTCAATAATTAAAGAAAACAAAATTAAAGATAAAAATCAAGTATCATAAAAAAAATAGAGAGAAGGCATAATATTTAAAGAGATGATAGAAGGAAAACAGGAAATAAATGTTTTCTTTTTCTTATATATTTTTTATTATAAATAAGATTAATTTGATTAATCCATTAAAAGATATATCAAATAATTATTCTAACACTTCCACACGTTATAAGTATAGATAGATAAATATTATGGATAGTTTGGAAAATATATACTCTGGTGTAACTAATAATAAAAAGGAATAAATTAAATTTCCCAATTAATTCTTTTCTAGAAAAGGAACTAATTTTATCAACAGAATTTCTAATATGTCAAATTAAAAAGTAATTTGTCGTTGGGTGTTATTCTCCTTCCAACCTTTTCGGATCTTTCTTCCCCCAAATTGAAACACGCAATTTCTCTCCCTACTCTCTCTCTGTCTCTCTCACACAAGTCTGTTCCTTCCTCCTGCATAGGTTGGTACCTCTTTCATGGCTTAATTTCCAGATTTTCATTTGATTCTTTTGATTTCTGGGAATCGCATTTGAGGTATTAATCTTTATCTCTGAACTATTTTTTATGCACGCAGAGAAGCACGCACTTATTTTATGCTATTGTTATGTGATAATAATGTGTGAATGTGACGCAAACATATTCAAGATACTGTTACTAGACCATGATTCCATTTAATTCTTTTTTAATTTCACACTTTCTCCCATTTCCAGGGTGCAGAATTTGTTTACAAACTGCTTTGATTAGAATTCTGTGGAAAAGTAGTAGTGGTAGAAGAAGAAGAAGAAGAAGAAAGGGAATGAAGAAAACGAAAAATGTGTCTTATCTAGGAAAAATGAGAAGCAGGTTAGTGTTGTAGGAAGTGATTTTCTAATTCTATATCTTCTTGGGTTTATGATCTGTCATTAGGGTAAAAGAAATTATGTTTAACAAAATAATGAAAAGAGGGCAAAAAAAGCCCTCAAAGACTGAAACAGTCGAGCCTCCAATGAACACATCGTCAGCCACCAATGTTACTGTCAATCATGCATCTCTGACATCTGCTGCGAAACCACAGCCACCAACTCTTGCTACCATCCCACAAAACCCTGGGGTCGTTGAGGTCTTGCCAATGTTGAAGGATGTTCCATTATCTGACAGACATGGAATATTTGTCAGGAAAGTCCAAATCTGTTGTATTTTCTTTGATTTTGCTGACACAATGAAGTCAGTCCGTGAGAAGGAAATCAAGAGGCAAACCCTTGCAGAACTTGTTGATATGGTGCAGACCGGATCTTGTAAAGTGAATGAGATGATGCAGGAGGATTTGGTGAAGATGATATCCTTGAATATTTTCCGGAGCCTGCCACCTGCATCGCATGAGAATACTGGCTCAGAAGGTGTAGATCCTGAAGAGGACGAGATGTTCATGGACCCAGCCTGGCCTCACTTGCAACTTGTATATGAGTTACTTTTAAGATATGTGGTGTCATCTGAAACAGACACCAAGATTGCCAAGAGATATCTTGATCACTCCTTTGTATTGAAGTTGCTTGACTTGTTTGATTCGGAGGACTTAAGAGAGAGGGAGTATTTGAAGACTATTATTCATCGGATATATGGCAGGTTCATGGTTCATCGACCTTTTATAAGAAATTCAATTAACAACATCTTGTATCGATTTATATTTGAGACAGAAAGGTACAGTGGGGTTGGTGAGTTACTGGAGATTCTTGGAAGTATAATAAATGGGTTTGCATTGCCAATGAAAGAAGAGCACAAGTTGTTTCTTGTACGAGCACTTATTCCATTGCACAAGCCCAAATGTATTGCTTCATACCATCAGCAGTTGGCCTATTGTATAACACAGTTTGTTGAGAAAGATTACAGGTTGGCTGATATTGTAATTAGGGGGGTGCTGAAGTATTGGCCCCTCATAAACTGTGGGAAGGAGGTTCTCTTCCTTGGAGAACTAGAAGAAATTTTGGAGGTCACACAATCTGTGGAGTTCCAGCGTTGCATGGTTCCTCTGTTTAGACAAATTGGAAGAAGCCTTAACAGCCCACATTTCCAGGTTTGAGAATGCCCGTTATTTGGTACCTTCCGTAATGTTATATAAATGTGTGTGTGTGTGTGTGTGTGTGTTTGATTAGAAACTTCAAGTATAATAGTTTTTATGTACCTGTGCTTGACATTATTCTGTAGCATAGAGAACAAGTTTTTGTATACCTTTTATTTTAGTTTTCCCCAAATTGGTTTCTTGTCCAGGTATTAGTTCTCAAGTTCTGTTTGCCAGGGGCAGCTCATAATGGTGCAAACAATCTTTGGCCTGAATCTTTTGATTTTGCTTTTGGCTGTTTGGGGAGGCAATGCAAATAAAATAAGCATTAAGATTGTTGAGCAATTGAATTAGAATTATCTGTCTTTGGTAGATACTTATCTTCCTAAGAATATTGCAATTTTGAGTAGCATTGTCGTGTTCATCCAAATATCTTTTCTTATTACATGTAATATAATGGAAGATCTCAGTTACGGATATCCATTCTCTGCTTTCATCACATGAGCCCCAGATTGTATTGCTTTGATTTGTATGAGTTACAACTTACAGCTCTTCTTCTTCCAAACGAAAGGTAGAATGTGCACGTCACAATGTTAGTAGTTATTGCTGTTATTACTAGGGCAGCCAGCTACCTCAAAGTTACTAGCCACATGGCTTACATGCCGTTCTTACTGACAAGTTTCTGAAATTGAGATGCTCCTATGCTTGTGAAAGCCCTTGTTTGTGCCTTTGCTTGCTCCTTGCTTGTCAAATATCCATTTATTAGGGGGAATTCTGTTATCCTTTTTTTGAGTTATCTATTCTGTCAAACTGAACTGTCTCCTTACTATGTTTAGATGTCTATATAAAATGACCACTTGCCTGGAATCTTTTTTTCCTATACCGAACGACACTGAACCGAATATACAAGAGCTTATTTCTGTATTGAGGTAGCCACCTACCCCTAGGTATCATGGATGTGGAACCCATACGATATAGCAAATTTGGAAGTTCATATATATTGCTTGCACTTTTCAGCCTCTTCTAAAAGCTACTGCCTGATTACTGGAGGCCATTCAATTTTAGGCAGAGTTCATTAAAAAGTATGCTTGACAGTGCGTTCTTTGGTTTATAAACCTCCCATCACGATTGTTTGGTCTTGTGGATATGGATCTTAGTGTTGGGCAATTGAATTGGCAACTTTTATGTTCCAGGTACTTGGTGAAAAGGTCTCTTGTTTTCCTGATATATGTGCAAGAGGAAGTTAACCAGTAATACAATTATGCTGGAATACTTAAAATAATTTTCTTTGACATTTTTCCTCAGGAACAAGAAATGAATGCAAACAAGTAGCGTCCTTTGTATGTAATCCTCTTGCACTCTAATGTTCTGCGAGTTCTACTTTATCTAAAAACTATGATTTCACTTTTCTTCTTTGATTCTTTCATCTACATAAAACTATTGAGCTCTTTAGTAAAATCTCCCATAAAACAGTACATCTTTCTATGGTTGACGCATGTTATTGGTTTCTTTTCCTTTTCTCTTTTTTATTTTTTTCATTTTTTTCCCCTTGAGATGTTTCATTTCTTGCATTATGTGATTGGAAAGAAGGTTGCTGAGATTGCTCCAGTAGTCATCTGCCTTTATCCAAAAGGTTATTGCCGAAACCTGAAGACATAACAAGGAGGTAGGACAACTTTGCGACAGAGTTCGTATTAAAGAATGGTTTGTTGATGATGTCTTTTGAAGTCAATAGTCTTATAAAAGTGCAGTCTGGATGAGTATTAGAGAATGGTTGGAAAACTCAGCAAATAAATTAAGTTTTAAGTGGGTAATAAAAGCAGTTAGATCCTACGCAATCTTTGGTATGATGATAGGCCCCTAAGCAATTAATTCCCTCACCTTTATATATTGCCTCTCGATATTGGTGTAAGATAGAGGATGTCATTAAGATAAAAATGGACTAACAGAGATATAACAAAGAAGCCAATTCCAAGATTAGAGAACAGACAGTTGTTGGGAGTAAGCTGCAGAAAATATATGAATACATGAAGGAGACAGAACAAGAGAAGATGTAGTGAAGGAAATACAAAAATTAGAGTTTTCCAGTTGAATCTTATGGGTGGTTACGCAATTGAATGGAGATGAATGCTAATCTAGTGTCATAACTAGTTTCAGGACTGCCATTTAGAAATGTGATTGCAAAAAATATGTATGATGTGTTTCATTTTATGCATTGCAGGCATGACTTGGCACATCTTATTCCCTTCTGATATGTGTAAATTGCCAAATTCCATACTTAATTATTTATGATAAATATGTGGTGGAGTCAAATGAAGAATTGCTGTGAGACACTTTCACCACTGCAATTCAATCATGTGATAAGCATGGTGCTTCTCTTTTGTTTTGTACTGAAGAAGCTGATACAGTGTTGTGGCAGATTGATCTTTCATAAGTAATTTGTCTGTCTATATTGGTGCATATTGGAATTTGGGTTGGCCAATATTGCCTTGTAAAAGCTGTTTTATTTTTTAAAACAAAAAAGAAGAAACTTATTGACATCAATTCATGTGGTTTTTTGGTCAGCCCCTTATTTTTGCATAATTGTATCTGTCTTCCAGTGCGTCATAACTTGGTTGATGACTCTGAAGTCTACATTCAACATTTACTTTGTTTTGACTTTGCAAGTTCACTTTTATTCACCTACATCCTTCATCATGATTAGTGGATGATCGGCTAGATTTTCCTCCAACAGGTGGCGGAACGGGCTCTTTTCTGGTGGAACAATGAGCACATAGTCGGCTTGATTGCAGAGAATCGACATGTTATTTTGCCAATAATATTTGATGCATTGGAGAAGAATATACGAGGTCACTGGAACCAGGCAATCAATGGCTTGAGCTCCAATGTCCGACGAATGTTCCTGGAGATGGACACTGAGCTATTTGAAGAATGTCAGAGACAGTTTGAAGAAAGGGAGGCGAGGGCAGAAGAACTAGAAGAGCAACGCATCTCAAATTGGAAAAGGCTGGAAGAAGTTGCTGCTCAGGTCAATTAGTGATCTGTAGATGGTTTTTTCCAAAATCATATTTTAATGAATAGTTACATAACTTCTGGACTTGGCAAAGCTCTGTGGACCGGAAGCTCAGGATAACAGATGAAGAATTTCTGCTTTCTTTCTCTTTGGTCGCATGACTATTACTCCATAAGAGAATAGAGAATAGAGAATAGAGAATAGGAATGACTTACAAAAAGCGAAGTGAAAGCTGAAAGAAAGGAAAAAGGCCCCCCCAAAAAAAGAGGTATGTGTACTGTTGAATTTTGTTTTCCATGTCAGTTTTTTCTTTGTTGGGTTATGCTTTCCAACTTTTTGTTTTTAAATTGATATGCGTATTTGTAATCTTAGAATATTTATGGATGAAAGTTTTCCACTCATTCCTCCTTCTCCCAAAACAAAAGAAGACAAGCAGAAACATCAAACAATGAGGTTACTGATCAAGAGTGTTCAAGAGCTCTGTAAATATTCATTCATCTATTTCTTCTCTGATTTGATTATAGAATTGTATGAAGTAATATAACTCCATACAATTTTAAATAGCTTGGTTGTTAAAAGCCTATTTGTTTAGAATTGTTGCTAATCGATCCTTTTAGACAATTTAGAACATCAGTTCTTTTAATTCTTGAATTACATTATTGCAATCCTCTTCTGGAAAGAAGTAGCTAGTGAGAATTTTCGTCCAAATTTGTTTAGTTACACATAAGTTGGTTCTGAGCTCTAATTCATATGTTATTGGTTCAGCTGATGTATGTTGTTTTGTTGCTTTGATGGCATCCTTATGAGAACATGTATGTTTATCCGTCCTCTGGAAATGGAATGGTTTGTGTTCTGTGTGATTTGGCATAATGATCTAAATAGGACATCTGTTCTGAGAATTATGCATGATACTCGTACTCTTGAGTGCTATGGTACATTACATTCATGTCAAGTTGGAGTAACTAACAACTAACACAGAAATCTACATCTATGCCAAAGTCATCACTCTTGTTATAGCCCTTAAGTTCTTCAGATGGCTGTATGGATCTGTGTTTCCTTTCCCTGTTTATATGACTTGCACTTTATGTTGCTGAAGGAAACTGTTGTTACAAATTATCAATAGTTATATTGCCCTTCTCTGTGACTATGTATAATGATAAGAACTTCTTCTTTTGATTTCAAAATTACACATACTTATAATTTAGTATCTTCTTACAATCAGCCCTCCTCTATCAGTCAACCTAGCAGAATTTGATGATATAAATTTTACAAATCACCTCACTTATGTTAATGAGAGAGAAGGACGACCGAGAGAGAGATTGAGAAAGAAAGATGATTGAGAGAGAATAATTTCAAGAGACATCGAATGACAAGGGAGAGAAAAGAGTCGTAGAGGATGACTTAAGAAAGAGAGAGTTATTCATATCACGAGAGTTGTGAGACAAAAAGATAGAGATCAAATGAAGATGAATGTTTGGGCAGGATATCGCATAATATTGGTGGAAGGACTTTTTTTTTTTTTGACATCTTTTATCAACTTTTATAGAATGGTAAGTTTGTTATTCTATGAATATAATTAAATTTAACCAAATTATGATGGCTCGAAGGGGATATTTATAGTTTGGATATGAAGAGGGAAAGCAAGTATAATTAATCATAATAATAATAATAAGAGGGTTGGGTGGGGGTGGGTTTAAGTATAATTATCCCTAAAAACTATAATTGCCACGCAACAACGCCAACTAGCTCTTCATGCTATATTCAGCCAGACAAAAGAAGGTAAGGTCATCTCCAACCCTAGATCTATTTTAGGTTTTCTTTTTTTTTTTTTCCAATTACATCAGCAAAAATAGGACTTCAAAAATTTAGCACTTTAAATAGTATTTCTCTTCTCCAACCCAAAATTCCACATTTTATATTATTCTAATGTCCATAAATATTATTTTAATATATTTAGATTAATCTATTTTACTGTTTTTATATTTACAATTTTATCAGTTATTAACTAATTTCAATTTTTTAAAAATATTTAAAAAATGAAAAAATAATTAATTAAAAAAATTATTTTGTTAAGCAACTTATCAAAGGGTACATACTTGAAGCTTGAAGAAAAAGGAGCAATACAAATAAATTTATGAATAAGTGGAATTTAGTTATCATGGTTTCATTATATAAATCTTGCTTACAAATCTTGTTTACAAAAAAAAAAATGACCAATAAGTCAGACAAATATAATTTTCACTTAAAATTTTTGAAATTTATGAAATAATTTTTTTAAAAATATGTGTGAAATTGGTATAGAAATTAATACATAAATAAATATAATTTTATGAAATTGTTTAAATTAATTAAAATAAATTACATAAAACAAAAAAAATAATTTTACACTTAAAATTTTTGAAATATATGAAATAAATTATTTTAAAATATATGAGATATATAATTTTATATATAGATATATAAAAATTATAATTACTTATAAATTAATATAATTTTTGAAATTCTTTATATTAATTAAAATAAAAGGAAAAAATAATAAAATAATAAAATATGAAGTGGAACCTTTGGTCAAGGTTTCAAATTTAGAACCAAAATAGTGCTTGAATTGGAGTAATGCAGGTACTATTTAGGGCACTGATTTAAAAAATAACACTCCAAATGAACGATCATTGGAGATGCTAATAAGTGAAAAAAAGAAGCCTATTGAGGCGTTTTATTTCCACATGAGAAGATGGATTCCTAAAAGCATTAGATTCCTTTCAAGTGATGTGCTGCCTGCTAACTGTATATCTCACCAAAAGCCATCCACATCCTACGGCAATGCTTGGTTACATTTTATGGTTTGTGTACTATGTATCTTGGGAAAATGAATTTTGAGAATGGGCTGAATAATATGAAAATTGTGATAGGCAATGTGTTGAATTTTTGTTTTTATTTTGGAAAATAATTAAAAAATTATTTTGGAGAGTTTTGGTATATTTATTTATATTTTAAAAAAGATAATTTTTACTGTAATAGTTAAATTAATATTTTTTTATTGAATTTTTTGAGGGAAAAATAGAATTGAGTAATTTTTTATGATTAGTATAATAATAAAATATATATAATATATGTATATACATTGAAAAACTTTTGGAAATAATGAATGATAGAATAGGATATTTTCAGAAAACATGATTTGACATTTTGAATGAAAAAATGCTGTACGTTTTGGCAAAAAAAATTGTTTGGTGAAAATGTAAGCAAACATAACCTATCTTTTTTTCTATTTTTTCCTTTTTCTTTTCTTTTGGGTGCATTTCTTTTCCCCTTTTCTTGGTAGGGCTCGTCAAAACTCCAACTAAACCTTTAATAGTGGCAGGAACAAAAGTTTATTATAAACTATGATAGAGGAAAGAAACACTAAAACTGAAGATATATTAAAAGGCAGGGTAGCTAAGAGGTTGTTTGGAAAAGTTTATAAACTGTTTTGACATATTTTATAAAATATTTAAAAGTTTATAAATTGATAAAAAAATATCTGATAATTTTTTTTAAAAAAAAAATCTATAAGATCTAAAATAAGGTATTAGAAGTTTATAAGTTCTTTAAAAAAAAATAACAAAACTTTAATTTATTTTTAAGATCTTGACAAGCTTCTTTGTTTTTAACTATTTTAATTACAAAATTGTCATTATTAACATCTTCTACGCTCCAAAATCTTATTTTGTCTAAAGACTTCAACAACTTATTCTAAAAATAAGATCTAACATTTTATAAAATATAAGAGCATATAAGATATTTTAAATAAATTTAGCCAAATATTCACTTAATTTATATGATCAATTGACTTATTGATTGATTTCTCATGTGTAAATATTTATGAAAATAGGCACAAGTACCCCAATCTCATTGTTCAGGAACAGGAAAAAAAAGAAAAGAACAATGACAATGCTTTCATTATAAAATATCATACTTTGCAATCAATATAAAATTTGAATAGAATACAATAAAATACTTCACCACTATTTATTACCTATATATGAAGTAATATCTTACAATTGTTCTTCAATCATTGTGGTGGTTGAGATAGCTAGAACTCCCTAAACAAGTGGCGCAAAAATAAATTTTTTTATTAAAAAAAAAAAAACTTTGTATTGAGCCCAGTAAGCAACAAGTTTTAGCTCGTTGAAACTCACCAATTTATATACAGAAGTGGGGCATTTTAGATTTTAAAAACCTTACTTGAAAATTAATTTCCCTTTTTTTTTCTTTTCCAATTTTGCCAAATTTCTTAACGTCTATCTATCTGTAGTTATAAAGAGGGCAAGGATACTATAGCACCATGGTTGGTGGTAATATACAAAATTATAATAATTATAAAAGACAAAAACATCGTAGTGGTGGGTGGAGATAATTGAGTTGGTGCGGCGCCGCTCCCAAATATCATACCAAAGAAGCCATCATCCCCATCGCCGCTGCTGGACCCTCCACGGCCACTGCTGGTCGCTCCGGCGTTGGCCCCTCCTCCGTAAGAGATGCTAACACTATTGTCCCTGCACATTGCAACATATATTATTATTAGTTTAAATTTTCCAATGTATTAGCAGCCAATGCATCTGCAAGCAAGCAATTTCATTCATTGTCTAAGCCATAATGGCCAAAAGCCAAAATATGCACATCAACTTATTGATTCCAACATTAACATTCTTTCAATTATAAGCCCTTTCTATCACACGTATATTATGCATGTTATGAAAAAATTCGTCTATGAAACAATAAATTTCATATTTGCATAATAGAACTAGCCAATATAAATTCAACGTACTAAAAAACAGAGCAAATAGAATGTTGGATCTTTCCTTCCCTCACTCGTCTACAATCTCAAGTTTTACTTTTCCATGTAGATCACCACTCTTAAAAGTTTTACATCAAATTCCTTAAACATCCTTTTATTTAAATTAAAATATTTGTTATCTCCAAAATTGAAAATCCTAACTTCATCCCTAACACTGTACATCAAAAGGGGGCAATAGTTAGTTAATAGCCCTCCTAGTAATTTGAGTTGGAAAACCAAATTAATGGAGTAGAACCCTCCCTCAAATGTTAAGAAACTAGATAGGACCTTTACTAATGGGTGCAAAAGTCCATACTCAAATGGGGTAGCCCATCTGAAAGTGACATTAATTAGGATGGGAATAACTTTAGAAAGAAATGGGACACCATTGGGTTCCATATCATGGGAAAATACATGTGGGAACATAGCTCCTCTGACAAAATTTTCCTCAGACCACCAGACAAAAATGTGAGTTCATTATGTAGACTTTTTGTGTGCATATAAACATTTCTTTATCCTGCAAGAACCATGACACTCACTTTTACCTATATTGTTTCTGCTTTTGTGTGCGTATAAACATTTATTTATCCTCCAAGAACCATGACACTCATTTTTGCCTATATTTTTTTTGCATGGGGCCGAATGTGACTCCTCAAGACTTCATTATTGCTACATCAAATCATAACTCCTCCATGGTTCAAATGAACAAGCTTCATCTCCTTGGACTCGATAGATTGTAAGAGTTTGTTTTCTGGTATGGCCCAACAACTGCCTCGAAAATGAGTAGGAAAAGGCAGAATGTTCCAACTAGTCGCCACATTGTGTAATTTGATTCAAAACGTAGGCAGTAGGCTTCCCCTCAACTATTCAGATATCCATCCCAAGATAGGTTAAATATCTCCCCCAAAACCACCTCTTCTCTCAGACTTTCAACCAATCGATTCCATCTCGAAAAGCTATGTTACTAAAACTAGATAAAAGATTTAGTCAAGAAAGGGTCTATTAGTAAAGAAGAGGGATAAGAGGGTCATTCTTTCTTTCCATCTCAAAATCCTAATCTGTTAGGCTCTGTTTATATAGTCAATAAATGCTAGTAATAGATCGGGACCCACCCCTTTTCCCCACTGGCTCAAGGTGGTTGTCAAGTGGGCCTAAAAAGTGAGTATCAGAGAGGTAGGCTGGGCTGGGCCCAAATGGGGCCTACATCAGGCTGGAAAGCATGACGCAGAGAATATGATCCTCTCTTCGCATTCACACACTTGAAACACCCAACGAACGTTAGGGATGGCCCACATCATCCACAATCAATTGTGACTATAAAATGCAGAAACGAGAGTTACTGTGAGAAAGACTATGGAAATGTTTGGTTAGGTTTTTTATGTGATTTTATTATATATTTATTATATGTTTTGAAAAAATAAATTATTAAAAAATATAAAAGTTATTTTTTAATATTTTTGTTTATATTTTGGGGAAGATATTTTTTATTATATTAGTCAAATTATTATTTTTTTATTGAATTTTTTGGGTGAAAATGAAATTCAGTAATTTTTTAATATTAAAATAATAAAAATATATATGTGATGTATATATATATATATAATATGTATGTATATATTAAAAAATATATATTTTAAAAGAAAAATGGGGATATGTTTGGTTATGTTTTTTCAAAAAAATATTGTTTTGGAACAATATAACTTAAGATTCCTAGATTCTTTAGTTTTTTATTTTATTTATTTATTTTTAACACATGGACATTAAGAATTTGTTAAGTTTAAATTCTTAATTTTATACTTTATGTGTGATATTAATATTTTGGATCAACAGCCATTCAATTGAGTTGGTTCTTTAATTCTATATTTATCACTATCATCTTCTTTTTGAGACATCCAAAAACAAAGTTATATTTTCTAAAATAAAAATTTGTCTTAAAAACACCTTCTCATTTAACCAACCATTACTAATAATAAGGACAAAACTATAACCCTAGATAAAATTTTCACCTTTTCAACCGGCATCTAAAATTTGTGGCTCAAAAAAAGGGGGATGAGAACGGGTGTCTGTCTTTAACTCAAAGGAAAAGGCAG
>JACGDI010002287.1:436990-456151 GCA_014898725.1 Jacaranda copaia
ACTCACTCTGTGCCCTATTCTGGATATACCCAACAACCGCTAGAACAATAAAAGGCTACTTCCTAAAAATACTAAAAGCAGAACTGATAAAAAGCCCTAAAAGACAACACAAAACTACAAGGCTCTTTGTTCCGACAGATTCTCAAAGAGAGCATCATCACTTGAGTCAATGTATCTATTTTTATTACCATTTTATCCTAACAGTTTCTTTTCAAATGACACAATCACACGTATAAGTGTAAGATTTAAAAGTCAAATACTTGAAGAATATATGTGCATGTATAAATAAAATTAAAAAAATACATTTCAGTATTGATCACCATTCGAAAAAATTAGATTGGTGGTGAAAAATACAACCCATGATTTAATAGACATCAATGGAAAATTGTGTTGCACCCGCTTCATTTTATAATGAGCCTTTTCAGAACTTTAAATTAAAAAATAATAATGTCATATTATCTATTTATTTATTTATTTATTTATTTTCTTTATCTGTATTTTTTTAAGGGCTGTTCTAAACCTCTAATCTTGGCTAAAAGGGTTGAAGAGAGAGGCTTAAAGATGTTAACAAGAAGCTTCCAAATGCATTGTTGAACCCATTAATATCTTGTACACCAATGATTCTATGAAAATTTGAAGTCTAAGATACGATATCCTAGCAATTTTGGAGCCATTTTCAATCAAGTGGGAAGGCCATGGAGAACACACAAGCCCCCCACCACTGGTGAGACAGAATCATACTAAATTTTTTTCCCAAAAGAGCTCCACCGGGTGGTATGAAAAGACCAAAACACCCTTAACATCCGAGACGTACTTAGCGGAGATAATGGCATCCACGAATATATTAGATAGAAAAGACTCGACTCTAATGACACTTGCAAAAACCCATCACCACTAGTATGGTACTTTATGACAAATAATCAATTCAACATTAAGGAATCATATGTTTGTGTACCTTTGGCCACCTAGAACACCAGCATTCCTCGTGAGTTGGTCGATGATGGCAGCCGACTTGGGCTCAACGCTGGAGGCCTTGGCATATTGCATACTCAGCCCTTCACCGGATGGCACGAAGAATGCACCATTTACCATTATGTCCCCATCTGTTCTCCAGTTCCAGTCAGCCCACTCCCCCTCATCTGTGTCCACACGCTTTGTCACCTGTTGTAAGAAAACACAAGCAATCCTTAGTCGTTTAACCAAAGAATTGCATAAAAGTCGTAGTAGCGCAACAGTTGTCAGAAATGAGGCTAATGCTTAAAATTCATTCGTATTTGCTTCCTTCAGTAATTAGTTTTTTCCATTTCTGTGGTGAGCGTAATAAGTACAAAAGCTTCTTCATAAACAAATGTCATAGGGAAAATTAGAATTCTTTTATTGCAAGTCAAGAAAAAGCAAGGAAACTCAATGCCGGATATCACTAGATGAATAGGTGCCTTCCTTATTTCACATCAATTTACCTTGAAAAGATTATGACCATATATAATAGTTGCACATCATATTCAATTAATAAATTCGAACTTTCATTTTCGGAAAAGAACATATAAGTCGCTTTCAACTTGGCCTATCTTCTTATAATCTCAACCTTTATTTCCATGCCAAAACAGTCAATGCATGTGAGCAGCCCCGCTCTGATGCACCCACAAAACAAGAAAACAATAATGGAGGACGCACAAGTCAAAAGGTTCATAGAATTTAGGGCAATAATCACATATCATTAAACATGCAAGAAAATTACCTCCTTAGCATTGGGGTCAGCCGGTGCAGTATAACGATTGCCCTGACTGTTAATCGTTGGATTAGCACTTCCTCCGATTGCATACATTTGCCATTCCGTAAAATCATTGTTCACAACATGAATGTAACCCCTCCGGCACCTTGGCATCCTCTGCACTAGCCCCTCTCCAAAGTGATTAAAAGCTATCGTCACCTATTTCATCCCAATTGACAAACACACCATTAGCATAACAGTCATAATGAATGTTCAAGAGTGTGTTTCCCCAATAGTTCATTTTTCGAATTCAAGAAAGCTACACCCTAGTTGGATTTGTTTTCAAATTCATTTTTACTCTTTCAAACTAAATGAATTATCCACAACTTCTTCCCATTTTCAACAAAATCTCAACTCATTTTTTTTTAAAATATATCCTTTAATAACCTATATGTCTTCTCATGGAAACCTGTATATCTATTATCCGCCCAAAATGTCTATAATGGCATGTTCAGCTATTCCAAACATGTGTTCAGATGCTAGGATGAGATTGGAAGAGAATTTTTTTAATATTTTCATTATTACTATCTCTCTCTATCACAGCCTACTGCAACTTGTTAAATCCCATATAACATTATATTCAAACAACCTATTCAAATACAAACTTATTTTTAACCCATTGTCTCAAACTATTGTGAAAATGCTGAAAATAAAAACATATCCAAGCGGCCTCTAACCTGCATTCCAGAATCCGGCAAGTACTTATCATTGTGGCCGAGCAACATAACCTCATCATGGTGGGAAAAATAGCTGTTAGAAATGGTAATAGCAGTAGACCCCATAATGGCATCTATCAAGCCATCGGTGCAATGCGATAAAGCACAATGATCAATCCAAATATTCCTGGATGAAAAAATCGATATCCCATCGCCATCCGACCTTCCCCGCCACCCAATATGGGTGGGACTGGACCTTATAATCGTGTTTCCTGATGGCAAACAATTATAAACATGCACATTATGAATGATTACATTGCTAACATACTGTAGAGTAATGCAGCCATTTCCGGTGATATGAATGTTGGCTCCTCGGCCATCGATAGTTTTAAAGCTGTTGAAAATCAGCTCGTGCTTAAGCTTGATAACCATGCTTGATTGGAAGATGATCCAGAGGGGCTCATCTTGGATGACGGCATGCCGGAGTGTCCCCGGAGTGGGGTTCATCATGTCGCGATCGGAGGAGTCGGTGACGACGTAGAAGCGGCCGCCTTTGCCGCCCATGGCGCCCCGGCCAAAGCCGATGGCGCAGTCGGCCAGGTGTTGGCGGTTGGCTGCCCAATTGGGGTCGCAGCGCCAGCAGTCGTCGATGGGGTTTCCGGTCAGGCATTGGGCCTGGCCGTTGAATACTGGGGCGGAGAGGAGTTGGCGCCTTTTTGATATTGAAGCATTAACGCTCCTGTGGAAAAAAATCAGAAAAACAAGATCAGAAATGTATGATAAAGAAATGTTCTTCTCTTTATCTGGGTTGAAAATGGAGGGGCCGAAGATGGAAACTTGATAAGGGCCAAAAAGGAATAGAATTTATAAATGTGAATGAACACTTCTGCAAATTGCCAAAAATTAAAAAGTTAAGCCGTTGGAGACAGGAAAATGTGAACCCACATGGGATATTTATATATAGTAACAGAGATTAGAAAAAACACCATGATAGAACAGGGGAAAAACTCAAGAAACAGGGCAATGTAAGAAATCCAATCGGAGTGAGGCACGGATATTGAAATGCTATAAAAATTGAAACCAAATTATACAACACGATTAAATTCATAACCAACATTGATTGCAGAATAGGAAAATAAGGGAAAAGGGAAAAACACAAACACTCAGGGATGGGTGGTCAAAGGAAGTCCAAATATCATAATGCAGAAGCAGAACCCAGAGGCAGAATTCTTGGGTTTAGTGGTAAAACTTCTTTAAAAAGAAGAAAACCCAATTTCTAAAAGCTCTTGAAGAGAAAAAAACAGATGGGATTTTGAGCATAAAAACAATGTATGCAGTGTGTATCTATCTATATATATATTGATATACCTTTGTACTTGTTGAACAACATCTTCAGGGCTGGGATGTTGATGAGGAAGGGTGAGATTAAAGAAACTGTTGGCTGCAATAAAGGAAGAAAGAGAGGTGAAGAAGAGGGAAAACAAGAGAATGCTAGTGGTTTGAGGAAGCATTCTTGGAAGCAGCAAAAGAATTAACAATGAAGGTTGAGGAAGAGTATATGATGTGCTTTGTGTTTGCTATTTCCTTTTTCTATAAAGGGGAGTCTGAAAAGGAAGAGATTTCTTGCTTCTTAGATTGAGATTTTGAGAAAATGCGACTATGGTTTATATAATAAAACAGAGTATTATGGCCTATAATAACGGAGTTAATTTTGCACTAATTTAAAGGAATAAAATGAAAAATGAAATGATAAATGGTGTTGCTTTCTTGGTAGGGTTTTAGGAGGCGTTGGTTCTTCTGTTCGTTCTTTTCTTGGATTGAATTAATTTTTGAAGATGAAGGAAAGAAGAGATTTTGGAAGGGGGGCTGGCTCTGCTGACGGGGACATGAAGAAGAGAGAGAGATAGACAGAGAGGAAGGGGAAAGAATAGTATTTCTCTCTTCCTTTGCAGGCTCCCTCAGACTCTTCACATTCCAATCTTGCTGGTTAAATATGCTGCGGGAGAAGTACATTTTTCTATTCTATATTTATCATTTTATTTTCTTTTTCTTGATATAATCTAAAAATAAATAAGAAATTTTTGAAAAAGTGGAAAAGGGAAAGAAGATCCGTAAGAAAGCTGACTTTGAGACAGAGAGAGAGAGAGAGGTACTAGTAGAGATAATCTGTGTATATTTATTTGTATAGATAATTTCCTGAAGGAAGAACAGTTTTGTTTGGATTTGAGGCTGTGCTGATTCTTTGCGGACCGAAGGCGAAGATTACTATTAATTATGGTTCTGTAACGGTGTTTGCATTCTGCACAGACACACATTTTTTTTTCTTTGATGACACTTTTCAGGTGACAGTGAAAAGAAGAGAGTTATGATATGGAACTCAATCTCTCTTTAGTTTTCGTTTGTAAAAGGGCCTCTGTCTTTTTTGAGTTCTCAAACTGTTTTACTGTTTCATCACTTGCTTATCCAGTAATCAGATTCTCACCCACACTAATTTTAAGATTGCTTCTTTTCCCCTTTTATTCAAAGTATATGTACACAATATACATTTTATATAATGCAAGGATAAGACAACATAGAAATACAAATGGAAAATGTAGTAAATTTAAATATACTTGTACAAGATTCAAACACCATTGTTCATTACATATATCACATTTATATACCGTATACAGGTGGAATAGTTAACTGAGCCAATGCTATTGTTCCACTGTTTAAAAATAAGATCGGATTGAGTGGTCGGATCAAGTGAATTGTCGATTGCCCGCTCAATTGGTCCAATTTTATGTAAAAATCAAATACAAAAAATTATTTTATTTAATTGAAACCATTCAGGTCGGTCGTTGGACCGTTTGAATCGATCAACCACTTACGATCTAATTGAACTAGAGTGGTTTATTTATTATTTTTTTCATTTAATTTTTGATAAAATTAATATATTTTTTAATTTTTTTGCCTAAGTACAAACTCCTAAGACTAAAATACATTTCACAAAGCTATTTAAAACACTCAAAATATATACAAGAAAAGGCCCCAATTTCTTAAATATGCTACTACCAGGAAGTCAGAAACTAAACATGATGTTGTTGTTGTTGTTGTTGTTGGTACTAGTACTAGAAATAGTAACCAAGTCCATGAAAACCTTGATGAGGATGGAGAAGACAATGACGAGTGGTTATGAAATCATTAAATTATTGAGGTGTTTAGACTTTTGACTTGAAAGATTTAAATTGTATGTCATGATATGAATCGTAAAGTTTGGATTGTGAAGTTTAATAATATCCTTTGAGCTCTTTGTGGTTTATGTTGTAGTATTTTATTAATTTTTAAATAATATATACAATATATATACTGCGTATTTATGATGTTACAGTTCAATTATAATCTGATTAAACTGGTGAACCGTAAACCAATAAATTTTTCAATTCAATAAATGGTTTGATTTTTCCAACTATATATTGTTGTTATATTTTTATATATGAATTATGTAATTAAAATGGTTAAAAATAAAAGTGCTTGTTAATATTTTAAAAATAAATTAGGATTTCCTTACTTTTTTTTAAAAGAACTTATAAGCTCCTAGCATCTTATTTTAGGATCTTATAAGCTCTTTTTTTAAAAAAATTACCAAATACTTTTTATCAACTTATAAATTTTTAAACATCTTATAAAATATTTTATAGAACTTATAAGCTAACCCAAACACCGCGTTTGTTATGATTCCAAATCAATACTATACTTATTAACAGCATGTATAAAGTAGTTAAAATATATATATATATATATATATATCATTAGTACTGGATATTAAATTTAAATATTTAATTATTGCTGCAATTATAAAGAGAAAAACATTGGTGTCCCTGATGGTGACGGAATGATTCTATATGTGATTTGCAAAAATGATGTCCGGGGAAAAATCATTATAATAATAATAATAATAATAATAATAATAATAATAATTTTCAAAAAGAATATTTACGGAGAAAGAAGCTGATGTGTGGAAAGAAACACCAACTTTCAGTTAAATTTAGAATTTTTATCTTTTTAACAAAAAATTATGCCTTTTAGACTTCGTAAAATATGTAGAAAGCCTTTTACGTAGGTTTGAAATTTATTTTGAATCTAAGGATCGATGCATATCCACATCCTATTATGTCACGAGAGTTTTTTTCTTTCTTTTTTAATTATTATGTCACGAGTATCTAACCTTATGAGGTAATTTTTCGTAATAATAAAGGTATTTTTATATACGATTACTGTCATAGAATTATGGTTTTTTTCTAGAGTTGTGAGGCATCATCTCATACTACAATGAAAAAAAATAAAATAAAATAGTGAGGATATATTAAGTAACGACATGAAAATTACCACTAATTGTATATATTAAATGATAAATTTTATTTTACTAAATAATAATTTTTTCATCAATAATAATTAATGATACATTTCTAACGATAATTTCATAATAGGAAAAATAAAATAAAATCTTGTCATGCAGGATACTGGTAAAAATAAGAAAATTTAGTAAATTATCGTAACGGAGGATGTAATAATTATCATATGATCACTCATACAATTTTCTTTTTAGGTCACTTGTGAGTTGTGAGACAAGAACAGCAAATGCCTATCTTGAATAAAAAAAATTTCTTTTCATTTTTCCAATAAAAGTCACAATTGTCCGAGTCTTAATTTCAAAAGAATGTGCAATGGAGGAGGGGTACGCATCTAACCTCCATTTTCACAAACACTATAATCTAAGTTATAGGTGCTTTAAAATTGTCTTGTGCATTCAGCGACAGTTTAATTAACTCTTTCAAACAGTTGGTTCATCACCTAATAATTTAGGCTTTTATTATGTAATAATATTTGAACCAACCAAATGTTTTTATTTTTTATCAATTCGTTTAAGATTTCTTGGACTAAGGATATAGAAGACAAAAAATTCTTACTTACGGTTTAAATATTGTTAACGGATTAAATTGAAAGCAATACACTCATTCCACTATAAAACAATCTCTTTTTAACTTAAAGTTGATTTGATTTTTAATGAATCAATTACATTTTTTTTGGATATATAACTGGATAAGGACGGTAAGAAATCATTGTTTGTCTATGATAAGGATTATTAGTAGATCGAATCGAAAGTTGCGTACTCATTCTACTATAGTACTATAATTCTCTTTTGATTAAAACTTGATTTAATTGATAAATTTTTATTTTTATTTTTATTTTTCAAGAGAGAGTATTATAAATAATGAATTATTATCTTTTTAATAAATTAATATTTTTCTATCATCAAACCAAATAACTCCAAATATGAATTATTATCTTTTCAATAAATTAATATTTTTCTATTCTCAAATCAAATAAATTCAAGTATAAACTACACAATGCACATAAGGCACACAATAAGCCCATTTTGAGTCGAACACAAAGCCTCCCACATAATAAGAGAAATGAATACCACTTGAGCTACATTTTTTAATTAAGATATGTCCCATTTACGTTTTTTTAACAAAACTACTTTATGGTGAAAAACGCATATTCAAAGTGTAGCAACTAATTGCATAGGGGGAAATGGTAAAGGAAATGGAAGGAGACGAGCAACGGGCACAATTAATTTGACATCAAGGAAATTTTGTAAGGGATTATCACATGGGTTTTTACGAGGTCGCATAAAAGAGTGGTGGAAACTTGCCCTATGCTGCAACTTCAATACTTTAATGGGAATGTTCGGGACTATTCATGTAAAGTTTTAGGTATTTACAATATCTAACTTGGTATATCGTTTAATAAATTGACAAAATTAATTTTATTTTAAAAAATAGCAATAAAGTAATTATATACTCACCTCTTTCATCTCTGTTGTTTTTTTCTTCTTCTTATTTTCAATTATTTTGCTTCATCTTATTTTTTTTTACTACAAGTTTTTATAAATACACTAAGTTTATTAAAAGAGTTGTAATACTATATGAAAAAGTAAATGAGTATTTTCATTAATTTATAGTGTAAAAATTTGAACATACATTGTACTAGAATCGCTAATAATTAATAATTGTTTTCTAAAATAACCAAGAATAATAATAATAAAAAAAAAATAGTGGCTTATACACCAACATATCTCATTATTAGATGGGAATAAGAAGGATGGCACACCAAAGAAGGGCGTTGTTTTTCAATTGTTTATTTTTTGTCAATTAACATTCCACACCACATAATCCTTCATTTTCAAGTAATTTTCATAAGCGTGATCGGTGTAAGGTAGTGTTTTCCATACTAGTTTGTTACTCCTCATCATGGCATGGTCGGTTTCGTCTTTTTGTTTCAAGGAAAATCTCTAGTGCGAATTCGCCGGACATTGAGTGGATGATTGATTTAATTAGTAGGGTCAGAGTACAACAGGTCGGTCAAAATTTTATCCATAGGAGTAAAATTCATTTTAGTATAAGTCAAATTTGGATGCATTACATATATCCAATTATTCGTCCAAATTTGTTTTAGGGATACATTTACCGTTATATATTTTCACTTTAATTTAATCTTAAACTTGCATCCAGCTCATATATATATATATATATAATTACTTTGTTTTATTAAAGAAATTCTACCACAGTGATAATTACAACCCCATATGTACCCAAAATTCATGGTTCAGCATAACAATTTGAATTAGTATACATAATTGATGCATGGACAGCGATCAACATATATACTATTCATGGACCATATAAATATTTAGCTGTTGTATGAAAGGATTATATAGGATCTCAGAACATAGCAATTCCTATAATAAAAGAAATATGTCAAGTGGTCAAATTAAAATGGTCTGCTGACATCACACGTCCTCATATTTATTTACATACATGAAATTATTATTTACATCCTAATAAATTTTTAATTTTTTGTATGTGTGTGTTTAAATTTAAAAAAATATCATGAGATTAATCGCCTTTTTTTTGTTTTTAATAAAATAATTTAAGAAAGAAGACTATATATAATACACTACAAGAAAAATTGTATTTAGTGGCATTGAAAAGTGTCACTTAAATAGTATTATAGTGACAAATTTATATTTAGTGGCATTTGTTAAAAATGTCACTTGTAGCTGTGTAGCTAAAGATATAAATGTTATTAATTTAACTCTATTATGACATTAATAAAATGCAACAAAAAATATATTAAATGATACATTAAAATTTCACAAAAACTGCATTACATAACATGCCAAAGTGCCATTAAAGATACTTTTAAATGGCATGTTTATATGGCACTAAAAATGCATGTAATGAAATGTTAAAATGCGGCCAAAATTCCTTTAAATGACAAGGTAATATGCCACAAAAAGTATAATAAATGATGCGTTAAAATATCAAAAAAATAATTTTAAATGACAGGCTAACGTGCCATATTTTGATGCTAAAATGCCACAAAAGATTCCTTTAGATGACATACTTACATGCCACAAAAATTAATTAAATAGCATGCTAAATTAAATAGAAAAAAAGATTTCATTAAGTGACATCTTAATCTACCTCCAACAACCCATGTATGAACCCCAATTGCTCTGTATAAGACTTGAATTTGTGATATTTTATTGGAAATATATGAATTTACCGTCAAGCTACCCACCAAATATTCATTATATATATTCAAAAACATATTGTATTTATATATTTTAAAAGCATATTTCTCAATTATTTAAATATATACTCAAAATTATTGTATTAGATAATATATCTAAAAAGGTGTGAGAAATTAAATTTAAAGATACAAATATTCAAAAAAAAATGTATAGTTGAGGAGAAAAATGGACAAAACTTAAATTTGTGATACTTCTTAAAAAATATGGTTAATTTAGTTAAGATATTAAAATTATATTAAGTCATTACTTTAATCAATGCATTATGATATATATATATATATATATAAATTTATAAATTTTACAGTTAATAATAACAATATATATTTTATCTATTTTTGTGTGATATTTATTTCATGTCACACCATAACTAAATTATGAGTGATAGTTTTTTTAGTTAAATGCTTTTAATATATAATTATGTTAGCAATTTCAATAAAATTACCTTTTTATAATATTTTTAATCAATTACCACTAATAATTATATTATATTATTTTTTATTACTATCATTATATTAGTTAACGTGTCTCTATATTATAAAACAACGTTAAATGAGACGCCCACTAAATAATTTGAAGTATCTTTTGCAAATAACACCATAAAAATAAATATAAGTAGTATTTTAAAAAAAAATTAATGGCACTACTTAAATACCTTGCAAATATATTTATGTTGGCATTTTCAATCAAAATGGTACTATATATATTATTTTTTGTTTCAAAATGGTACAGCCTGATCATTCACTATTCATATTCTCACAAGAAAATGTTACTATATATATATATATATATTTATTTTTGTTGATGATCTTATCATCACCGGTTCACATCCTGTGGCTATTAATAAATCTTGTAAAGTAGATTGGTATTAGGTTTTCTCTTAAAAGCTGGGCGATCTAGACTATTTCTTCGATGTCTAAGTTAGAGGTACCCTGGATGAGCTGTTCCTATCTCAACATACGTACATTTTTGACATTTTGGATCATGTGAAAATGCTTGATGTGAACTCAATGCTATGCCTCTTACTTCTTTGCATAATCTACGTATTGGTGATAACTCTCTATTGTTAAATCCATTTGAGTATAATATATTGTTTGAAATTCTTCAGTATCTCCAATTTACTCGCCACAACATCGTATTTGCTGTCAATAAAGCTTCACTGGTCATCTCTCAAATGAATGCTTCATTGTCTTAGAGGAATGTTGCATCATAACCTCTTCTTTCATCGCTAATCTCTTCTTAGTCTTCATGCATTTTGCAAAGCAGGTCGGTTTTTATAAAAGAATCAAGAGCTAGAGATGGGCTTGGGAATAGACCAAGGTAGTTCTATCTCTTTGATAGACTTTGCTCTTCTCGTTGGAACTTGTGTCACGATTGGCTTAAAGCAACTCCATTGGAAGGCCATCCATTGAAATTGAGTATCATTTAATTGCCTCTAGTACCACTTCTGAGGTTTGTTGGCATGTCAATCTGTTCAATGAACTCTCAATACTTTTATCATCTGTAAACTTCGTATAAATACATTGATATTGTTGATGAAATGTTTGAGCTTTTCACTTTCTAATGCCTCTCATATAATTCATCATCTAAAACATGTGTCTTACAAAATTAAATACAATAATATATCCAATCTAATAACCAAAAATAAACAAGGCCAATAGACAATGTTATACCCTACATTCCACAAGTATTTTACATCATACATGCATGCTAAGCTCATCCTTACGCTGCACTTTCACATTTTTTGATCTTTTTTTTTTTTCTTTTTGTTTTCTGGGTTGCACTAACTGAATTTTGATTTTGGATCTTCGATAATGAAGTCGAACTGCCTTGCATGATGCTACAATTTGATGATAACTTGGTCGAAACATCATTATTTGAAGAAAAGTCATAAACCAATCAATGATGCTAAGAAGTGTTAGTTAATTCAGCAATGATTTTACTGGAGAAATCAAATGGAGTTATAATTAATGTGAATATGTAAGTGGCACTAAAAAACTGAAGAAGCCAATCACTCAGCGAAAAATAATAATAAATAAACAAAACTTTTCCTTTATACAAAATTCCTAACTAATTTATACATCCAATTGATTCGTTTTTCTAGTGCTGCGGTGGGGTCCAATCTAAAAATTTGCTTTTTCATTGATATATGGTCTCCTATAAATTAAAGGTGAATTACATTCATAACTCCTCAAATTTGGTGTAATTACTAAACAACTCTTATTATTTTAAAAATTGTATTTACTTTTTTAAATTTTATCACTGTCCAACATTTCATCCCAACTATTGGGGTTTTGTCTTACCGTCGTTAAAAAATATGAGTAAAACACCGAAAATGCCTTTATGGTAACTAAACTTAGTTCTAACCAGATTTGACTTTTTTTTATTGACAAAAATATCCTTAGGAGTGGTATTGTAAGATTTTTGAATTGGTTAAGGGTATATTTATTATTATTTTTTTATTTGAGGTCTTAAATGTAATAAAATAGAAAAGAATCCAGGCTAGTCATTTGTTCTATTGCCTATATATACACACACATGTTTGTTAGATTTTCTTGCCAAAATTATATGATTCCCCATGGAGCACATCATCTAATAAATTGGGGGCATTGAAATACAGAAAAGAGAGGTGTGAAAGATAAAATTGTGGGAAGGAAAACATCAAAATATTTAAGGACAAAACATACTTAATTAATTAGCATTTTAAATTACATAATAATATTTGATATGAGATAACCCAGTAGGCCTAATAAGCCCAACATCAAGTGAGATAACCCAGGAGGCCCAACATCAGTTTGTTTAGTCGACTGGTATCGACCTTACTGGGCAGTGTCCGTGGTCGACCCGCATCGACCTCAGGACCACTCCAGATGTTCTAACAGTCAGGTCTAGTTGACATGTATCGACTTCAAGACCCACTCCGGCATTGACTCAGATCTCTGCCACATTTATTAGTCTAATAGGCAGCATGCCTCCGCATTAATGACGCGTGACAAATGGTACATTTACTACCACCAACCCTACCACCACCTTTGGCAGAGAGGCACCTCCAGAGGTACTGTTCATCTGAGAAAATAGGAGATTCAGCCACCTAAAATAGTACCAAGATCTGGACATGGAATGACCATCAACCCCCTGGGAAAGACAAAAGCCAATACTCCTAATAAAGGCACCATGGTCAAATCACTCCTGGAAAAGGTTATAAATACCCACACTTAAGGTAAACCCCAATATGCCATAAACCCTATATACTTTCAATATTCTATTCAATCTTTATATCTCGACTAGAACTAACTTGAGCATCGAAGTGCCTTAGTTGGGGGCATCTCGGCTAGTTTAACGTGTGTTGTGGTTGCAGATCTTAGACCTCAAGAGATATATAGCTTTGAGTACTTGACCTCCTTGGTTGAATTCATCCCAAACACTACCCCCTTTCACTATAAGCGACTTTCAGCCGCATCAATTTTGGAGCCATTTGTCTGAAACCTATTGAGATTGCAGTGAGAAAAATGGTAAACACACACAGGGCAACATCTGAAAGGGAGGAAAATAGGAGATCCATTTCTCCGCCTCCCTCTAACCCCCAACAAGGTACACACGCTTCGAACCCTAGCGCCCCTCAAGAGCAGGTAGTGATGCTCACCATACCCCAGTTGATGTAGCTAATAAATGAGCAAATTTCTGCTCAAATATCAGCCTAACTATCTACCGCTTTGAATAGGCGTACTACAGTGCCCACTCTTGCCGCCAGTGCAACTCCACAGCCACTCCCGTAGAAAAATAGGTCTCCTGAGAATAGCCGCGGCAGCTGAGAGTCTAGGCGGCACGCTAGGCGCAAGATTAGTCCCATACGCTAGTAGAAAGAAAGAAGATGGCTAGAAATATAGGAAGAGATAGTGGACTCGATAGATCATGTCAGACCTAATTGAGTCATGCAGTGCGATAAGATCAAATGCTCTAGGCGTGACTACCACAAAGAAAGAAGAGAGTCCACATACTTTGCGCTTCGACCCATTCAAGCCTTGCAGTGTGATAAGGCCAAGCATATTAGATCGGGTCTTGATTGGAATACCACCCAGGCGAATCGAAATGAATGGGAAGAAATATCCCATCAAATCCAGCAGCTAAACAGGCGCCTCGATGAGATTTTGATGATAAATACCGACAGAGCACCAAACTTGGATGCTCCTCAAAGATCTCATCAGGAGAGAGGGTCCTCATTCATTCAGGATATCATTGATGAGCGCATCATCATTGACGCTAAAGTCCCAACAAGTCTGTCGAGGTACGATGGCTCTACCAACCCCAATGAGCATCTCATGCAGTTTGAGCACATGATGCAGCTGTATTGACATAATGAGTATATCCATACTAAGATGTTGGTGACCACATTCCAAGGCATCGCACTGGACTAGTTCGTGAAGCTTGAACCATCATCAATTTATTCCTATGATCAGCTGTGCGACAAGTTCTTGCACCAGTTTGCCAGCAGAAAAAAGGCAAAGCTTCTCCATACCCACCTCCACACCGTCAAGCAAGGTGAAGAGGAGTCCCTTCATAATTTCTTTACCAGATTTAACACAGAGGTTTTGAAAATAGATAACCTCATGATTGAGTTCTTGATCGATGTGTTATTCCTGAGGCTCAGACATAAAAAATATACCAATGCATTAGTGCTAAAATGGCCAGGGTCGATGGAGGAGCTGCTCGACCTGGCAGAAAAGTACATAACATAAGAGAAAATGAACAAGCTCAAGTTTGGATCCTCTAAAGTCAAGAAGAAGAAAAAAGAAAGAGACGACTAGAAATGCAAGGAGCAGGTTGATCTCTAATCAAGCGTTTCCATGACTATATGTTACTGAACATCTCGAGGAAGGAAGTCCTTTACGTCATCCAGCATGATAACCTCTTTAGAAAGCCCAGAAAGCTAACGGAGACTGAAGCCATAAATAAATTAAAGAAATATTACCACTTCCACAAATAGAATGATAGGTTGATCAGGCAAGGTCACCTCAAAAAATACATAATCGTGGATGCTCAGATTGAAGGGGGGAAAATTGATCGGACTCCCCATAGAGAAAGATTGGTTAGCCCTAGGAGAAAAGATAAGTAAAAAAAGCCCACCCAGGAGGATCGCCCACCTATCCAAGGGGTGATTGACATGATTGCAAGAGGTTCCACTAGGGGGAACTCTAAGTTCGCTTGAAGGCAAACATAGAGGAGGCTCGATCTAATAAAGTTTCACCTGTTGAGATAACTTTTCACCTCACAATGAGCACAAAACCCATTTTTTTTATCGATGCCGACCTGGCCCACCTCAAGGGTAAGAATGTTGATCACAAGATAGATTGTCCGATGGTTATTTTCATGGAAATTACAAACTTTGAGGTGTGCAAAGTTCTGATCGACAACAGCAGCTCAGCAAATGTTATCTTCTTATCTATCCTAAAGAGGATGAACATGGGAAAATTAAAGTTCGAGCCTGTGCGCATGCTGCTGGTTGGATTTGAGGGGTCAGAGATCATACTGGAGGGGTCAATCAACTTGTCCACATCTTTTGGAGAGACTCCTCAGAGAAAAATATTAATGCTGAATTACCTTGTGGTCGATGCCCCATTTGTCTATAATGTCATCATTAGCCAACCTGCCCTCAATAACTTTCGTGCTATCGTGTCCACTTATTATTTGAAAGTCAAATTTTTGACCCCAGCGGGCACAAGCAAGCTTTTGTGCAACCTAAATAAAGCATGGAGATGTTACAATATCTCGGTCAAGCTAACTGAGTAGAAAACTCAACCATAGCTGAAAACTTCGGGGGATGCCTCTATAGTAAAACCCAAAGAGATCCAGGTCAGCAAGAAGTGGAAGCTGGAAAATATTAGAGTGGAGCTCGTTGGGGAGTTTAAGACCATTGAACTCGAATAGGGTAACCTTGAAAAGACAACCCATATTGGAATAGACTTGGGCCCTCACTTGGAGTGTCTCATGATTAATTTTCTGATGAAAAATATCGATGCCTTTGCTTGGAAGGCATTCGACCTACAAGGGATCGACCCCAATATCATTGTGCACCATCTTAACACTGACCTCTTCATACAAGTTGGTCGGATAAAAGACAAGGACATTCAATGCTGAGAGGATGCAAATCATCGGGAGGAGGTTAGAAAACTCTTAGGTGCAGGATATATTGTTGAAATTTAGTATCCCTCCTGGCTTTGTTACCTTAGTACCAAAAACTGAGGGACAGTAACGAATATGTAATGATTTTACTAATTTGAATAAAGCATGTCCTAAAGATCCTTACACTTTGCCTTAGATAGATTTACTAGTTGATTTAACTACTGGGTGTGAATTGTTAAGTATGATGGATGTATTTCAAGGCTATCATCAGATCTTCATAGCACCCAAGGATAGGGATAAAACATCTTTAGTTGTTCCTAATGGGTTATATTGCTTCCTTGTCATGTCGTTTGGTTTGAAAAATGCTCAAACAACTTATTAGCGGTTAGTCAACTTCATGTTCAAAGATAAGATTGAAAAATTGATGAAAGTTTACGTCGATGACATGATAGTCAAGACAAAAAAAGTCCAAGATCACTTGCTCGACCTAAGTCATACTTTTAGGATTCTAAGAGCATTTGGATTGAAGTTGAAGCCAAACAAATGCACGTTCGAGGTCTGAAGAAGAAAATTTCTAGGCTATATGGTCAGTCAAAAAGGCATTGAGGTGAATCCACAGAAAATTCAAGTAGTTTTAAATGTCACCCCTTTGAGGATAGTTCGAGAGGTTCAAAGATTGGTGGAGAGAATCATAGCTTTGGGAAGGTTCATTGCGAGGTTGACCGACGAAAGCCTCTCTCTTTTCAAAATTCTCAGGAATGCCAGAAAGATGAATTTCCAATGGATGAAACAGTGTTCTCAAGCACTGATTAAGTTGAAGCAGTATTTGGCCTCACCCTCGATGTTGGCAAAATTCGAGTTGAGAGAAGTACTTCAGATATATTTAGCAATCTCGAAAGTATCAATTATTCAGTACTAGTATCGACCCAGGATGGCAACCATCGATCAATCTACTATTGCAGTAAATCACTCCAAGGGCCAAAACATAATTATTTAGAAATTGAGAAATTTGCATTAGCCTTAGTGACCTTTGCTCAAAAGCTAAGACTGTACTTCCAGTCTTACTCTATCATAGTGCTAACCAACCAATAGTTAAAGTAAGTGTTGGCAAAGGTCGATACATCAGGCAGATTGACTAAGTAGGTAATCGAGCTGCGGGAGTTTGATATCAGTTTTCAACCTCAAATGACCATCAAAGTATAGGTACTTACCGACTTTATTGCAAAGCAAGTCGACTTATCCAAGAAGAGTATTCTAGCCCCTCTTGTTTGGACTTTGCATGTTGTGGGTCATTGACCACATCTGGAGATGGAATAAGGGTTGCTCTTTGCTCCTTAGATGCTGAGGAGTACGATTTTACAATCAAGCTAGATTATACAGTCACAAACAATAAGGCTGAGTACGAGGCCCTGCTGGTAAGAATGAGAATGATGCTTGAGTGAGGGGTCAAACACTTGGTTGTGATTACGGACTCCCAATTAGTAGTAGAGCAAGTTAAGAAAAATTTCAAAGCCAAAGAACAATCGATGACCCGATACCTGGCCGAGGAAAAGAGGTTGTAGCAATCATTCAAATGATTTACTCTCAAACAGGTCCTCCAATCTAAAAATGAATAGGCAAATGCTCTCTCCAAGTTTGCTAGCTCCATCAAAGGAACAAGGGACAAGAAAATCACATTTTTGGTCTCGAATAGGCCATCAATTGCACTATCTGATAAGAACCTGATAACAACTATTGAGGAGATGGCTGTTTCTTGACAGACCCCAATAAAACTATATCTCAGCCAAGGTAATATCCCCGACGATAGGAACGAGGCTCGGCGCCTTCGAGGTCAAGCCTCTAAAGTTTCCCTCGACGAGCACGGTCAGTTATACAAGAGATCCTTCACCGAATCACCCTTGAGATGCCTAGATTAAGATTAGGCGTTGAAAGTATTATAGGATGTTCATGCAGGCATATGTGGCAACCATGCGGGAGGGAGGTCCCTTGCCCACAAGATAATCAAATATGGGTATTTTTGGCCAACATTGTTGAAAGATATAGTAGATTTCACACGCAAATGTGCATCATGCCAAGTCCATTCCAACCTGCCACACTAGCCGACTGTGCTAATGGTTAATGTCTAGATTTTCTAGCCGTTTGATCAGTGGGGAATTGATATAGTGGCCTCTTTACTGAAATCAATAGGGTAGAAAAAATTTATAATTGTAGCAGTTGAATATTTTACCAAGTGGGTTGAAGCTGAGGCTGTCCCTAAGATAACGAATGCAGCTATAAAAAGTTTTATATGAAAAAATATCGTTTACCATTTTGGCCTATCCAAGGTACTTATTTCAGATATTGATACTCAGTTCTAGAGTAAGAGTATAAGAGGTTGGTGTGAGGCCTTGGGGATTGCACAACATTTTACATCGGTGGGTAACCCTTAATCGAATGGTCAGATTGAGGTAATCAATCGAATTGTCCTCGACCAATTAAAGGCCAGAATTCAGGATACCTGGGTGAATTGGGTAGATGACCTGCCTAGCATGTTATGGGCTTATAGGACAACGCCCCGAACAGCCACCGATCATACCCCTTATAGCCTAGTTTATAGGTCAGAAGTAGTCATACCTTCAGAATTGATCCAACATACTGCTCGGATCATCCACTTCCACCCACTAAGAAACACATCGAAGAGGAAGCTGAATCTTAAAACTATTGACGAGTATCAATAGGATGCTTACAATATTATGCAGTATTACAGATCAAAGATGACCCATAATTATAATAAAAGGATCAGAGAGCATCGTTTCAACATTGGAGATCTTATCCTTAAGAAGGTGGAGGTCTCCAAGAATATAGGCAAACTCGAATCAAAGTGGGAAGGTCCATACTCCATTATCAAAATAGCAAAGCATAATGCCTATAAGTTGGCCAACATGCAAAGAGAGGAACTCCCCCGCCCGTGGAACGCCATCAATCTCAAGAAGTTT
>JACGDI010002291.1:5070-82434 GCA_014898725.1 Jacaranda copaia
CCCCCCCCCCTCCCCATATTTTTCATGAGAACTCCCATCCGGCACTAAAGATAGATTAAAATTAACATCATCACGTCTATTCTTCTTTTTTTCTTTTTGATACACAATATCATGTCTGTTCAGTTGTTAACGTATTGTTCTCATCTTAATGCTCAATTACGGCAACCTTCGTTTTTAAGCTGGAGCACTCCTGATTATCACTTAGATGATAAGCTTAAATGTTGTTTAATCTTCATTCACACTAAGCAAATAAAGTTGATTACCAGTGTAAGGGGCGGGGGTTAATCTCCCATCTGCAGCACACTCTCAATGCATGAATTATCACGAACACAATGGGCATTAATATGAAAATAAATTTCATCGATACAGAATCATAAATGTATTACATCAACTTCTATGCAACCATCGAGATTTTACATGGCCAAGAAACGCAATTCTAGGTAT
Source organism: Jacaranda copaia (assembly GCA_014898725.1). NCBI lineage: Eukaryota > Viridiplantae > Streptophyta > Magnoliopsida > Lamiales > Bignoniaceae > Jacaranda > Jacaranda copaia. The sequence continues at coordinate 5,515 of JACGDI010002291.1, forward strand.
ACGCTTCTTTATGGGATTTGCTGCCGTCTTATAGGAGATTCATATCAACTTTCCTTCCTTTTGTGCCACCATATATTTCACAGAGTTGTGCCTGGTATCTTTATATTCGCTTTGCAATGAAAACTTACATCCTTGGTGCATATAATACCAATTGGTTATCACAATTAACCATTACATATTTCACATATTCTTCACTAACTTTCAGGTGATCCAAAAGTATCTGAAGTAATGCAACAAATTCGGCATCCATACTAGATAAAGCAATGTAAGTCTGTTTCTTACTTCCCCATTAACTAGCACCATCATACCATAAAACAAATTTGGAGATAGATTTTCTATTACTAAAAATCTCCTCCTCAGTCACAATCAATATATCACTCAAGATACAGATCACAATCTTCATAACTTAACTTATGCTTCGTAGTACTTTTCAAATACGTCAATATTCTCTTAATGGCTCTTCAATGTACTTGACCCAAATTAGATTGATATCAACTTAACATATCGATAGCAAAGCAAATATCCAACGTGGTCTGCATTGCCATACGGAACACTTCTAATTTTCTTCTCTTCACTTGCCATTTTAGGATACAATCTTCGAGTCATTTCTTTGCCTTTTTTAGTAGGAGTATCTATGGATTTGCCACCTTGCATGTGAAATTGTACAAGAATTTCCTTAACGCATACATCCTATGAGAGAGACAACAACCTTTTAGAATGATCATTCATATTTTTGACACCAAGTATATATGATGCTTGGGCCATTTCCTTCATGCCAAAGCCAAATATGGAGGATAACCAACATTTTGGATTTCAACAAACTACTTACAATTCTCGGTTTTTAGTGTATCATGGACATATAATGATAAAGAAACAATTTTATCCTTGGATCTTTTGATATAAACACAATGATCCTGAGCTATCATGCCAAAGTCATATGATATTATAATATTATAGAATCTCTAGAACCATTGTCGAGAAAGACTATTGTAAGGCCATTGTTCGATTTTAATATTCGACAAACTTCGTGTTCTTTGCCTTCTTTTATAAAACTACTCAATTGTTTCATATACATTTCTTCATCTAACTCTCCATTGAGGGATGCAATCTTTACATTCATTTAATGTAATGCAAAATCCAAGCTCGCCACCATAGCTAGGATAAGACAAATAGAACAAACCTTACAACTGGGGTGAAAATCTCATCATAGTTGATTCCCTCTTATTGTGTGTAGCCTTAACTACTAAGCGAACCTTGTATATTTTAACTGAGCTAATAGCGTTTTATTTGATTTTGATTTTGAGAACCCATTTGTTCTCAATTATTTTTGGTCCTTTGGAATATCAACCATTCTCAAAATCAATTGGATTTTATTAATTCTAACTCTGCTTTCTTTGTTTTAATCCATTTTTCCTTATTAGGTCGTGATAGGTCCTCATGATAATTCCTCCTCTTATCTTCTCTTTTTAGAATAGCTATAAAGGTTTTCCTCTCAATATCAAATCAACATTGAGGAATGTTCTTACTAGTTGTTCATTAAGGAGGCTTCAACTGATGCACTTCTATATTACTTCCGCTTGGATTAAATTTCACAGAATTCTCTACTAATACTGATGGTAGTGTTTGGAGAATACGTGATCCTCCTTACCTTCCTTACCTTGTTGTAAAGGTTAGAGACATTTTTTGTCTTACCATGACATCTGTTGGCACAAAAAGTTTATCGATGCCTATTCCCTAAATACCATAATTGTTTCTTCTCTACAAGAAGAAATTCACAAACCTTGTCCTTCTATCCGCATGCGTCATTACTCCCTCAGGCTTTTACCTATTGCAAAATAATCCCTATTGCTAACTTTCGATGGGAGGCTAGGCGGTGTCTCAATCCCAGTATGATTGATCTCCTCTTGAACCAACTATTGATTATCACCTTGATAAGTTATTACTAACTATTTAATTAGATGTAAGTCCCTTTACATTATTTTTTGTATGAGAATTTTGATGAAAGAAGTGAAAATGCTAAAGAAAATAAGTTTGATTGTTTAATGAGAGAGAGAGAGAGAGAGAGCACCTTGAAAGAAAACACAACAAAATTGGAGAAAATTTATTTTTCTCCCAATTTGTGACACTACAACAAAATAAAGCATTAAAGACATTAAAAAATACCACTTAAATAATATTATAGTGGCAATTTTATAATTAATGATATTTTATAAAAGTACCACTTATAGCGGTGTAACTAAATATATAAATATCACTAATTTGCCTTTGTTTTTCCATCAATACAAAGCAACAAAAATTGCATTAAATGATATGTTAAAATGTCATGGAAAATGCATTAACATGTTAAAGTACTATTAAAAATTAATTTACATGACATGCTCATATGCCACTAAAAATTGCATGTAGTGGCAAGTTAAAATGCTACAAAAGTTCATTTAAATGAGAAGATAATATGTCATAAAATATACAATAAATAGTATGTTAAAATGTCACAAAAATACTTTTAAATGGCATACTAATGTGCCATAAAAAATGTATAAGTGATGTTAAAATTCCACAAAAAATTCCTTTAGATGACATACTAACATGCCATAAAATTAATTAAATAACATGCTAAATTAATTGGCAAAAAGATTCTTTTGAGTGGCATCTTAATTTGCCTCTAGCACTTTATTTATGAGACTCCAACATGATCCAATTGCTTTATATAAAACTCGAACATACAACATCTTACTTGAAAATATATGAGTTTACCGTCAAACTACCTACCAAATGTTTACTATAAATTTTTAAAAATATTATTATATTTTTTATATTTTAAAGCATATGCTATCTATTATTTAAATATATGCTCAAAATTATTTTATTAAATAATATATTTTAAAAAGTGTGAAACATTAAATTTAGAGAGAAAATATTCAAAAAAATAATGTGGAGGTGAGGAGAAAAAATGTGCAAAACTTAAATTTTTTACACTTCTTGAAAAATATGGTTAATTTAGTTGATACATTAAAATTATATTGAGTAGTTAATTTAATTAATACATTATGATAAGATATAAATTTATAAATTTACAGTTACTAATAACTATATATATTTTGTCTATTTTTGTGATATTTATTTCATGTCACACCATAACTAAATTATGAGTGATTTATTTTTAAGAAAAAAGTAGTGATGCTAGCTATATTCTTTTAACATATAGTTATTTTAGTAATTTCAATAAAATTATATTTTTATGATATTTATTAATCAACTTCCACTAAATACTATATTATAGCAAAAAAAATTTATTACTATCACTATATTATAATATGCCACTATACTACAAAATATAGTCAAATTTGTGCCACTAAATAATTTGCAACACATTTTACACATGACACTATAAATAAATATGAGTGACATTTTTTAAGAAAAAATTAATGACACTACTTAAATGCCTTGCAAATATATTTATGTTAGTATTTTCAATCAAATGTCACTATTGTTTTATCATTTATTAACCAAACGCCACTAATATATTGTATTATAGTGATATTTTTCAATATTTATCACCATATACTCTTGTATGTCACTACACTACCAAATGTCACTAAATTAGTATCACTAAATATTTTGTGGCAGTTTTCTAAGTAACACCATAAATAAATATGAGTGACACTTTTTAAGAAAAATTAGTGGCACTAGTTAAATGCCTTTAAATCATATTTTTGTTGGCATTTTTAATCAAATGTCACTATTTTATATATCATCTAATATTAAATGCTACTAAAATTTTATTATAGTGATATTTTTTATGACTATCATTATATTACTTTTGTATGTTATTATGTTATAAATTCCAGTAAGTTAGTACCATTGAATACCTTATGACATTTATCTTCAAATAACACTATAACTACATGCTAGTGACATTTTTCTTAAAAAACAAATAGTGGCATTAGTTAAATGTCTTTAAAATACATTTATATTGGCATTTTCAATCAAATGTTACTAGTTTGTCTGTCATATAATAATTAAATGACATCAAATATTAAATTATAGTGGCATTCTTTTACAACTATCATTATAATACTTTGTTGTGTCATTATATTATAAAATATCACTAAATTAATGCCACTAAATGCCAATTTTATTGTAGTGTTAGAAAAATGGGACAAAAGCTTACTTGGCTCTTTCTCCGTTTTCAATACTTTCATCACCTTTAATTTTTTTTCATTTCTTTCATTTTATTTTTTTTTAAACAATTAAATAAATTTAAGATTTTATATTTCTCTAATTTTATTATTCTTTTTCCTACCAAAATATTTAAACCAAACAAACCATTAGTTCTCATGTGGATTCCTCGTTTTACAATTGATTGATACCTCAAATTTGTAAATTCCATTGTTAAATATATTTTTCTGAATCAAATCCATTGTTTGCAGTTGAATAGGAATCAAAGAGTAACAAATGACAACACATTTTACAAGTTGTTTATATGCCCTTCATCATCTACCTTCTTTTTGTTTTAACTACATAATGTGGATTTTTCGAGTGGTTTTTGACACATTAATATTAATATTACACAGATTGAAAATTTAAATTTATCAAACTCCTAATATATAAACAAATAAACGAACAACATAATGTTTATTTTTATCAATGTTTTTTCAATGTACTCTTGTCGAATGTATACATAATTAAAAAATAATAATAATAGTAATAATAATAATAATAATCTGTATTTTTAATAATTTATTTTTTTCATATATAAATTTAGTCAATATTCGTAAATAAGAAATTATAATTTTGGGTGCATAAAATATTGTGTGAAGCCACGCACGAGACACACGGACTCCATTAAGTAACACTCTCTAGCCTCTTCAGTTATCAACGCCCCACGACATCACCTACACATAAGAATTCAGCGAATTCTCCTGCGGAAGAAGAATTCAGCGAATTTGAGGCATACAATCATGGCTGTGAATCATCGGTCCCCTTCCTACCATTGCAGGCTCCACCAAACCTTAGAGCCCTCTTGTTCTCCTTCCTCTTCCTCTGCCGCCTCTCTACTCCGTCGCCCTCCTCCTCCCAAGGTCTGTTTTTTTCTTTTCTTCCTTTCTGGATCAGTGTTGGGGAATTTATTTGCGTATTTATGTGATTTTTGTGCCCCGGAAGCAGTGGTGCTTTGTGATTCTGGGATTTATGATTTTCTTTTTAACTTTTTTAGGTTCCTAGATTTTTGGGCAATCGAATTTCGGTTTGCAGGAGGGTCAATCAGGTGCGGCAGGCATCATCGCGTCATCTTGGAATTGGTTTGCCTGGTGGTTCGCGGCTGCGAGGTGAGCTTTTGAGTCCCTTTTCCTTTATTTGATTTGTTTGAGAGTGTTTCATTTTTCATTGGAGTTTGTAAATCGTTTATTATCAGTTAAGTTGAGTGTGAGAAGTGAATAGAAAACTGGTCAAGTTTGTATAATCAAATTGATCGAGTTCTTGTGCTAGTTTTTCTAACTTCATTGTGAATTGAAAAACTATTAGTATCTGCCTGAAAACAGGTGAAATCCAGTTGGGGCATTAATTTTTATTTTAGCCTTTTCTGTTTGTATTTGTCTTTGGTTATGTTGATCAATGATCAAAGTAATCATGCTTTTGAAATTCATTTCTTTTTGCGCGTTTCACAGTTGAGATTATTCAACCGAGAAGAAATGGGCTATTATTGTTTCTAATGAGTACATAAGATTACACCACTATTTTTTGTGCGATGCATTACAGCAGTAATTGTGAAATTATTTTCATGCTATTTCTTCAATGAGTTTATAAATTTTTCAAATGCTTAGCATCGGATTAGTGCATGACTAAGTTTTAAATCAGTGAACAATAACTACCATGACTCTCATGTTGATTAATGTGTGAAGCTGTACTAAATTACCAATTGTGTAGGTATAAAGGCAGTTGCAACACCGGATTCAGCTTTGGAATTGCCACTCACGGCAGAAAATGTTGAGAGTGTTTTGGATGAAATTCGGCCTTATCTCATAGCAGACGGTGGCAACGTTGCACTACATGAGATTGATGGAAATTTCGTAAAATTGAAATTACAAGGAGCATGTGGCTCCTGTCCTAGTTCTGTAATGACGATGAAGATGGGCATTGAGCGACGTCTAATGGAAAAAATTCCTGAAGTTGTTGCTGTTGAGTCAGTTCCAGATGAAGAAACTGGTCTTGAGCTAAATGAAGAAAATATAGAGAAGGTAAATATTTCTTTCAACTGTGTATGCTATATTTCTCTCAACTGTGGATGCTTTACTTCATTTAATTTGTGTCACTTGAAGTTCACATGTATATGTTATTTTATGTTAATTGAATATATCATTCAGATATTTTTGCCACAGTCTCTGTAACTTTCTTAACGTTCTAGAAGTTGACATGATGGTGTTTGTGGCATAAGTTTTTTGGATATGGGTATCTGCTTTTTAATATCATAAGATGAGTGAATCTAATTGTATTACGTTTTTAATGGGCTGCATGCTGGTTTTAAGGCATGACAAGTTTGTTAAGTTGGGTATTTTGGTATTTCTATTATTGTAGAATGTAATATAAGTCAAGTCATGTTTTGGCTTCATTTAATTTTTTGGAGATATGTTAGGAGTATTAAGTCGAGTCTTATTGCAGTTTACCTTGTTTCCTTATTTGAGTCTATTCCCTCGTCTAAATCTGGCTTCTAATCTGGTTCTCTTGTCGTTAATCTTCATTAAGCTAGCACTTTAGCTTTGAGAGAAAACTAATAAACTTGCTACTTTCCATGAGATCTAAGTGGGTCCTGCATCACCTTTATTGGTGAGCAGCTTGTTCCTTGAACATATAGGCAGTGCTCTAGTTTTCATATAATTGACTTGTAATTCCTCCTTTTCAAAAGTTACCTGTACCAGTTAACTAGATAACTTATCAAGTTTGTGATTGAGAAGCTCAGATTTTTTTATCTATTGTTTGATTTCGAAACTTGATGTGCTCCTACATTGACATTGGGTAGGGCCCAGCAGTATTTTTCTAGGTAATATATCAACTGAAAAGCCCCTGCTCCTGGTTTATGCAACTTAGGTTTGAATATTACATGTCTCTTCTTTTACCTCCCTTGACCCCAAACCCAACCCAAAGTTCCTTTGCTGTCTCAACCACTATATTGAGCCCGTGGAACTTGCACCTAGCCCAAATGGCATGTGTGCACTACTCAGTCCATAACTTTAGAATTAGTACCTTTAGGTTGCATAAGTGACAACAACCATCTTGCTACCACTTTCTCTACCAAAGAAAATAAACGAAAGAGGAAGCAAGAAAACTTGATTAAAACACACCTGGACAGACTTAAAACATGTCACAGCCTAACTTTACCGTTAGTATCCCAACACTCATTCCCTTGTTGTCACTGCCATCAACACTTCTAGAACACCTTTAATTCCCATCACCAGCATCCCCAGGTGCATGATCAGAAAATTGAAATCACAAGCAAGAGCGCTTTATCGTCTCTTATCGCATGAAATTTGCATAACATAATTATTTTCTGCACGTGACATCTGTTTTCAGTCCCTTGATCATTTTTGCAAATGGACTCTCTAGCAGATACTTGACTCTGTAGTGTTTCACCAGCAGGTATATGAGGCCTGGTATCTGTTGCTTATAGTTCATTTCAGTTTCAGCACCAAGTTGTGAAACACTTCAATAATAAAGGGTTAGTTCATTTTAAGTTATGTATTAAAGGAAAGGGTTAGCTTTAGATTGAAGAATATGGGACATAATAATTCCAGAATCCTTGATAGCAAATCCTTTGCCCTTGTTTGGATAATTCCAAGTTACAATAGATTTCTAGTCCTTTAATATCCACTTTGAGCTACTCTCCATGATAGTGGCGATTTCAAATCCACCTAATATCCAAAGTCCTTCCTCAAAGCCAAATCCCTCCATCCAAACCGCTGCTGTATTAAAACTTCCATTTGTTGTATTTGGGAACCCAAGTGTGTGGCATAGGGGAAGAGATCTCTTTAAGATAACTTTCTGCAACAGCTGCCTTGAGGGCTAAGAAGTCTTCTACTTGGTCTTTTTTTTTTGGCAATTCTGTTCTGGTCGTGCTTGACTACCAATATCTTAGAAAGTTGAAACATGATTATATTAACTCTTGAAGGATACTTCTGTAGTTTTGTTTCTGGAAAATGGCAAGCTCGGGCCTATGAGTTGGGAACATGCCTTATTCTATGACCAGAAAACCAGTTAAGATTTCTCTTATTCTTCTTAATTTCCTCAAAGTTGTGAATCCAAGAGGTCTAGGCATCATTTGTTGTGGTTGCAATTTCTCCACATTATGTTTTCTTATTAACATGCATGAGGAATGGCATTTGTCACGGCATTTGTACTGAGCATGTATCAGGTGAAATTTGATGCTGGCTTTTTCGTTCATTATTGACCTAGGTTTATTCCCGATAAACTGAACCTCCATAGGTACTTGAAGAAGTAAGACCTTATCTTGTTGGGGCAGCTGGTGGAGACTTAGAGCTAGTAGCAATTGAGGAGCCAATAGTTAAAGTACGAATAAGTGGTCCTGCAGCTGGTGTGACGACTGTTCGAGTGGCTGTGACTCAGAAACTTCGAGAAAAGATTCCAGCCATTGCCGCTGTGCAGCTTTTGTCATAAGATACATTATTTAGAGATCTCTTCATGCCAAGAATACACCATGAGCCCCAAAATGGGATGCAGACTGCTTCGAGGATCCGTGCAGTAGGTGATATTTGAACCCTTAATAAGAGCAAAGTATGGGCTCAACTTAGATAACCAGCAGGGTTTTACAGAAGGTCCCGACAGTAAAATTCGGTTTGATGGCAAATTTGCAAGTTTTTGCCTTATTTTCTGTAACCTGACATTAACAGGTTGTAGAACGCACAGTGTGGTCTGCTGTTTCATTGAATTCGGGCTATAAATGTTGAGTTCATGCATTATGGCTAATTTTCTTTGCGTCAGCCCCAAACTTTCTGCTTTCTATTTAACTTCTTTTTTTTTCAACGCCAGAAACAAATAAATTTTCATTTTACACTAAATTTAGTACATCCACCCCGCCAAAGCCAATTCAAAAACATTATCATGTCATTTTCACACAGGAATGACAAAACATATTTGCAACACATGAAAATGTCAGAAATACAAACTGAAAAGGGTTCATCGAGTCTGCCGATTGACTTTGTCACATGCTAAAGACTGAGGCATAACTTCTCAGCTGGTTAATTGCTAACTTATATAAATAACTTAAGAGCATTTCAGATGTTGTACAATTGGAATAACGTTAAAAACAACAATTAAAGCAAAAAGGAAACGAACTAACAGGGAAGAATAATGTTCATAGGCCAACACAAAATCAATATAAACGAGATTTTAGCCACTTATCCTACAACAAAACAATTGGTAATCTAGTGTGATGCCAATTCTAAGGGAAGAGGAGGTTGCCAATTCTAAGGGAAGATGAGGTGCACCCACCTTTTGCAAGAGTGACTGCTAGTATAAAGGGAAAACTGCTATGCTGGAGATAGAAGTTCAATAATCTTCAATCCTTTTAATTTATGAAGTTGGCAGTAAAGGGTTGTCCACAAAGTCCGAAGAAATTAATGACAATAGAGCTTGATCAACGAATCAGCACCAGCAGTAAACAACCAAGGTTGCCTCGGATGGAACTTACAGTCCAGAACTCCTGCAAAAAATCACCACCACAAATACTATGGTGAGCAAAACTTGCATGCCCAATGTTGAGTGAGAATTGTCAAGTGGGGATACTTTTATCAGACCAAAATGAATCATCCATGAGGTAACATATTGAAACCAAACTAACATTCCCATGACAAGTACTTCAGTTAAAAGGGCATCTTCAGGGAAGGACAAAAAAATTATATGCATGTAAAAGATATGACATCTTCACTCAATGAGCAGTAAATGGAAATGAAGACCGGACCTCCCACTGAGATCACACTAGAAAGTGAAGGCAAGCATTAGAAATACCTCTTCCATCCACACTAGAATGCCCTCGAAGAATCTCCAGAGGAACAATCAATGGATTTTGATTTAGATCCGAATAAACCATGCCATGAAAAACATAAGCTGTGCAATCATCAGAACATGAGGCAAATAGTGGGTAAGAGCAGTGGTAGGCAACACTAGTAATGTCCTTTGGATGACACCTGCAGAAATGGATAAGTGCAGAGTGGAACCATAATTCAGAGAACATATAAATTAGGAGTAGCTCCACTAGTTAATAATTGAAGTTCTCTTCTTAAGTGTTATGCTAATATCTGCCGCTATGTAAGCACAAATTGAACATGAACATGACCACAGATTGCTTCTCTCTTTAATATGAAACTAAACTAAATGCAGCAAAAGCACTTATCTCTTAAGATTCTTCACAAGTAACAGCTTACCACTAAAATCATGAAGATTTTCTGCTTGATGTCATTTAACTGCTGAATTTTATAAATATGCACTTCTCTATTCCACTCAATAGCTTCACTCTTTAGCAATGATGTTTTAAAGCTTTTTGAAATGATGCCAATAATTTAATTTTGAAAAAAACTTAATAAACAATCACTCATGTGGACTCAGCAGGAACAATTTCAAAATACCACAGTATTCTAAGAGCACATTTTTAGTTATGATAATTAATTTCTAAGACATACCTGAGAACTCTGTAAGGTCGAGATGAAAGGTCCATGTCAAACCAACACAATTTTCCGTCTTTGCTTCCAACAATGGCATTATCACCTGCATTAACATGGGGATCAGATACAAAGAGTTCAGCATTGGGAACCAGTAACCGTTTGTATGCACGTGCGCTATCATCATGTATGCATGCGCGCATGTGTGTGTGTGTGTGAGAGAGAGAGAGAGAGATACCACCAGGGTGGATGGCTATAGAGGAGATTTCACGGACTCCAGCATCAAGCTTTTTAATAAGCTTTTGCTTTAACAAATCATAAACACGAACATCCTTCTTTGTTGCAGTAAAGAATATGGAACGAGTAGGATGAAAAGCAGTTGAAACAGGGATTCCTTTTGTCTTGAATGGAATTCGCTGGGTAAGCCTCTTGGAGAGTTGGTGAATCAACACTGATCTTGATTCACGTATAACAAAGTTAAGAAATGACAAGGACCAAGCAGGAATATATTTTATGTTGCAACATCACCTCATCCCCCAAAAAAGAAAAGGCAAGTTTTCTTCCACAATGCATCCAACATATTAGTGCAGCAAACTGTAATTTCATGTATCATATTATGCATGTAACAATTTTGCAGAGCATAAATTCTTCCTTCCACTACACTACACAATTCCCTCCAGTATATTGATACCAGTACTTGAAGAAGGGATTAATATACAAATAGGACAAGCACAATGAACCAATTAACGCATTCATGGCCACAAAAGGATATCAGATGGCATTAGTGTTGAAAGATAGTCTCCTTTACGATGCCATTCTACTTTAGTTACAGTCTGCAATCAACAATATCAACTAGTTGAGGAACCCTAAAATACACAGCAGCTCCAAGTCCACCAGACAACTCTATAAGAAACAAAAAAACAACAAAAGATAACCTTAAAATGCTTCAATCTGATTCCCTTATGCCTATCATCTTCAGTCCAGCTGACAATGGATGCACTCGTATCTGAAGTCACAGTTATAGGTGAGCGGAAAAAGGTTGGATTTGATAAAGAGCAAGTAATTTCTTACTCATACCGACCAGAATCATCTGTCGCCATTTGGGGTTCAACATGGAGCAGCTCTTCGATCTTTCTCTGTTGTTCATTTCCTCCACATCTAGTGTTCAAAATAAACACATCTTGGCCCCTGCAAATTTGGGTGGAACTTATTAATAGACTCCAACCTCCATCTCTGACATAAGAAATTAGCCTCGTATATTTCTTACACTGCCACTGCTAATATAGGAAGCTCAGGCAGAGGATTCCATGCAACTTCCATGATGGTTTCACCTAGATCCCAGGTCTGGAGACATCTTCCAGTTTCAACTTCCCAAATGCGAACAGTTCCATCCTTAGAACCTTCATAAATGATGGAATCCAGTTAAAACCAGTTCTAACTCTCAAATTTCCTAGAATCAAAAACACAGATGCTCGCACCAGAAGCAATCCATTGCCCCGTGGATTCTGCAGAAATGGTCATGACTGGACCCTTATGGCCTTTGTACTCAAGATAACAAGTTGTTGGATACGGCTTAAGATCTTTACGGCTTGGCAGCTTTGGTTTCAAGGACTCAGGATCAATATTAATCTGCAAGAGTTGATCAGGTAAAATTAGCTATTAACTATAGATTTTAGCTTCAGATATAAATTTGTAGACCAAATGCACAATTCATCTGAATCATCTAGATATTACACATACACGCTTTTTGCGAACTCTTGGGCATAGATAAAGATCTAAACAACGATCAAAAGTTTCTTGGACACCTTTCTCATATGCAGGAACACTTCTCAAGGACGTGAACCTAAATTTCACATAAAAGTAAAGAAGCGATAAGTAAAAAGAACATCAATTGTAAATCTAAAATGGATTAGCACTTACTGTTTCGGAATAAATTTAGGCCGGTCTTCCTCAAACATGAGCTGGTAAGAATTTATTTCTTCTTGTGTTGGGATGTATTCTGGAGAAGGATTGTAAGACTCCTCATGGCCTGAAATAATACTTCACATCAGAAGCAAAAATAATCCTCGATAATTATGAAAAAGATATTAGTTTTAGATAATAGAATAAACTGGTAAAATTGATCTAATCCCACCATTTCAGATTGAGAGCATGTAGCAAGCAAACCTGGTAATTTAGGTTTTGGAGCAGGAATATATGCCAATCCCTGTCTTTCTGCAGGGCTGGAATCATCCCACAAGGCGTAAAATCGAGGCTCTTCCTTGGGTTTGTCATCAAATTTAATCAACCCCTTCCTGATGGCCCTGACATACCGAAGAACCTGTAATTTCAAAAAAGAATACACACAGTTGGTGAAGTGTTGGAAGAACAGTTGGCAACCTTAGAACATATTAACTTCATCTGTTTTGCCAAAACAACATAGGCCATGTCAATGGTCGCTTAGAGCATTAAACAACCAGGGAAGACGAGGAAAAAGTTATCTGGAGCAGCAACCCTTGGCATAAACAGAAAGGTAGGAACAAAAATAGAAAGTGCTAGGAACCCTGTCAATGGCGGTGTAAATAACCAAGTAGACCTTCTTGTATATCCCAAAAGCTACACTATATTCTCACACCACAAGGTAAATCTTGCCAAAAATTAAAGGCATACCAAACCAAAAGCTAACAAATTATTGGAGGGATCGACACATTTACAAAGCCACATCATATACAGTAATATAGTAAGTTTGAACAGGATTAATATCTGCTGTATATCCCATACTTCCTTTCCCAGAAAGGAAAAAAAAAGTGCCACAAGTTTCAGCATATGAAATAATCTTTCATATTAAACAAAAGCAACAAGTTTGAGAGCCATATACCAATTTACTCTCCCACTTTGAAGGAATGAAACGTCTCTTCGGTTCTGGTGCATTAGAGAGTGGATGCTTAGCACCTTCCCAAGCAAACCAATCAACATAAGGCTGCAAGGAAGACAAAGATCATAAGAAGCTCCTCCAGAGATAGGAAGGGGGTGCATAATATCTGGGATCTAGAGTAATAGGACAGTGAGAAATGAGGATCAAAATGGGGACAGTACGCACAGCATATGGATCAAAATCAGCATGAGGTGCTTTTCCTTTCAGTAGTCTGCGAATAAGTTTGGTCTCTTCTTTCGTCAACTCCACTTCCTCATCATTATATTCATCATATATCTTACGCCTGAACAAAACAAACCAAAATCTGAATTAATCACCACAAAGCATCTTGTTGAGAACGTTGTACATGCTTGGCATGCATAGTTCATGCATGCATGATGGGAACTGGAACTTGAATTCAAACAGATAATTATTTTAGTTATAAAACTCACCAATTCTTTGAGTCGTCTACACTTGCAAGAAAAGATTCCAGCTTACTCTGTCTTTCCTTTTTCTTGATCTTCTTTCCGGCTAAATCATATCCAACATGTTCCTCATCCTTGTACCATTCCAAAGGAACATTTCCTATGGTGTTGCGAGGGGCAACCTGATTTCAACCCGATAAAAGTAGAAATTAACCACAGTTGAGCAAGTAAACCTGATAAAACAGGCAGTTTTGGGCAAATGATATGATTCACTCATTCTATGTCCTCAGCAAGCATATAATCAAGTTAAATAGCAAACAGGGAGCAATAGCAAAGCCGCAAGGAGATTAGTTTTGTTAGGCAGAAACAGGGATGACCTTTGTACAATAGGTAAATCCAAGCTGGTACTTTTCCACCTTAAAAATTTACAGAATTATCTTCTTGCACCCTAACTATAGGCAGATAGGGATAAATTTTCCAATCCATTCTCATTGGAGCATAGGTCATTCCAGATATAAAATTGAAACTCCTAGTAACCTGAAACAGACCTCATCTTCAGATGAATCACTCTCCTCAACTACTTCGAGGGAGTTATGACTTTCGCCATTGTTGTCTTCACCATGATCATTATCATTGTCATCACCTTTACTAACATCCTCTCCACTCAAATGATTATCATCATCATAACTAGCACCAGTGGGATTATCAGCATCATGTGATTGAACAACATCCTGCCACAATAAAAATCAGATTAGCCTACGAAATAAACTAAACATTAAAGCAGGAAGTGATGGAGAGTTGTAATTTCAGGCAAACTAAGTATATACACAAATATCTCTGTGCTTTATGCAATAAACAGAGTATATGAGTTTCTCAGAACTGTATATATATATATAAACAACAACGACAACAACAACTAGTAGACAATCCATCAGACAAACAAGAGCATCATATAAAACAGTAACAAGATAAACTATATATACAATTTATGATAACCTTATTCCTCAAACCAACTAGCATAAAAAGATAACTTTTGAAGGTGCGTCCAGGTAAAACAGTAATTTTAGAATTCAAGTGCAAGACTAAACAAGGAAGCAAAAAGCAACTGTGTTCAGACTAGAGACACTTTGAGCATGCACAATGGGAGAGTGGTAGTTCATCAAGTCAGACTTGTCAGTATTACAGAAAAAAAAATAGAGGGGAAAAAAAAGCAAAAGAGAGAAGATTGAAAAGTATCCAAAAGTTGTAGCAAGGTAAGTGAGAAAAGTGAGAGAAAGCCAAGTAAGTGATGAGGAAGGGAAAAAAGAAGTAAAAACAAGCTGAAGAGAAAAACAAAGGGGTGGGCTAATTATTGTAGTTCTACTTCTTAATTCTTAACTCTTAAGTATGTCTTTATGCTTGGAGAATAGAAAAATTTAAAGGGGAACTTTTAAATACTGAGTTTTATCCCTATCCGCACCACCACCCAGAGAGCAGAGGCCCTTAGTTAGAAGACCTCCAAGACGCTATAGGCCACAACTTAAGGACTTAAATCCACCAACATTAAAATGAATAAAGCAACAAACTGAAGGAATAATAGCACTATTCAAACTATTGAGCTTCTAACAAAGGATACGAAGATTAAACACAACAACTCGTATATGATACAAGCATACTTCAGTTGGTGGTACAAGCATCCAGTGTAGATGTGTAATAAGGGTTCTTCCAAAAGGAAAACCAAACAAAGTCCACAGCAAAAGGAACGTCGCACAATTGCAGGAACTGAATATTACAGTTAGGGGTTCAAAATGGTCAGCTGCATTGTTGGATCATGTTGGACCATATTTCTTTGTGGTCTGAATCTCATCAAATGAACTATACATCTGTATCTTTGCATATTCAGAATTCAGGTTCCAACTCTAGGATTTAATCATGTTGAACACGATGATTGAAGGTTACATGATCAGCAAAAATTAAAATCCTCTGAGAATTACCATGTACCTCATCCTCAGAGAGTTTACTTTGCTCGGATCTGGATTCACTTATTGAGCCATCATCCTCAGACAGACTCTACAGAAAACACAAAAACAAGACAAAATCACTAAACAGAACCTTGTTAGCTATACTAACACACTTTTCAACTTGATTCCATATTTGACTACGGACTGTAGACAGAGGAAATGTTAATGTCCAGTGGCTCATTATCTAGCTCATTACCACCCAAAGACCAGTTGGTTCACCAATTCTTGACTATATCATCTGGCCTTTTCTACAAAATGCACTTTACGAGTAAAATTCAGAGTAGATTTTTAACAAAGGTTTGTCCTTTCAGATGAAAATTGAAAGCTACATCAAAAATTGAACCCTGCTATGTAATTTTCAGGCAGATAATTTCTCTAACAAACTAAATATCTTGCAAAGCTTTTTCCTTTCATTAAAATATCGATAACCACAAGAAACGGTGAATAGCATCCCCCTACAATTGCAAGTACTGCAGGTCTGCAGCCACAACCTACTTAACAGATCAAATAAACGGCAAAAGTGGAAACCTATACTTCACCAGAATAAGTCTTAGAGACGGAAACCCAATTAAAGATTACACAGTACCTCATCATCACTATCTTCAGAGCCCGAAACAAAAGATGAATCTTTGGAACTTTCAGATGCTGTCTCTACTTCTTCGATTCTTTTCAGAGTTTCATCCTCCATGTTTCTTGCTTGCAATTTGTGTACGTTTTTCTTGCCCTTTTCATTCTTGGGCCTGTCGGAGCCGTTGTCCTTCAACAGCTTCGTTCTCATTTTGTGTGTTTTGAGTGCGTGATGCGCAAATGAAGGAAAGAACGATGCTGAGTGCTGAGGGGCAACTGGGACCAGGGGGGCAGTGATTTAGGGTTTTATTGGGGTTTTTAGGGGATGAGGTTTTCAGCGACTTATGTAAAATCGCTATTAGATTCAGCTAGCTCTTTGAAATTGGTCCAATCTGGGCTTTTCTAGGGGCTCAAGGCATTTTCCACTCACAGTTGAGTTGGCCCAATCTTTATCCATGGCCTAGATAATTATATATTTTTTGCAATATGAAATTTTTAATTTACTTTATTAGAATTAAAGGTTTCGCTGATGGTGATGGCAGGTTGACTCGATTGATTTTATAGTTAAAAATTGAAATTTTTATTGAAATATATTAAACAATTGCAGATTATTATTATTATTATGTGATTTATATTGTGTGAAATTTAAAAGAAAATAAATTATCATACTCAAAGGAATCCTTTTCACGTAAATTGTGCTTAAAAATCATCAATTGAGATAATGTCAATCAATCCAAAAAATATTTATTTAATTATGTAACTTTAGAGCAATTGCTTTATATATTGCATATGGTCAAATAATAATTATTTCATCTTACCATGTGATGGAACCATTAAATTATATATGGGGACATAAACATTAATACGTAACATCGGTATATTAAACTCACGTGAGTAGTACTATTTATCAAAGAAGCTACATTAGTATGAAAAATGTCATTAGTACAAGTAATATTTCTACAATTTTCATGATATTTAACTATTTTTTTATAATTTTAAAAGTCTTGACTTCTTATTATAATTAATCTCATCACTAAAACGCATTAACTTTTTATTTCAAATTGAATTTTGTGGAATCGACCTAAAACTTAACTGCATATATGTTGGCATAAGTTTATCGAGGAGATCCGACAATCTTTTAGGACGCATAATTCTTGTTGCAAAGAAAATTATGGTGGCAAATGAACGTGATTAGTTCAATTTTAATTAAATTGGATTTTATAATAGTTTGAATTGGATTTTAAAATAGTTTAAATTCGATTAGATTGGATTTGATATGATATTTTTATTGAATTGTAAGTTGAAATAAGTCTAATAATAACCATAAAACTGAATAATTAAAAAAATTATTTTTTAATTCTATATGATATTCGGACATTTCTAATTATATACAATCAAGTAATATAAGTGAGTAGGATTTAAATAGTTGTGATGTAAACTGAGTTTAATCCATAAAATATAAACCATAATCATTTTTTTCCCTACACAAAATTCTAATATATTCTCACACACATTTTACCTACACTAAATATCTATAACAAAAATATAGAGAAATCTATTTTTAGCCCCCTCCAAAAAAATTATTTTGGTGGTTTATTCCCTTGTGGGAAAAAAAACAAAAAATATCTACTTGTGACTCTTAAAATAAGGTGAAAAACCCCCTCTTTTGGGCCTTAGTGTATCTCATGCGCCCCACATGAGAATTTTTCATGTTCTTTTCATGTAAAAAGACTATTATGCCCCTAATTATCAACCATTAGATATTTAAAAAAATCAATGGTTCAAATTGAATCTTATTTATTAAAAAAATATAAAAATAAATTTATTTATAAATATATTATATAATTTGTATGTATATAATTCATATATACACATTTATGTATTAAAAGATACATATATATCTAATATTTACTAAAACCCTAAACTTCATCTACCCCACCCCACCACCATAGACCACTGAAAACCGGCGGCCATGGTCACCGCAAAAAAGGCATGGCCATGGCAACCCTTAAAAACAAGCGACCATGCCTGCCACAAAAAACAACTAACCATGGCCAGCCTTAAGAACTGGTGACCATGGTTGTTGAAAAACTAAATATACATACATATATATATATATATATGTGTAGAAAGTATATATATAATTTTTTTTATAAAAGAAAGCCGCTAGCCGCCGGCCTAGCCAACTTATGAGCTGCCATGGTAGCCATATTTTTAGGATGGAGGTAGGGTTTGGAGGGTTGAGTATTAGTTTGGGGGTATAGGTGGGAAGAGTGTGCATGGGCGGGCTGCCATGACAGCCATATTTTAAAGGCGATGTGGGGTGGCGAGGGGTGGAAGTGGGGTGGGGATTGGTTGTGGGATATAGGTGGGGGGAGTGGGGAGGGGTTGGTGGTAGGGGAGGGATTCTATATACATATATGTATTTTTTATTATATATATGTATATAATTTTATAATAATAAATAGTAAATATGTTATGAATAATTTTATATGTATATATGTATATATATAATTATATATATGCATGTATATTATTTTTATAAATATTATATGCATGTATCTATATATAATAATTTTATATATATGTGATTTTATATATATATATGCATGTATCTAATTTTTTATAAATATTATATGGTATTTGATTTATATAAATATGTTATGTATTTTATAAATATGAAATTATTTAGTTTTGATAATTATATATGTATGTATATATAATTGCGTAAATATTAAATAGTATTTAATTTATATAAGTATGTTAAATATTTCATAAATATAAAATTATTTAATTTTAGACTAAACAAAAGAAATGTATATATATTATTTATATGTATATGGATATATTATAAATAATTTTATATACATATATATTATGCATATATATTTATATAATTTTTTATATGTTTATAATTTTATATGCATATGTATGTATATATAATATTTTAAATATTACATATTATTTAATTTATATAAATATCTTATATATTTATATAAATATAAAATTATTTAATTTAGATTAAATATAAGAAAAAGAAAAACATAAGGATATAAAGTAATTTTATATATATATGATAATATTTTTGTCCTTTCAATATAAAATTCAATTCAAATAGATAGAAGAGAACATTGATCCAAATTTTAAAAATATAAGAAGACGTTTCACCTTTTTTTTTTCATAGGGAGGTAAATTGGTAATTTCATATAACACAAAGGAGTAAAAATATTTTAACCCCAAAAACATACCTAAAAAGTAAAAAAGAAATAACATAAGCACTAAACATATTAAAAAAAATTTAAATGTTGAAACTAAATACGAGCACATAAAATGACTGAAACCCAATATATACAAGATAACAATTACACTCACAGCAACTAAGGTGGTGATTGGATGCATGAATTAAATTATGAAGGAATGAAATGATTTTAGAAACGGAATAAACATCATAAATAAATTATGTTAATATATTAAATAATAGCCCCTTATAATAGTCTTTTTACATGAAAAGAACAAGAAAAATGAATTATGTTAATATATTATGTTAATATGCATGAATGAAATTATGTTTAATATAAGAACATAATTCATTTATGTTGTTTATTCAAGTCCAAAAGTAATATGATTAAAGAATGAGGAAGGAATGGAAGCGTCATTCTTTACCTAACTTCAATATCATAATTGATATTTAGCAATGATAGGTAGGAAGGGAATGAAAGTTTTTAAATGATCAAATTATCCTTTTATATAAAAATTATTAAGATAAAATATGTTATTGATAAATTATTTATATCTCATAATTCTGTGCTTTTAATGCAATCTTTAATTTTTTTTATTTCGTATAAGTGTTTGACAAAGACAATAATTTATTTATATTTTAGAAAGTAAAATTAATTTTTTTATGGGTAAAAATAAAAGGGCGCGATACCTGGTTAATTTTCTTTTACTGGAGTTTGAAAATTGTGAGAGGAATCCTTGTAGATAAGAAAATACTGTCAAGAAGATACATATGAAGGTGTTTGTGATATTTTTAAACTATGTTATTAAATATTATAGTGCAATTTTGTCAAATACAAAAAGAAGTCCATTCAAAATAGATTGAGAATAACTAAATTTATGAAGAAGGGAAAGAATGGCTAAACTCATATTTTTAGGAATAGGGATTCCTATGGAAATGAAGATTCTCATTTTTAAATTATATGAACCATAGATTTAGTAATAGAATTAAAAATACTCATTCCATTTTTATTTCATTTTTGCATGCCAATCATATCATAAAAACAATGCACGAGAGTGGAATCTATCAAAATATCGTAAAATAGATGCATACTTTAATGTGATTAGGGTTGGCTTTGCTTTTGATTTAGGCTTTGATGTGTCTGGGCATAAATTAGAACTTAATCATAAAATCCAGAACAAGTGTTAAAGTTACCTATCAATTTAACAAAAATCTTTGGGCGCTTAAATCAATCTTAAATTCAACCTTCCAACACTTAAGTTTGTCTAACGTTTGTGGATTAGGATAGCAAGTACTTAAATAGAGAACATAACGGAAATAATACAGTTTGCGTACCTAACAATTACACGTGGAGATACTTACAGGAACGAGGGATGTTTGGCCAAGGACAACCTAACCTTCTTGAGATCTAATGGCATCTATTTCAACTAGAAGTTTAGAAGTGTCAGCAGGGTAGTTGTCACAGGGGTTCATTTTTCACATAAATTTTTGATCATCTTTATGCGATCCTGTGTGGCCTAGATTAGCCAGAGCCTAGTCAGCCTACTCATGCACCTAATTTCGTGCAAGTGTGCGAGTTAGGTAGCATAATGATCAAGCAAAGGTAACACGTAATTGAATGAGCATGCAGCAGAATTAATTTAAGGGACACATGAATTACAAGAACCAATCCCAACCTCATATTGATCCAACAATTTAATACACAGGATGCCAATGCCTTCACACAATGTATGCCACAAGTCTAACTCGCCTATCTCGTTTTTTCCTCCTAGACTTTCTAGACTTGTGTAGACCGTGAGGTCAAATGGCTTAAATACCATTTACAATAATCAGCTACACTGGACATCCCCCACTGCTAGGAAGCTAGCCTATCAAAAGCCAACATGTGACATAGCTATGCTAATGCTGCCATGTGTCTCGGGCGATTGTGCCGAGTGGTTATCTGTAGTGAAGCTTGCTAGCGCCAAGTGTCTCAGGCAGTTACCAAAGTCAGCCCACAATCGTCCTACTACTTTGCAATCTTCCCTACCAAAAATCGCCTGCCAACTTGTTCGGTTAACTGTAGCACACATCAACATGAACTTGCTCTGTTGTGCCAACATGTCACTAGGCTGTCAGCCAGATCAGCCATTCCCGCCAATTTGTTGCCGCACGCGCCGTTGCCTGTCCGTGCGCGCCAGCTTGTTGCTTGTGCACACTGCTCCGCTCAGCTGCGCCCAAGTCTCGATCCCACTTTATCTTTTGTGCAAATGCACACACCATCCTGTCAAGTGTTGATTAAAGTGCACACTGTCCCACTAAGTACTGCACAAGTGTGCACACCATTCAGTCAAGTGTCGCATGAGTGTGCGCACGGCCCAGCCCCGTGTGCACACATGCATCTGTCAGGGTCCATCCCTTGGCACACGGCTCGCTGCCCAGTCCTAGCAAGCGCCCATGGCCTATTTGCATATCCAATACATTGATCGGTCATTGTCAAGCACCACCAAGCATGCCTGATCGAATCCAACAACTTTGGGTATAACAGTAGGGCAAGACCACAAAGTCAAAATAGTCCCCATCGCCTTGACGAATACCCATTCTCACTATCCCGTGGGGGAGACGGACACCTATGAGTACCCATGGGTTTCATATAATTAAAATTTATAAAAAAATTTAGAAATTAAAAAAAAAAGTACTAAATTTTTTCAATAATGTAAATTACTTTCAAATTAAAATATTTTCATTCATAACACACAATATTTAATTATTTTTTACAACAAAATATTAAAAATAAATAATATATGAACATAAATTTCAATAAAGCATACCAATTCTTTCCAATAACTCTCAATTTAGGTTGGCTCCTACATAAATATATATAGTTTATTAGGAGAAAAATTAATTTAATTAATTTAAATGGACAACGGGTACTTGCGGGAATGGAGACTATGATCTCTGCCCCCGCCCCATTTAACAATCAGGGATTAAAATTGTCCCCATTCCTGTATCCACCCCATTGTGGGAAATTCCCTACGGATACCTGCGGGAACAAGTAATTTTGACATTCTTAATTTCAACTATTCTTTTTTTTTTATTTATAGACACACATCAGGAGTCCATTAGAGTTTAAACTCCTAACCTCCCACATTATATGAGAGATTTATATCATTGGACTCCAGACCACTCATATATATTCCTAATTTCAACTTATCTCTTTTGAATTAATGGAATTTCAGTAAACAACACAATTGGATATAAGAAAAGAAATCTATTTTTTCTTATCCCACCTCTCATTCCAAAAAAGTCAAGACACATAGAAACATACAAAAAATGTTGAACACATAGATTTACTACACTGATATTTAAAACAAAACGTGGATATAAAAAAATTAATTAAAATATACTAATTAATACCTTATTCTTAAAAGCATGAGTTACAAAGTTTAAAAATTATGCATAAAATAGAATTTATCTTTCGAATTAACTTTTAGTTAAAATATCTGATCAAAAAACATTAACCACTCCTCTACTTTAAAGATTTATTTTTCATTGACCCGCCCAAACTCAATCAAGATTCAATTTGTTTTAAATTGATAGCATTGATTCCATCTTGAGTGCAACTAATTTCGAACTCAGCCATGTGCCACTCGTAACAAATGAATACCGAAATAATCGAATTTACAAAATAAGGTAAATTTGTTCGGACATACTCAAGATGACGACAACCTGCATTATTAAACAGAAACAAAAAAAAAAAAGAAAACGTATATATTAGGGTTAAACTCACTTTCGCCTCTATACTATGAGATAAGAATTATATACTTTTGCATTAGGAAAACTTTGAAATACTCCCTTCAAAGTCATCTACCGTCAGTGAAATTAATTATCTAAAATTAGGTGCATATAATTTGAAGTCTTAATTTGGATTGAATATCTTGAAATGAAATCAAGTGTCAAGCGCCAAACTCATGTGCAAAATATTCCGCAAAATTTATCTAAAGTATTATTCCTCTAAATTTCATATCTTTTTGTCAATTGGCTTATATTTCAGATTTTGAATACAACATAACTCCACAAATTGATACTATGCGTAGTACGCAACAGATAACAACTGAAAGTAACATCCAACCACATATGAATAATTCATAATTAATTTTGTCATGAAAGAAATATTACTTGTAATTAATTTTCAATGCAATTGGATATTATAATATGAATTAATAAAATAAGAATATAATGTAATCAATCATCTCATTATGTTGCGAAATTATATATTAAATAGAGTGTAGAAGGTATATTAATTTATTACGAGCTTTTGAAATAATATTTTTGAATAAATAAATTAAATCAATATTTAATCTTTTATTGGAAGAATTTCAAACCCAATTCAACTTATTTTGAATCCAATCCGCTTTCAACCCGACTATCTCAACACACATAGAACCCAACCCATTTTTAATCAAATCCACCCATTTGCCACCCATAATTTTGGTGTACGGCAATCCCGCGTTCAACATAAACGGAAAAAAAGGTGGATTGCATGTCCCCCTTTCACCCCCAATCACTTGTGGTGAAAAAGAGCCCTAACTCCCAATTTTTGTTCCAAAAATCCAACAATGCTATGAAATGAACTGAACGCAACAAGTGTGAAGCAGTAACAAGAAAATTGGTTCTTCAATAGCTATTTAGAGTTTAATCAATTAGTATTTGCTGATCGTGAAAACTCAAGATATTGTAATTTTAGTGTTTCAAATCGGAGAGACTTCCTCTCAAGTCTCAACTGCATTGCTTTTTATCTTTCTGATGATATGTTATCTCATTTAACTAAATTTTGATTGTTTTCATCAAAAAAAAGAAAAAGAAAAACCAAAATTTATCGCATCATGCTCTTTCTTTGTTTGAACTCATACATCAAGTTTGTCTCTCTTATTTCTAATTAGGTGAATTACTTTTATGTTCTTGCCAAATGAAACCTTTGTTTTATACCTGCATGCAGTACAGTATTCATGCCATGAATATTCAATTTTTCATGAAGATTCAAACAATGTTACTTGCAATTGTTCCCAAGTTAATTAATTTTTTTTTTTTTGTTTTTTCAAAAATTTTATGTGAACCATGATTTAGAATGGTATGGAAATGGAATATCTTATTTATTTTTGAAACAACAAACTACGATAAATACAAGTAGTTTCCTTTGCCAGTATTTTGTCTTATCTACTACAAAGCACGAAGATAAATATCAAATGAAAGATAGTTTGATACTCAGTTCCTTCCAATTTTTTTGTACATGTTTAGTTGATATTCCAATATAGGCAATTTTGCTTCCAGTGTTTGGTTTTTCATTGTCAAATCGTGTTTGATGTTATTAGATTCATAGTATTCTAATGTAGCTTGTTATTATTGAGTTGAAGACTTTCATTGATTGCTTACAAGCTCTTAATTTTTTAATTTCTTTGATATATAAACTTTAACAATGATTGTCCGACTCAATCCAAGGCACAAATTTGCATCCATTTGAAATGGCTTTTGTAGTAAATATAAGTAATTAGTACAATCGTAAATATTACCGTAATAAAATAAATTAATGAAAAAATTTTCACATCTCAATTGCAACAACCAATTAGCTTTCTTCCCAAATTATCTGCAACTTAGAAGTGCGTGCATACAACTACAAGGGCTTGTTTACTGCAATCGCACAAAACTCTCTAAAAATTGAAGTGTAATTGTTTGAACGCCGATGGACAATATCTGCACTCGTGTACTGGAAGAGCTACCGAACATTCTGTAAGAATTTTGGATAATAAAGAATGGGAATTTTCCAATTGAAAATTGTTTAAAATTTGGCTACAAGTCTGGGACTTTCTGTTGGAAGAAAGTAGTTTGAGAGCAAAAGAAGGTAACAAAATTGAACTAAAGAACTTGAGCATTATATAACATCTCAGAAAGGTGTTTCGGACATCAAAATTTTCAATGCCAATGCGCAAAAAGAAGATTATTTTAGTGCCCACATCAGCCTAGCAACCATTAATTCACTAACGGCAAGTGAATTTGAGAGGAATATTTGAAGATTTTCCTCATACAAGGAGTATTTGATACCTATCTCACAGTACAAGGGGTGTAAATAAATTTAACCCAACAGGGAAGAAGACTATAAAATAAAAATTCTTATGTCCACCAAAATGGGTGCCGTAATGAATATCCTGAAGAGAACATTAGCTTTTCAATTTTTCTCCTCTCTTTTACAAAATAAAAGATCAATGGACTATAACTTCGTGATAGTATGTGCCCCTGCTTAGCTTATATAAATTCAATGACACACCCACCAGAAAATTGTACAAGAGTAGTCGATGAACCTGTTCTACAGATCTAAAACAAAAAATGAATCTGCAAGAAACAAGAGTGTCTGAGATAAGAGACAAGTATCTCAATTTTGATCTCTTCCCTTTTTGAATTGGGCAGAAGTTCTCAAAAAACCCTGGTGAAGCATTTGGGTAAATAATTAAAGCCCCAAGTTTGAAAGAAGCTGGCGCCATCTGGGAGTTTCCTCATCGAAGATGTAGGTCAGTGGAGAAACCAGAACCCCGCTACCTCCAATCTGCACCAGAGAGAGACTTTGAGTAATCATGCGCAAAACTAACCAAAAAGAATTTTAAAAAAAAGGCAGCAGCAGCAGGAAAGATAATTGCAGATAGGTTGAAGACACAATTTTTCTTGAAGAATAAATATAGGATCCTGATGTGTTAATCCATGCAGATATAATATCAACCAAGAATAGAATGCAGTGCAAGAATAACAAAAACTAACTCTCCCCACATTACGTGTTTTAACAAGGTTTTATAGATGTCCTATTCCCAACCCTAGCAAACAACTCATGCATGCATTTAGCGTATGCACGTAGGTGCAGAATCTAAAGAAAACACTCACCGCCCTGAGCTGCTGAACAGACTTGTAAAGTGCCTTTTTAGGTACACAAATAACTATAGCATAATAATCTGCAGCTACTCTACCGCCTGGCTTACAGAAAACTGGGCTTACAGTGGGTCCCTGTATCCAAAAAAGAGCATGACCTAAGAAGCTTTTGATATATTTTCCAAATCCCAAAGATCATAATATGCAAAAGAAATGTCGAACTGACCTGTAACCCAGATAAAGATGGTTGACTTAGTACTCGCTCAGCCACTTCCTCTGCACTGTTTCCTCTCATGTTGGCAACTACCTGCAATAAGAACTGTAAATAACAGAGCTAACAAGGAACAACAATCTAATTTAAAAAACTATCGCTCCGCACCGTGAACTGACCAACAGCCCTTAAATGTGCCTCCAATCTTTCAAGCATTTCATGAGTGATATCAAGTGCACCTTTTCGCTGGATTAATGACCTCCGGCTAGCAACAAGAACAGCCTGAAATGATAAACTGAGATTAGAGGAGATTATGGAAAAAATACTCTAAATCAATGGCAATGACCATTCCTCCAGCAGTTCTCAATACCCTTTGGTTTTGCAGCATATTAAATCTAACCAGCAAAAGTGACGCAATTACCTGACTTTCCAAGATAACTCCACCTTCAATTTCCTTCAAATTATTTTCTCTTAATGTGGTTCCACTGCTCACAAGGTCCACAATAGCATCAGCTATCCCCATCTTTAAAAAACAAAAAAATGAAAACCACATTTCTCAGGTTAAAAAACATCAACATCACATCCATAAGTTGTAAGATAGACCACACAATTAGAAGCAAGTATTCACAAGAAAATTGCAACAATGTCATTGTTCATCAATGCATCAAATATTCTCATGCATAAGACACCTCCAGGTAATGCGGTGCTACAATATGTATATCATATATAAGCTAATATATTAAATTATTCATAAATAACAAGAGAACTAACCCACATGAAAATCAAACAGATTCTTTGGTAAACAGGAAGTGATTTAAGACTATAGTTAATTGAAAATCATATTTCAAGCTTCAGTCACTTTTCTTCCCCCTCGGTTCATGACCAGCATGCAGCCCATGCTCCCACATGAAAATCAAACAGATTCTTTGGTAAGCAAGAAGTGATTTAAGACTATAGTTAATTGAAAACCATATTCCAAGCTTCAGTCACTGGCTTTGGTCACTTTTCTTCCCCCTCAGTTCATGACTGGCATGCAGCCCATGCTCCATGAAACAAACTGATCTTAAGTCAAGAGCTAACAGACCAAAGTTCTTCAGAATGCATGTTTTAGCAGAATCACAAATTTCAAAATCAAGTATCCCAAGATAAATAAAATTGTGGTGACCTCTGAAATGGGGGAAATTTGATTTTTGGAAAGAGTCAATGATATCCATGCAGTGTCAGACTTGATTCTAGCAAAACAAAAAACAAAAGTTTATTTACTAATGCGACTTTATTTGCCCTCTAAAGAGTAAATCCCCCTTGCCCTTCGTGAGTAAAAAGATTAAACATAAAAGAACAAAAATAAATAAATAAATAAATAAATGGGAGCAAATAGCTCATAAAACGTCCAGGAAGGGAAAAAGGCCAAAAGCATATCGATTCCAGAATTACGTTCTGGGAAGGTATTCAGATCCATTATGTGAAAACAAAAAATTAAAAAAACAAAAAATACATAAATAAATAAATAAAGGAGAGCAAATAGCTCATAAGATGTCCAGGAAGGGAAAAGGGCCAAAAGTATATTGATTACAGAATATGTTCTGGGAAGACATTCATATCCATTATATAAAGGTATAATACTTACTGCAGGAGCTGCTTCCAGAGCTCCATCAGCAGTTGAAAAGTTGACATGTTCCAGTCCATTTTCTTTCATAAACTTAGGACCCAACTGCAAATAAAATGTATGCAAAATAGAATCTTTTCCATACAAAGAAAACATAAAATGAGGAAACGAAATACAGGAGAAAGAACCAAAGTTCCAGAATAAATCATACATATGTAAATCCAGTAGCAACTCTTAGAGGCCTCTTGGCTGTCCATTGTGGCATCTGTGCTAGCTCTTCCAAAGAATTTATATTCTCAAATATGCCATACTTGGGAATCTAACAAAAAGAGCAATATACTCTCACAACATATTCAAGTAAAAAAAGGAGAAGAAGAAGAAGAAGAAAGAGTTTGCAATTTGTTACAGTTATAGCAAATTACTTACAGCCAGAGATAAACGGCAATCTCCATAGTCAAGAGCATCATGGACAACAATGAGATCTTCATCCCCCTACAAGAATTATCTAAATGAGAATCTAATTCAAAAAAATTCATGAAAGTTACCATCCCGAATAAAAAAGAATATGGGGTCATAGTCCCCCTATCAAAACCATCCAAAATTAGATCTAAACAAAACTTTTGTAAAGACTAAATGTTGTGCTTAGATGTGGTGAAAGCAAATCAGAGTTCAACAGTATCGCAAACCCTCACTTTAGAAATATTGTTTCATTCATAAGAGAAATCAAGGAACACTTCAAAAACTGATCTTGGAAGTTGGATGTTGACAGCTATGTGAATATCAAATTCTAGCTTGCATTGACCATGCATGCAGTTCCAGGGGTGGAGTGCAAAGTAACAACTGATGACATTAGGAACACATATAAGCATACTTGGATATGGTACATGGCCCATACCATGCTAGAACAAATAATGTCGCCTAGTGAGCATAGTAGGGAAATTTAAAATATCATGAATTGGGGAGCATGATATATGAAAGCGAAACTTTTGTTTGGTTGATTCAGCATGGTTCAGAAAATGTCAGAGAGAAAATTGCATGAGGAAGTTGAAAATAAGAACTCTACCTACACTATTAACAGAACAGTAGCATGTAAGGACTTCTCTCATGCGAATTACATAATATATTAACAAATATGCCCCTTATGGACTCAATCTGTTACCTGCCCATACTCGATTACTGTGTCCAAGCCAACAATTCCAAGGTCTAAATCTCCGGATACCAACTTCCTGACAATGTCTTTTGGCCGTTGAAACCAAACTTCTAAATTTGAAAGCTGCAATATCATAAAAAGGTTCAATTTAACTAACATAGATGTAAATGTAATATAAGTAAATACTCATCATTAGATGAAGACACAAGGAAAGAAAAAATAAATTCTCCTGACGAATATATTTGCCATGCAAGGATGATAAATCAATATTTCGTGGCATTGCAGAAAATACATCCAGAGTTCAGCACATACTCAAAAGGGCACTGAAAGAAATATATGATAATATGAGTATATGTTTCCAAACCTTAAGAAAGCCAAAAGCTTCACCCCATGCTTATTGGTATACCCTACATGGATTCACTTTTTTTACTTAACTCAATTAGATGTCTTACTTAAATCAAACCACAACCCAAATAGGGGCAAAAAGTGAGTATGTGACTCAAGTCAGCTCAAGCTAGCTCAAATGAGGCTCGACTTTGGCTTGAGGTTTTAAAGTTCAATCTTAACCTCCTTCAAGAACCAAGCTTGAGCTAAAGTATATATATTTAAGAACTTGCAAGACTTGGTCACGAGCTCCTTCTTTTTTAATTTTTTATATTTAAATTTTATTTTAGTTTTATTATTGATAGCAGTAGGAATAGTAATAATAAAACAATAATATAATTGTTCTTAATAACAAGAATAATGCATATTATTGTGTAATCCTATAATATAGTAACATAATAATGACTAAAAATTATGTTTTAGTTTTATCATTCAATAATATAATAAAAACGAGTGGATTTTCATTTATTAAGAAGCAACAGCAATATTAATGATAATCAATAATATATAATCATTTTTAAATAACGACAATACAATGTACATCAAGTGACTACAATAATTAATTCTTTTATAGAAATAAACTTGAATTGGCTCAATTGTAGGTGAGCAAGGGTGTAAATAAGCCAAGCCAAGGCCAAGTCTGAGTATAGCAAGCTCAAGCTCAGCTCATTGAATAGATGAAGGCTCGGGCGAGCATTATCGAGCCTTATTGAACTCAACTTAATAAGGCTTGTCACAATTTAGCAGAACTCAATTCATATAATTTTAGATGAACTCGAACTTATATAAATTTGGATTAGTTCGAGTTCATTTAGACTCAAAAAAAATTCTATAATTATAAACTTTTCAAAAAAATTTATTATTTTCTTTAAAATGACAAAAAAAATATTATTATTATTTACTTATCTTTATGAACCTTATTATATATAACTATATATATAAAATATAAAAAAATTTGTTTAGGCTCGTGAGCTTTTCGAGTTGAGTATTATTGAACTCGGCTTGGCTTATTTAACTGACAAGTTCAAACTGTTTTCGAATTGTCTTGTCTCATTTACACCCCTAGGTGAGTGGAGCTCAAGCTTCAACTAAAACTTTTCTCACAACCTTAAGTTTGAGCCTAAAAATCTTCAAAAGCAAGCATCATTACACTACTACACTAAAATCCTTTTGAACGTATTGTTGCAAATAGCACAAGCTACTTTAATGTATATAAATCTTGTCTCAATAACTGGAAACCCAATTGTTTTCTAAGCAAGAACTTAAAATTTAATAGAGCAAATTACATTTTACCTCCCTGTGAAAATGGAAAAGAGCAAAAAAACTCCCTATGAAAAAAGATAGGCAACAAACCTCCTTGTGATTTTAAAAATTATGCACACCGCCACCTCCTCATCATTTGCAACAATTTAGCCCTAATTTTAATGTATAAGGACTATAGTACCCCTAGTTATTTCATATATTTTTTTATTTTATTTATTTATTATTTTTAAATATATTTTTATATATCTTCTTTCATCTCCTCCATATCAATTTTTTTATTTTTATATAAATATAAAATATGTATAGAAAAATAATATATTATAAATATATTAATATAATTATGTATATATTTATATAAAATATATATTAATAAATAAACATAAATGTACCAATTAACATACAAAAACATAATATACTTGGCATGCTACATTTATAATATACCATAAATATAAATATAAAATATATATAGAAATGTAACATATTATAAATACATTATTTTTATGTATATATTTACATTTAATATATATTAATATATAAACATAAACATAAATACACCCCCCCAACCCACCTTACTCGCTGCCTTTGCAAGCGGTCTCCATTGTGAGCATGGCCATGGTCGATGCCATTCGAAACCTGCTATGGCAACGTTCACAAAAGGAGCACGACCATGGTCGGACGACATCTAGGACGGGTGGCCATCGAGAGGCGGCCTCCATGGCATGCCGCCTCTGTGAACGCGGCCATGGCCACTGCAAACGCATCTATGCTCAGTCACTGGTCGGGGGGGGGGGGGGGGGGGGGGGGGTGCAAGGTTTATACATATAAATATGTATATATTTAAATATATATAATATTTTATATTTTTTCATAGGTTGAAGTAATATGAACTTTTAATTTTTTTAAATTCATCCAACGATTGATATTCATAGGCAAAATTGGCATTTCAACAACAAAAATCCTACAACAACCGCACTTGCCGCACGTGAATAACACCATAGGAAAAAAGGTGGTAATTTGCTACTTTTTTAAAATTACAAGGAGGTGTTGCCTAATTTTTTTTCCTAAGAACGGTCTTTTTGCTCTTTTTCATTTTCATATGGGGTAAAACCTAATTTGCCCCAGCTTAATATCAATGACAAAAGGAGAATTTAATAACCAATCTCGTCCATCGTGGAAAGAAAACCCACGCAATTAATTCTTCTTAAGTAGAGAATGAAAGTGAAATGACAACTTTGACTCAGTAAAACTACCAAAAAATATGAACAGAGAAACCAATTATTGCGACAGTTATATACAATTCACATTACTTGCCTACGAAAATGAACGGCGCACCTGAAAAATTTCGGCAACATACTGCCGGGGATTCACCTGTCTCACTGGCAATTGACAATCCTTTACATAAAATAAAACGAGTTAATCAAGTAAAAACCTGCCGCATACCACAAACAATAAAAAGAAATATCATATACATAAAATTAAGTACCTTGAGAAGATCAAGAGTGTCCGTGGCCATTCGGCCTTTGCTCGGCAATCCAAGCCGAACTTCATTCCGCTCGGACGGCTTCTTATCCACATTTCCATTCACAACACTAACTGGCGACGCCACCAAACAACACGAAACGTCGATTTTCACGGAAACGCAGCTACTCGAAGAAGAGGACAGTGTTGAGAAAGGTGAAACTGAAGCCGGCGGGCGTTGCAGGAAAACTGTACGCACCACAGACATTTCTCCTCTCTGTGTGCAGTGTGTGAAAGAGAAAGGGAGGCGTAGAGAGATTCCTTTTGAAGTGCGAAGAGATTAGCCGCCGCCGCCGCCGGGTAAGTGTTATGTTTAGTGACGATACTTCGTGAATTGTTCATCTGCGTTCCTCGACATCTTTATTTGCTGCGCCCGGCTTTATTTTCATGACACGTGGAATGAGATGGATGGGGAGGGTTTGTTCTTTGATAATTAGTGTTAAGTCCTCATTTGAATTTTTATACATTAAATTTTTATTTTTTTTAACAAAATTTAGGAATCACTTCATATATCTTTTAGAAATATCAATATATCCTTATATTTGAGAAAAAAAAAAACAATAAAAATACTTAAAAAATGTATTTCTCTTTTTGAGAAGAACGCTTTTCTTTTTGTTTTTCTTTTTACCTGAAATCGACTTCTTGAGGCATCAAAAGAAAAGGGCATGAAACCATTCCTTTGCCATTGACGTGAGAAGAAGAAGTGAAAAAAAAAACACTAAAATTTTTGCTATTTTTCTGCGACAATGGAAGGAAAAAGAGCTGCAAAAAGAAGCAAAGTACAAAAATAAGTGATAAAAAAAACAAAGGTGTGTTTTCTGCATTTACAGTTTCAAATGTCCATGATTTTTCAGTATTACACTTATTTTTTAACTATTTTCTCATGTTTAGGATTTTTATTCCTTTTTTAGTCGTTAAACACTTGAATTCATTTGATATACATATTATTTTTGTTGTGAAATGGGAAGTTTTTGATTTGTACTTGAAGGGCATGAAAATTGGACTTCACCATTTTGAGTTTTATACTTCTTTTTACCTAAAATTATATGGTAAAACTATTTGAAAGTGGTAGTATATTATCTGTAGTACAAAGCATCCAAGCTTCTAGTATACATTAAGTGTAATATATAATTTGTGTAACTGTAGTATATTTTAGAGCAAATATAGTATAAAACATCTAAGCTTGCAGTACACATTCAAGTGAGTATAATTTTTCAATTTATGAATGATAGGTATGGGTTTATGAAGGATAGCAAAACTCCCACATAATGTGGAGGAGGCAGAGAATAAGTTGCAACAAGTTACAGCAGAAATGGTAATAATTGTAATAATTTATTGTTAGCTTTTTATATAATAATTTGAATTTGATAATTATTTTCATCATAATAGGTTGTAACCCTCAACCCTGCTCCAGATGAGTTAGAATTGATAATTTTGATCAAGAAATCAGAGGCTGTCAGTACTGCTATTAGTGAAATTCATGATTGTGATCGTATAATATATGAAGCAATTATTTTAGTGAAAGTTGAAGAAATTAAATCATTGAAATAAAAAATTGCTTCACTCAATATGATGGCAATGAAGGAGCAGGGTAAGAAAGAGCATCTAACTGAAGATAAGGCTAATGGGGAGGAACTTGAAGAGGAAATTGGTGAGTATGTACATGAGGGGGACTTGATTTGGTAGATGATGCACGGAAAGAAAGGGATGAATAAGAAGATACGGTGGATGAAGAAAGTTGAACAAAACAACTTTATGATCTTTTAGATTACCCCAAACCTTTGAAGACAAAACTTTATGTACCAATTCAAGTAGCTGAGTTTGAGGAATCTGAGATTGAAGTAGCAAATGACATATCCTCGATTGTGACAAATATGCATAATCGAGAAGATAGGAAGCTAAAATAGAAAATTTCAAATTTTGTCAGCCCCCAAGTACCACACCAGCCAAAAGAGCAAGACAAGTGACAAAAATTTATCGTCCTCGTCCTCGTGCATAAAAAAAAAAGAGCAAAAAGAGAAGGTATTATCAACTACTTAATATTTTAATTTTTGGCTATTTACATTTCATTTTTAATTTTTGGCTATTTACATTTCATTTGTAAACTGTCTATTTGTAATAAATGTAATGATATTTTTTACTTGATTGGTTGATATTTGTACTTAATGTGATGATATCTTATATTTCATGTTAGTGATATTTGTATTTAATGTGCTAATCTTTTGTACTCCAAGTTGGTGATATTTGTACTTAATGTGCTAATCTTTTGCACTTCATATTAGCGATATTTGTACTTCATGTGTTGATCTTTTGTACTTAATAGTTGATACTTTATACCTAATATGCTTGAGTTCGGTACTCCATATTGGTTATATTTTGTACTTCAATAGGGGATACTTCAATAATTGATACTTTGTACTTAATGTGCTAAGTATATTTTGTACTTCAATAGGGGATACTTCAATAATTGATACTTTGTAGTTAATGTGCTAAGTTTTATACTCCATGTTGGTCATATTTTGTACTTGAATAGAGAATATTTCAATGGTTGATACTTTGTACTTAATGTGCTTAAGTTTGATACTCTATGTTAGTATATTTTGTACTTTAATAGGAGATGATACTTTATACTTAATGTGCTTGAGTTTTGTACACCATGTTGGTATATTGTATACTTCAATAGGGGATGATACTTTATATTTAAGGTGCTTGAGTTTTGTGCTCCATGTTGGTATCTTTTGTACTTTAATAGGGGATACTTCAATAGTTGATATTTTGTACTTAATGTGCTTGAGTTTTGTACTCCATATTGGTTATATTTTGTACTTTAATAGGGGATACTTTAATAGTGATACTTTGCACATAATGTGCTGAGTTTTGTAAGTTAGGTTGATTATATTTTGTACTTCAATAGGGGATACATTAATAGTTGATACTTTGTACTTAATGTGCTGGGTTTTGTACTCCATGTTGGTTATATTTTATACTTAAATAGTTTATACTTTGTATCTAATATGCTGTGTTTTGTATTGTAGAAGGCTAAAGACATTAGCCCAATCCAAGTGGAAGATAAACTAGCCAGCCTAAAGATTGACGTGCTTGATCCCTATAATGGAAGGACTAATTATAGATGTCGTGCTTTTATTCTAGTAGAAAAGCACGAAGTAATCAACAACTTTGTCAGAAGAGATAATTTGAGGTAACGAAATTTGCTTATTATTTTTCCTTTGGATAAATTGGTGTTTGAATTAACAATTAACAATTATTTAAGGTGACTGTTTGGGAGGGAGCAAGACAGTTTCTAGATAGAAGAAACTTTTGTGAGCTCTTATTTGGAGAAGAACTTACCGGTGACATAGTGAACTGCTACATGTCAATATTATATAGCCCATCTTTCGGCAACAAGTATCACCACAAAATGTGGTTCACATCCGCAATAGAGCAAGATTGTGGTGGTTTCCTAACTTAATTTAGTACACTTTTTCAATGAATCTAATCATTTATTTTATACTTCATAAGTTGATATACTAGACAGACTCGATAGACACAACATGAAGGATATTATGGATGAAGAATTTGTGGAGTTGATATCTATACTTAACTTCTTCACTCGTAAAGATTTGAAAGAGCTCACATTAGATGTTATAAACTAATGTTGTTACATAATCTTACCGATTTGTCGGCACTATCACTGGTTTTTGGTTGTCCTTAACACCTCAACTCATTTTTTCTTGTACATGAATTCAATAATGGCCACCAGATACAAATCAACAGCTACTGCCATTGTAAGTTTGCTTTCTTTTCCTATGATTTTTTCATAAAGTACAGAGTCAACAACTAATCAATATTTTTGTAGGTTTCATTCTATTCTCAGTACATGAAGCTTTCATTGGGGTGTCGTGTGGAGGAATACATGAGGCAAAAAAAAAAAAAAAAAAGTAGACAGCAAAAAGGTGTAGTGGATTATGGTGTCTATGTGTACCTTTGGGCAGAAGGTTTTGAGGAGACACCCTTGAGTTTTGGAGGACCGTTGAACAATTGACATGGATAAATATCGTGCGACAATGGTAAATACAATATTAAGTCATGAAAATGCCAAGATTTGAATCACACTTTGTATGTAAAAATATATGTAAATTGAAGCATACTTTGTATAGAATATTATTTTGTATGTAAGTGTAGTTTTCCATCAAGTATTTATATTATTTTTAATTGAAATTGGGGAGTGAATTGAGTATAATTTGAGGGTAATAAAGTATAAAATTGTAACAAATAATGTATAACCTATGTTGCGTTGAAGTATAATATGCCTAGTTTTTCATTTGAATTGTGGAAATTGGGCAACCAATTTGAGTACAATTTGAGAGTAATAAAGTACAAATCCAAAAAAAGAAAGTATAAAATGTGTTTCGTTGAAGTTCACTTCAATTCAATTGAAACTGGACAGTGAATGTGAGTACAATTCAAAGGAAATGAAATACAAATCTAGAACTAACAAAGTATAAAATGTGTTTCATTGAAATAGACTTCAATTCCTTTGAAACTGGGCAACAAATTTGAGTACAATTTGAGGGTAATGAAGTACAAACTCAGAAAAAATAAAGTATAAAATATGTTTCATTAAAGTACACTTCAATTCCATTAAAACGGGGCAACGAATTTGAGTAAAATTTGAGGGCAATAAAGTACAAACCCAGAACTAACAAAGTATTAAATATGTGTCGTTAAAATATACTTCAATTCCTTTGAAAATAGGGAGCCAATTTGAGTGCAATTTGAGGGTAATGAAGCACAAACCTAGAAAAATCAAAGTATAAAATGTATTTCATTGAAGTTCACTTAAATTTAATTGAAATTTGATAGTGAATTTGAGTAAAATTCAAAGGAAATGAAGTACAAACTCAAAACTAATAAAGTATAAAATGTGTTTCGTTGAAGTAGAATTCAATTCCTTTGAAACTGGGCAACAAATTTAAGTATAATTTGAGAATAATGAAGTACAAACCTAGAAAAAATAAAGTATAAAATGTATTTTGTTGAAGTATATTTCAATTCCATTAAAACAGGGCAACAAATTTAAGTAAAATTTGAGGGCAATGAAGTATAAACCCAAAATTAACAAAGTATAAAATGTATTTCATTAAATTACAGTTCAATTCCTTTGAAAATAGGGAGCCAATTTGAGTACAATTTGAGGGTAATAAAGTACAAACCCAAAAAAATCAAAGTATAAAATGTGTTTCGTTAAAGTTCACTTAAATTCAATTGAAACTAGGTAGTGGATTTGACTACAATTCCAAGGAAATGAAGTACAAACTCCGAACTAACAAAGTATACAATGTGTTTCGTTGAAGTAAACTTCAATTTCTTTGAAACTAGGCAGTCAATTGAGTATAATTTAAGGGCAATGGAGTACAAACCCATAACAAATAAAGTATAAAATATGTTTCATTGAAATTCACTTCACTTTAAGGCAGTGAATGTGAGTACAATTTGAAGGAAATTAAGTATATACCCATAACTAACAAAGTATAAAATGTGTTTCATTGAAGTAAACTTCAATCCCTTTGAAATTGGGCAGCCAATTTGAGGGCAATAAAGTACAAATTCAGAAAAACAAAGTATAAAATATGTTTCATTGAAGTTCACTTCAATTCGATTAAAATTAGGTAGTGAATGTGAGTACAATTCGAAGATAATTGATATGGAATAACCTAACAGGCCCAGTCCAACAAGTTTTCAACCTCAAAGAAGGCCCCTAGGCCCACTTAACATACATGGCCCAACGTCGCTCTTGGAGCTAGCTGGGCCAAAATCACTCGGCCATCCACACTCAACGTTGACCCCTCATACAAACTGATCAGACAGAAGACAAGGACATTTAATGCTTAGAAGACTTAGATCATCGAGGAGGAGGTCAAGAAACTCTTAGATACAGGTTATATTGTAAAAATTCAACATCCTTCTTAGCTTTGTAATGTTGTACTTATCCCAAAAATTGAGGGACAGTAGTGTATGTGTGACGATTTTACTGATTTAAATAAAGTATACCCTAAAGATCCTTACCCCCTGCCTTGAATAGATTTATTAGTAGACTCCATCACTGGTTGTGAATTGTTAAGCATGATGGATGTGTTTCAAAACTATCATCAAATTTTTATGGCTCTCGATGATAGGAATAAAACCTCTTTTGTTGTTCCCGATAGGGTATATTACTTTTTGATTATGCCTTTTAGACTAAAAACCGTGGGAGAAACTTACCAAAGGCTAGTCAACTTTATGTTTAAAAATAAAATTGGCAAGTCGATGGAGGTATACATCGATGACATGATTGTAAAGATGGAAAAGGCCAAGGATCATTTGCTCAACCTTAATCATACCTTTGCAATTTTAAGAGCATTTGGTCTAAAGATGAATCTGGACAAGTGTACATTTGGAGTCCGCAAGGGTAAATTTGTGGGCTACATGGTCAGTTAGCGCGGTATTGAGGCCAATCCACAGAAGATTCAAGCTATTCTTGACATAGCTTTTCCTTAAACAATTAGGGACGTATAGAGGCTAGTTGGGAGGATTATTACCTTAGGCAAATTCATTGTAAAATTGGCAGACAAAGGTTTACCTTTCTTCAAAATTCTCAGAAATGCCAAGAAACTGGGTTTCCAGTGGAGTGAACAATGTGATCAGGCAGTGGTCGAGTTGAAGCAGTACTTGTCCTTGCCCCCTGTGCTTGCAAAACCTAAACTGGGAGAGGTACTTTAGATATACTTGGCGGTCTCTAAAGCATCGATTAGCTTGATCTTAGTCTTGACCAGAGATGGCAGTCATTGACTAGTCTATTA
Organism: Jacaranda copaia; assembly: GCA_014898725.1. NCBI lineage: Eukaryota > Viridiplantae > Streptophyta > Magnoliopsida > Lamiales > Bignoniaceae > Jacaranda > Jacaranda copaia. Next base: position 45,167 of record JACGDI010002291.1, read on the forward strand.
CTATAGTAAGTCACTCCAAGGATCGAAGTATAATTACATGAAGATCAAGAAATTTGCCTTGGCACTGGTCACTGCAACTCGCAAGCTGTATCCATACTTTTAGTCTCATGCCATTATAATGCTGACCAGCCAACTGATAAAATAAGTGTTGTAAAAACCTGACACATTCGGAAGGCTAACCAAATAGGCCATCGAACTAGGAGAATTCAACATTACCTTCTAGTTGAGAAAGCCATCAAAGCACAAGTTCTAGTTGATTTCATTACTGAGCGATTAGACCTGCCAGAGAAAAATTGCAAAGCTCATCTTGTTTGGACTTTTCACCTTGATGGATCATCGACTACATTTGGAGGAAGAGTAGGAGTAACTCTCCATTCCCCAATAGTGAAAGAGTATGATTATGCAATAAAACTTGACTATGCAGTCACTAATAATGAAGCAGAGTACAAGGCCCTCTTCATTGGAATGAGGATGGCACTCAACCAGGGAGTCGACCACCTGGTTGTGATTACAAACTCTCAACTAGTAGTAGAACAGGTTGAAGGAAATTTTGAAGTTAAAGATTCCATGATGAGGCGGTACCTGGTTGAGGTTAGAAAACTATAGCAATCATTCAAAAAGTTCACCCTCAATTAGGTATCTCGTTCTGAGAACGAGCAGGCGAATTCCCTATCAAAATTTGCAAGCTCGACCAAGGGCACAAATGACAGAAAAATAACATTTTTGGTCACCAATAGGCCATCGATTGGCCAATTCGATGAGAACCTAGTAAGAAATATTAAGGAGACAGTCCTTTTATAGTAGGATCCAATCAAACTCTACTTAAGCCATGAAATAGTCCCTAAGGACAAAAATGAGGCTCGACGTCTTCTAAGGCAAGTTGTCAAATTTTTTCTTGGCAAGCACGATTAGTTGTATAAGAGGTTGATTTCTCAAAAAGGTAGAAGTCTCTAAGAATGTTGGCAAGCTCGACCCGAAATGGGAAAGATCGTGTATTGTTGTAAAAATGTCAAAGCATAATGCCTACAGATTTGCTAATATGGAGGGGGATAAACTCTCTCACTCGTGGAATGCCATCAACTTGAGGAAGTTCTACATCTAACATTATACTATAACCATCCATATATTCTTTAATATGAATAAAGTTCCAGCAATGGTACGACCATTTCTTTACATTGGCACAACTGTATCTACCTTACATTATCCCAAGATTTAAGTCAACCCCATAGTCGATGAATAAGCTGCCCCACGTTACACCTAGATCCTAGTCAACCTCGTAGCTGATAGATAAGTAGCCCCATGTTACCATATAAGATTGAAGTCGACAGATAAGCAGCTTCATGCAGCCACATAAGATTTAAGTTAACCTCTTAGTCGACGAATAAGTAGCCCCACGTTGCCACCTAAATCCTAGTTGACCTCGTAGTCAACAAATAAGCAGCCCCACACTACCACCTAAATCCTAGTCGGCCATGTAGTTGACGATTAAGCAGCTTCATGTTGCCACACCAGATTGAAGTCAACCCCATAGTCGATAGATAAGTTGCTTCATACTGCCACTCAAGATTAAAGTTGACCTTATAGTCGACTGATAAGTAGCTCTATATTGCAATTCAAGTCTTGCATTGACCCTATAGTCGACAAAAAAACAACTTAAAGCTGCCCATTCAATTTTGAGTTAACCCTGCAGTTGACGCAAAAGCAGTTTTACGCTGCTAAACCAATGTTCAAAATCAACCTTGCAGTCAACCCAAAATAGCTACAACTACAAACTTGGTTTTTTAGACAAAACTATATAATCAACCCAGTAATTGATTAGTAAGTCGACCATAATAGGGCAATAGCAACCGAGGAAGTTGGAACAATACCCCATCGCCGTGCTTACCAAATAAGTCATAACCTATCACAGCCTTTTGCTTTCCCTTACAGCCTGTTGTCTTGATGGGCACCGAGTCTCCCTATTCGGTCATCTGTCTTTTATGCCAACCCATGGGGTTACTTCGCATAGGCTTTTCTAGTTGGGCGGATCAGGGCTCAGGTGCCTATTTGATTCGAGTTGCGATGGGAATGGTGATCGATCGAGTTGAGGCGGTTGGCTTTGCAATGGAGACTTTTCATCGAGCAGTTACTCAATGGTGTTTCTCACTTCTCAGGGCCTTAACTTGATCTTCTGCTTGACTTTTGGCCATTGTCTTTTCTCGATCTGCTAATAAAAGATAAAATATATCAATCAATGTTGAGCAGAAAGAAATAATTTTACAATTAACATAATCGATGAAGATTTCTACCTAGCCGATTGCCCATAGGCAGGTTGAGCTCGGCCGGTGATAGGCCCGCTAATACCAAACATCTCTCTTCAGTTAGAACTGACGCCTTTATTTGCCCAAATTTGACCTAGTCCCATATGAAGGTGTTAGGCCAACTAAGTGTTTGGTTCTCTAGCATTTCCACATGTCCCCTTCACCACCCCCTCGGGATATTAAAATCCCTTGGCCCCCAAACATAAAAAAAGTATTTTTTCCACTCTTGGCCATATGAGGAAGAAGGGGATACTAGGAATTTTTGATGTGGGTGAGCCGTTAGGTAATAGAAGCCAGACTCTTTTATGCTGCCTGACTTTTGGGACATTGGTGAATGAAACATGTTGGAAAAGTTGGCAAAGAGCACTGATTGGTCAAACAAGTGCATCAACACAGTAAAACTATATATGGTAATGAAATAGTTGGAAAAAAGTTGGGTTATGTAGACCTCGAGGCCCACCAGGAGGTCGACTATTACTTAGGTTAAAGAAAATCTAAGGCTACACCTCAACCCCTCCTCGAACACCATTATGCATCCCCTAGGAAATTGATGCATTCTACCCTGAGCCCTAGGCACCAAAAGCTCATATTCTTCAGGGATATGGTACATCTCTCTAATTCGCACTAGGTCGACTGGGGATATTTAGGAGACTATTTAGATATAGTGGTCTGGTGTGAATAGCTAATTGCGTGATGCAGGCATCTTACTCGGGCTAGCCTCTCCTTCAGACGTAGCCCTTTCAGTGCTTGAGCTGCTTGAGCTATTACTCGACAAATTATCAAAACTACTCTCACAGGTTGTTTCAGATGCACTTTCAACCCCAATTTCCCCCTAAAATGCTACGCTTTTAGACCTAATGTTTTTGCTATATGAGGTACTAGACTTCTTCGCACAGAAAAATGAAAGAAAAGATCAAAAGGGTAGAAGAACTTAAGCAGATAACTTGAAAACTCTAAGCACAGAAAAGATTTAGAGAGGTTGGAAAGCAAGAACTCGGCCATAGATGATTTCAGCAAAAGTGTAAATGGATGTATCCACCTCTCATATTTATAGAAATTTGGACGCGAGAACCCAAGTGGCAGTAATAATTACACTGCCGCCCTTGGTGCTTCATATTCTATGATGTAACCGGCGTATTAAATGCACAAAAACTGTCAAAAATCTTGGTTGAGAATTCAAAAACCCCGATCGAGAGGATAGAACCTTGATCGAATGCACAAAACTACCATAAAACTATTGTAACCACCATAACCGTCATTTAGTTATCTACTCCATACTCCTGCTCATTGATAAGCTCGATCAGAACTATGAGTAGGAGGGACTCATGACATGAGATAGCCCAACAAGTTTTTGACCTCAAAGAAGGTCCCCAGGCCCACTTAATATGCACGGCCCAACGTCTCTCTTAGAGCTAGTTGGGCCAAAATCACTCAACCATAGTCATTTGGTTGAGCGGATAGCCCTCAACCATACTTAACAAGAGACTTCAAACTACTTCATTCATCCAACCATCCCTCTAGTCGACCCTCTTATTTGTTTGATGGTTGTCTACCAGAGTGCTCATTCCAACATTGACTCATATCCTTGCCACATTCAATATTTTAACAAGCAGCATGCCTCCGCATTAATGGCGTGCGCCACCTAATACAGTCTCCATCACCAACTTTGCCACCAATTTTGGCAGGAAAGCGCCTGCCCAGAGTACTGTTCATCCTGAAAACTAGGAGATGATGCCACCTAAAATAGTACTAGAATTGGCAATGACCAATAACACCCAGGCAAAAACAAGAGCTCTCTACACTTGATAGAGAGCATATTAGACATATCATCCACCAGGAAAATGCTATAAATACCTTACTCCCAGCCAGTCTCCAGGTAATGCCAAATACACTATAAGCTCTTAATCTTCTATTTGATTACCTTATTTGGACTTGAACTAACTTGAGCGCTGAAGTGCCTTTGCCGAGGGCACCTTGGTTAGTTTGATGTTTGTTGCTGTTGCAAATCTCAAATCTCGAGAAAGATTTTTGTTGGATCATTCAACCTTCTTGGTCGAATTAGCCCAAACATAACCCAATTCACTAAATATGACTTTCAACCTCATCAATAATGAAGTACAAACATTGAATTAACAAAGCATAAAATGTGTTTTGTAGAAGTACACTTATTGCAAATGAATAATTATTCTCCTATAATTATAATGATGATCAAATACAATTGATATGGGATAGTCTAATAGGCCTAGCCCAACAAGCTGTTGACCTCAAAGAGGGCTCCCATGCACACTTAACATGCACAGCCCAACATTGCTTCTAGACCCAGTTGGATTGGATCACTTGGCCACCCCTTGGTTAAGGAGATTATTCTCGATCGCACTCAGCGAGAAGCTTCAAGCTACTTTGTCCATTCAACCATCCCTTTAGTTGACCACCTTGTCTGTTCGATAAGGGTTGATTAGAGCGCCCACTCTGGCACTGACTCATATACTTTCCATATTTAATGCTCTGACAAACAACGTGCCTCTGCATTAATGGCGCGTGCCACCTAGTATAGTCTCTGCTACCAACTTTGATAGAGAGGCGTCTACCTAGAGTACTGTTTATCCTGGAAAGTAGAAGATAATGCCACCTGAAATAGTATCAAAATTGGGAATGACCATTAACCCCCAAGCAAGGACAAAAGCCCCCTACACTTGATAATGACATCTTATATATATAATCTACTAGGAGAAGGCTATAAATACCTCACTGCCAGCCACACTCTAAGTATATACACTATACTCTCTTTTTTATTCAATTACCTTATTTAGACTAAAACTAACTTGAGTATTGAAGCACCTTCACTGGGGGCACCTTTATTGGGGCACCTCAACTAGTTTGATATTTGCTGTTTGTTGCAAATCTTAGACCTTGAAGAATATTATTATCGGATCATTCAACCTCCCAAGTCGAATTAGCCTAAACACAGCCCCAATCACTAAATACGACTTTCAACCATATTATTTTGGCATTATCTGTGGGAAACTTGAGATTGTAATTGAGAAAATGGTGAACATAAGAAGAGCCACCTTTGAGAAAAAAGAGAGTAGAAGGTCCGCATCTCTACCTCTCCCTCTACCCCAGTAAGGTTTGCATGCTCTAGGTCCCAGCGCCACGCAGAAATAAGTTGTAACATTGACTATGCCTCAACTAATGCAGTTGATAAGTGAACAAATATATGCCTAAATCTTTACTCAGCTTTTAGTGGCATTGAATAGACATACCACCGTGCTAGCCTCCACTGGAAACACAACACCTCAATCACCTCTACCAGAGGAGAAGTCCCCCCAAGACAGTCGTGGTCAGTAGGAATCTAGGTAGCCACTAGCTAGATGAGGAGCCAGTCCCATATGCCTCCATGAAGAGAGAAGGCAACTGGAGCTAAGGGAGAAAATTACTAACTCCGTAGACCACCACGTTTGGCCTAATCGAGGCCAACAGCATGATAAGGTTGAACATTCTAGATACAACCAACATGAAGAAGTGGATGAATCCACAAACCACGCGGACTGGCCTATTCAAGCCTCACAGTGTGATAGGGCTGAGTGCATGAGACCATATTTTGATTGAAACACTACCCAAGCTGATCGGGAAGAGTGGAAAAAAGTTTTCCAAGAAGTCTAACAACTAAATAGATGCTTCAACGAGATTTTGAGAAGAAATACTAAGAGGGTGCCCCACCCAGAGGGCCCCCAAAGGTCTCATCAAGAGAGAGCCTCCTCTTTCATCCAGAAGATTATCGATGAATGCATTGCTGTCAACACTAAGGTCCCAACCAAACTATCAAGGTACAATAGCTCAACAGACCCTACTAAGACTTAATGTAGTTTAAGCATATAATGTAGCTACATGAGCACAACGAGTATATCCATGCCAAGATATTGGTGACCACATTCTAGGGTATTACGCTTGATTGGTTTACTAAGCTGGAGCCCTCATCGATACACTCCTATAACAGCTCTATAATAAATTCCTGCAGTAGTTCGCTAATTGAAGAAAGGTAAAACTCCCCCACACTCATTTCCACATTGTCAAGCAGAATGAGGGGGAGTCCCTTTGTGACTTTTTTATAAGGTTCAACATAGAGGTCCTAAAGATGAACAACCCCAAGATTGAGTTCCTGATCGATGTGCTGTTTTTGGGATTCAGACACAAAGAATATGCTAATGCATTGGTGCGAGAGCGCCCAAGGTTGATGGAGGAATTGCTCGACTTGGTAGAAAAATATATGACCCAAGAGGAGATGAACAAGTTAAAGTTTAGAACCTCTGAGGTCGATAAAAAAAAAGGAGAGAGACGACCAGAAACACAGAGAAAGAGATCGATCTCCAATAAAGCACTTCCACGACTACACCCCATTGAATATTCTGATAAGAGAGGTCCTATTTTCCATTCAGCATGATAATCTCCTAAAGAAATCGAGGAAGCTGATGGAGATTGAGGAGATGAAAAATTAAAGAAGTACTGCCACTTTCATAAACAAAAGGCACATGACACAAATGAATGCTTCAATCTCCAGGATGAAATAGAGAGGCCTATCAGATAGGGCCATCTCAAAAAATATGTAGCTATGGAGATGCAGGCTGAAGAGGGCAAAATCGACCAAACTCTCATAGAGAATGGTCAATTAGCCCAAGAAAGGAGGATAAAGGAAATAAACCCATCCAAGAAGATCGCCTGGCCATCCAAGGAGTAATTGATATGATCGCAGGAGGTCCAACTAAAGGGGACTCAAAATCAGCGAGGAGGCAGATTCAAAAGAGGCTGGAGTCGACCAAAACCTCACCTATTGAAACAACATACTATCTATCGATGAGCGTAGAGCCCATTTCTTTCACTAATAACCACTTGGCCCACCTTGAAGGAGAGAATATCAACCACAAAACTGATTGTCCCATGGTGGTCTTTATTAAGATCACCAACTTTGAAGTGAGAAAAGTTCTAATTGATAATAGTAGCTCAGCCATCATTATCTTTCTCTCCATCCTGAAAAGAATGAACTTGGGGCAGCTAAAGTTTGAACCTATGCATACCCCTTTGGTCGGGTTTAGGGGATCAAAAATCATCTTAAAAGGGTCTATCAATCTTTTGACATCATTTGGGGAGGCCTCATAAAGAAAGACTTTGATGGAAAACTATCTCGTGGTCGACATCCCATTTGCTTACAATATCATAATTGATCGACTAGCCTTAACGACTTTTGTGCTATTATCTTAATCTATCATATGAAGATCAAATTTTTGACCTCAGTGGGTATAGGTGAGTTGTTGTGTAACATCAAGGAAGCTTTGAAGTGTTACAATATTTCAATCAAGTCAAGCGAGCAAAAAACTCGACCATAATTGAAGATCTTAGGGGATGTCTCTTTAGTGGAACCCGAAAAGGTCCAAGCACATAAGAAGCAAAAGTTGGAGGATACTTAGGTGGAGCCCATCAAGGAATTTAAAACTATTGAGCTAAAATAAGAAAATCCGAACAAGACAACTCAAATCGGGACATATATAGGCCCTCACCTAGAATGCCTTATGGTCAATTTTTTAAGAAAAAATATTAACATCTTTGTCTAGAAAGCATCTGACATCTAGGAAATCGACCCCAGTATGATTGTGTACCACCTCAATATCGAGCCCTCATACAAGTAGATCAAGCCAAAGACAAGGACATTTACCATAGAGAAGACCCAGATCATCAAAGAAGAAGTTAGGAAACTCTTAGGTGCAAGTTATATTGTAGAAATTCAATATTCTTCTTGGCTTTACAATGTTGTACTCATCCCACAGAATAAGGGACAATGGTGTATGCATAATGATTTCACAAATTTGAATAAAGCTTTCCCTAAGGATCTTTACCCTTTGCCTCAAATATATTTACTGGTAAACTCCATTGTTGGTTGCGAGTCATTAAGTATGATGTATGCATTCCAAGGCTATCATCAAATATTCATGGCCCTCGAAGATAGGGATAAAACTTCTTTTATGGTTCCCAATGGAGTTCATTAATTTTTGGTCATGCCTTTTGAACTAAAAAATGCTGGAGCAACTTACCAAAGGCTGGTTAGCTTTATGTTCAAGAATGAAATAGGCAAGTTGATGAAGGTGTGCGTCAACGACATGATTGTAAAGATGAAAAAGGCCCAAGACCATTTACTTGACCTAAATCACACTGTTGCAATATCGAGAGCATTCAGTCTAAAGCTAAATCCAAATAAATGTACCTTCGGGGTTCGAGAAGGTAAATTTTTGGGTTATATGGTCTGTCAATGGGGCATTGAGTCCAATTCATAGAAGATTTAGGCCATTCTCAACATCGTTCCTCTTCGAACAGTCATAGATATGCAGCAGTTGATCGGAAGGATTATTGCACTTGGGAAATTCATCGCACGATTGGCAGATAAGAGCTTGCCTTTTTTCAAAATTCTCAGTAATGCCAAGAAGTTGGGTTTCTAATGGAACAAACAATGCAATCCAGCGCTAGTCGAGTTAAAATAGTATTTGTCCTCACTCCTTATGCTTGCAAAACTTGAACTTTGTGAGTTTTTCAGATATATTTGGCAATTTCAGAGGCATCGATTAGCTTGGTCCTGGTCTTGACTAGAGATGGAAGCCATCAACTAATCTACTATTATAGTAAGTCACTCAAGGGCCAGAGCATAACTACTTGCAGATCAAAAAATTTACCCTAGCACTAGTCACTGCAGCTTGATAGCTCCATCCATATTTCCAGTCTCATGCCATGATAGTGCTGACCAACCAACCATTGAAGCAGGTGTTGTCGAAGCCAGACATATCTAGGAGGTTAACCAAATAGGCCATTGAATTAGAAGAATTTGACATTACCTTTCAGTTGAGAACAACCATCAAAGCACAGGTTTTGGCGAATTTCATTGTCGAACGAGTCAACTTGCCTGACGAAAATAATGAAGCATCTCTTGTTTAGACTCTATACATTGATGGATCATCAACCACATCTAAAGGTTGAGCAGGAATAGCTCTCTGTTCCCCAGCAATAGAAGAGTATGATTTTGCAATAAAACTCGACTATGCAATTACTAACATTGAGGCAAAATACGAGGCTCTCCTCACCAGAATGAGGATGGCATTTAATCAAGGTGTTAAACACCTGGCTGTGATCACAGACTCCCAGTTGGTAGCAGCACAGGTCGAAGGAAATTTTGAGATAAAGGATTCAACGATGAGCTGGTACCTAGCGAAGGTTAGAAAATTACATCAATCATTCAAAAAGTTCACCCTTAGTCAGGTACCTTGATCTGAGAACAAGCGTGTGAATGCCCTATCCAAATTCGCTAGCTTGACCAGAGGCACAAAAGATAAGATGATAACATTTTTGGTCGCCAACAGGCCATCAATCGGCCTACTCAAGAAAAACCTAGTAAGAAGCATTGAGGAGATGGTCCTTTCATGGTAGGATCTGGTAAAATTCTACTTAAGTCAGGACACAGTCCCCAAGGACAAGAATAAGGCTCAACATCTTTGAGGATAAGCTGCCAAGTTTGCGCTTGATGAGCACGGCCAACTATATAAGAGGTTAATCTCTAGACCGCCCTTGACGTGCTTGGATCCTGACTAGGCTCTTGAAGTATTACAGGATATCCATGCCGGCATGTGTGGGAACCATTTTGAGGAAAGATCCCTTGCACATAAAATAATTAGGTACGGATACTTTTAGCTAAAATTATTAAAAAACTCTCTAGACTTTGCTCGAAAATGTGCATCATGCCAAGTTCATTCAAACCTACCACATCAACCTGCCGTACCCATGGTCAATGTTCAAATTTCTTGGCTGTTACCAAGTGTGTTAAGGCCAAGGCTATACCAAAGATAACCAACTCAACCATTAAAAGTTCCATCTGGAAAAACATCATCTGTCATTTTGGCCTACCTAAAATTCTCATTTCAAATAATGGGACTCAGTTCTAGAGCAAAAGTACCAGAAGCTAGGATAAAGCCTTAGAAATCACCTAATATTTTACTTTAGTGGGTAATCCACAGTCGAACGGCCAGACAGAAATGACAAACAAAATGATTCTTGACCATTTGAAAGCTAGGATACAAGACACCGGGTCGAGTTGGGCAGATGATCTCCCAGGAGTATTATAAGCATGTAGGACAACCCCTCTTACAGCTACATGTCACAGCCCTTATAGTTTGGTTTATAAGTGTGAGGCAGTCATTCCCTCATAACTAGGGGTGGGTGAGGATCGAGTACCCCCCTTAGGGGTACCCGCAGTGTGGGTACCCGAGGGCTTGGGTATCATTTTTTGATACCTAAGTCCCTATCCCCATTTGATGGGGGTACCCCCACCAGGTACCCCCTTAAGGTGGGGTACCTCCTCAGGTACCCCCAAACCCCCATTAATTTTTTTTATATTTTTACTAAATATAAATTAAAATTTTGTTAATTTATTATTTATTTTCGTTGTAAACCAATTGATAGTACTATATTTCATTATTCACAAGTTCTAAATACCAACTAATATAATTTTAAAACTTAAATATAAACATTAATGTCAAATATGGTATTATAAAGTTTTATATTATAATGTAAGAATTAGAATTTTGAGCTCGTTTAATAAATTATTCTTTTTCTTTCTTTCTTTCTTTCTTTCTTTCTTTCTTTTTCCTATTCATTATCTTTAATATGCCTTTTTATTAAAAAAAATATTCTCTATAATATTTTGTGGAGTTTGATAATTTACGTCCAACAATAAATTTAAACAAATCATTAATAATTTTTAGAAATAACATGAAAATGATCAATTTCTATTTCACAATCCCTCGATCTTTTGTTTGCCCAAAAACTCATCTAAATTAACCCATTACCCAATAGGCCAATATGGCAATACCCATATAAGAAGCAAGTAATTCAAATACTCCAATTTTTTCATATCCCATGAAACACAATAACACAAAGTCACATACAAAGAAATGAATCTTTTAACTTCATGCTTTTCTGGTTTTTCTTTAACAAACTTTAGAATTGCAATCATATATTGGCAATAATGTTTAGTTAATATCACATTTTCATAATAACACAATTCACAAAAATATTTTATCACAATTCACAAGTTACAACTCACAAAAGCTTTAGTAAATCCAAATATTTGAACAAATTCTAAAATAAAACCAACAAAGGTTTTACAGAAAATAATCATTATCCAAATACATTACAAACTAAATCAAATATTCAATATCTAAAGTCTTACAAGTTAGAACAAATATAAAAGAACAACATAGGCGTTGGATCGTAGCACTTCAAGGCTCTAGTTCTTTCAAATGCAAATACAAGTATGCGATTCATTCTTCCAAGTTTCAATCCTTTCACAATTTTTGCTTCACAAAAGTCAAAGAGATCCTAAAAAAGGAACTAAAGAAATAATTAGTGTATAAGACAATATAAGAATTCAATATGAAAAGGTTGCATGTAAAAATAAAAGTAAAGTAATTAAAAAGAAATTACCTCTAATAAAATCACATTAATTCATCCTCAATTCCTTGTACTTGCACTCGTACCACCAAGAAGCAAGTTGGATAACTCTATAAAAGGGAATAAAAAAATCATGTAGATAGTAAAAAAATAGTAAAATAGTAAATAATATAACTAAATTATTTGCCTCTTCATAGGTTATGTAAAATAATAATAGAGAAGTACTTTTCTCAATTTGTTCAACATCTTATATGTTTTCTTCAATAGATATTAGCTTAGTACCCCGATGAATCCAATCTTAAGTGCATATAAGGGCCTGAACAGTCGTAGACAATAATGAACTCCTAAAAGCATCAAGAATGCGCCCTCCTGCACTAAATGCAGACTCAGAGGCAACAGTGGAAACGAGAACTGCTAATACATCTCGAGCTAACTTGGATAAGATAGAAAACCTAGGAGCATTTATCTTCCACCACTACAATATGTCAAAATGTTTTGTTGGCACAACTCCTTCATCTTCCTCATCATCATCTTCAACCGCTTCACCTAAGTATCTATCCAACTCTGATTTCACTTGCTCACCGTCAATACCTTTTTTTTTTCTTAAACCCATCAGTCAACTTATTTTTCACCGGTATCCTCTTATCAAGATTGATCTTAGAAGTACTCATACTTGACCCTAACATGGAAAAATTGGAAGACACACAAGTAGAGGCAGTAGTAGGACCTGAAACAACATCCATGTCACTATATATTCTTTTATACTCCTCAAATAGTTGTTTCATGCCCTTCATAACCTCTTTTTTCAACTCATCTCTAATAAACTCATCATCACAAACTTGATCAAATGTATAGCTAACAAACTTCATTTTTCTACGAGGATCAAGAATCACAGCATAAAATAAAATCTTGTTCATTTTTTTAACCAATCCTCAATATTTGTCAAATTTTTCCTTCATTCTTTTTGCTATCGATTTTAATTCCTTAACTTTATTTTGTTCATACCACTCATTTAAAATCATCAAGACAAGAGAAATCTCTTTAAAAATCACATTCAATGTCACATGCAAAGAACCAGAAACTTTCAAAGTAAGCTCAAAAAAATGATAAAGAAATTTCAACAACACATAAGCTTTTCTCCAATCATTCAACGTAGTAATACTAGCAGAAACATTTCCACCATCATCAATTCAAAAAAGATCACATACATAATCCCTATCAACATCCTCAAATGCATTAAAGGCTTTTTCAAAGCAATTGCCGCCTCCAACATCAAGTAGGTGGAATTCCACCTAGTAGGTATATCAAGACAAAGTAACTTATTTGTTTGCAATTTTTCTTGCTCAACACATTCAATAAATCTTTGATACCTTGCAGGAGAGCCTACAATATATCTCATGGCCCCTCTAATGCGTTCTACAGCAACATGCTCATCTTAGCCCTTTAACCCATCTTGCATTACTAAGTTAAGTACATGTGCCATACATCTCATGTGCACATACTTGCCACCTAGTATACTATTACCCTATGAATTCAATCTTTTCATAATTACATCTACCACAACATCATTTTAGGAAGCATTATCCACTGTAATGGTAAAGACTTTCTCATTAATCCCCCACTCATGCAAATGTTTTTCAATCTCATCCCCTTTGTGACCATTAATTGGACAAAAATTCAAAAAAATTTTATGCAATGTCCAAGAAGAATCAATGAAATGAGCAGTCACACAAATATAATTTACCCTCTTAATTGATGTCCAAGTGTCAGTGGTGATGGAAATTCTTTAGCAAAACTCCTTTAAAAAAGACTTAAGCTTCAACTTTTCATCCAAATACATGGCACCAATATTTTTAGCAACAGTCTTTTGAGATGGTACCTTACACATAGGACAAGCAATAGACATGAAATATCTAAAACTCAGGTTCTCAACATGTTTGAAAGGGTGCCCATCAACTATCAACATAACAGACAATATATTCTTAACTTTTTCTTGATCAAAATGCTAAGTGCCAAGTTGCTTTTCTATTTTACTATCACTAACACCAAAGAAACGTGTTTGCATTTGAAGCCATCTTTGTTCAGTTTCTACTTCATGAGGCTTCTTTTTGCAACTTAAGTAGTGATTTCTAAGGCGATTAGTTCTATGTTTTCTTGGAGTGGCCATAATTTCTGCCTGACAATAATTACAAATACCCTTCACTTGTTGGACCCCATGTTTATCTTTAAAATTTACCTTTTCAAAATGTAACCAATGCGGTGACCTACTATCATATTTTCTTTTCTTAGGGTTAGGATCACTTTCATTCTCTTTCTCATTCATCTCATCAACATGTTCATCTTCATTCTCCTCTAAATCAACTTTATTCTTCTCCAAATCCACATCCATGTTCACTTTGTCAATCAGAATACTATGTTCACTTACCTTTTGGGAGGCTAAAGCAGAAAATGTCTTCTCATTTGCTCTAGTGGCAACATAATGTGAATCATCTCCAAAAAAACCAAAAGTGTTCATTTTGTTTTCTACAATTGGAAACAAAATTGTATTAAATTAATTAACCATTCTCATAACTTTAAAGTTAAGATGAATATAATCTATTTAAAATCAATACGTTACTGAAATTGTGGAGCTTTAACTTAACTTTCAAAAGAAAAACTCTCATAATCATTTTGTCAAACACATTGTGGGTATATAAAATTTATTAGTAGCCCAACACAAAATACTCTTCCCCACCCATAATAAATCACTATTTTCTTATATTTATCCATTATTTAGGAAGAGAATTAAACTTTTACATACATATGATTCGAAATCACCAAGAAAAAATAAAAAGAATATTTTTGCAGCAAAATAAATAACCATTCTAAGCTTTAAACTTACTATTTAAATACATTTAAATATTAAAAAGAGGCACAAACTTACAAATTCTTGTGTAAATGCCGAACTGCATGGGCATCGGAGAAAATCGAAGGTGAAGACGTGAAGATTGGAGTAGTTTTTGCCCTTCTCACTTCTCAAATTTTTTTTGGCAGAAACTTTTTGCCTTTTCCCCTTTTTAGTTGCCTTCTTGGATTTTTTTATTTTTTTCCCTTTTTTATTGGCTAAGGCCCTTAGTAATGGACTAATGAGTAATGATAAATTGATAATAATTAATGGCCTAATGGGTTGGCCGATTGGGTATTGGAGTATTGGATTGGGTAATGGCCTAATGGGTTGGGTATTGGAGTATTAGATTGGATAATTGCCAAATGGGCTACTAAATTTCTTCTACAATTTAATTTGGGTTTGAGAATTGGGATATTAAAGTGAGCCCAAATTCATGTTTAAATATGAAACCTAAATAATGGCCTAAACACTTAATTATTTTTTTTAAAATTAAATGGGGGTACTCGATCGGGTATCGGGTACCCTAATCCAATACCTGATATTCGATCCCCAAATTTTTGGGTACCCCCTTAATTACCTAAATGGGTATGGGGGTTAAAAATACCTAACCCCTACTCAGAACTAATACAATATATAGCTTGAGTGATTCACTTTCATTCGCTTAGAAACACATCAAAAATAAAGCTTGACCTTGAGACTATCGATGAGTGAAGGTAAGAAGCTTACAATACTATGTAGCACTACAGGTTGAAGATGGCAGAGAACTATAACAAAGGGGTCAAGCTATGCCATTTTAAGGTTGGAGACCTCATTCTCAAAAAGTTGGAAGTGTCATAAAAAATAAAGCTCGACCTCAAGATTATCAATGAGCGAAGGCAAGAAACTTACAATACTATACAGCGCTACAGGTTGAAGATGGCGAAGAACTATAACAAAGGGGTCAAGTTGCACTGTTTTAAGGTCGAAGACCTCTTTCTCAAAAAGGTGGAAGTGTTTGAGAATGTTGGCAAATTTGACCCAAAATGGGAGGGACCCTATACCATTGTGAAGGTATCAAAGCAAAACGCTTACCGACTTACTAATTTAGATGGGGATGAGCTCCCGCGCCCATAGAACGCCATCAACCTAAAAAAATTCTACATATGAAATCGCATTGTAACCATCCTTATATTTTTTGACATGAATAAAGCTCCAGCAATACTGTTACCATTTGTTTGTAGTCACAATCGTATCTACCTTGCACCATTCTAAGTTTCAAGCTGACCCCGTAGTTGACGAACAAGCAGCTTCATGCTGCTACTCAAGTTTCAAGCCAATCCCATAGTCGACGAACAAGCAGCATCACCCTGTCACTTAAGTTTCTAGTCAACCCTGTAGCCAATGAATAAGAAACTTTGCACTGCCACTCAAGATTCAAGTCAACCTCATCATCAATGAATAAACAGCTTCACACTGTCCAAGAAGCTCTACGCTGCCACTTAAGTCTCATGTCGACCCCACAGTTGACGTAGAAGTAGCTTCACGCTATCAAACTAAAGTTCTAAATCGACCATGTCATTGACTTGAAATAGCTATATATTATCAATTTAAGGTTTTTTAGCCCAAACTATATAATCGACCTAGTAGTCGATCAACAAGCTAATAATAAGATAATGAAAATTGACCATAAAGTTGAACAAAGTTGTGAAAGCAAACTGTTAAGGGCACTTCAGTAAGACCGGGCGTATCTCTCAACACTAATCAAAAATCAACAACAAAGTTATTGAATTTTATGCTGAATTTTATAGATAGCTAGCATGGTTGTCAACTATTCACCTAGATAATTACAACACTAAAGTTGCATTCGACAAGAAACATGTGAAAATGATTTCATTCGACAACAGAGATATGGAAAAAGATCTTTCATTGAATGGAATGTTCATTACAGTTACATTTCTATTACAAAAAAACAACAACAACAACAACAACAACAATAACAACAAATAGCAAAGAGCAATAGAGGGTTCAAGGATTAAGTCTGGCTGGACTTGACCTGGTCACCTTTTTGCCAGTCTTGAATGGGCTCTGACATTACAAATATAAGCGGTTTGATAGCTTAAGCTAGTTGTGAGGCCCCGCGGTATCGCTTATGAAGTTAGTTGAGCGCAACACATATTGCGTGACATCGACATGTTCCTCCCTCAGTTGGACGGCAAGGTCCTCAGTAAAGGTAAATTCACTTTCTAACTCAGCCAGCCTAGCCTCGACCTCAGCTTGTGTCTGTTAGGCTTTAATTATTAGCTTAACGGGGGCGTTTGTCACAGTATCCTTCTCCCTAACCCTATCAACCCCACTCTTCTCAAATTTGGGGTAAGGCTACAGCTTCTCATCCAAGGTGGGGCTTATTCTAATTTTTATCCTTATCTCGAAAGGCATAGCCCAGACACTCGAGCTACTTTATCACTTTATGGAATGTATCCCGAGCATTGTCAATGAACATAACTATGCTAACGTCTTAGAAGGTCAAGCTCAACATGAAATGTTCCACTACCTCCTATCGTATTGTAGGGAGCTATTGAGCGAAGGCCTCTCGAGCCTCCTTGAGCACATTTACATGACCAATCAATCAACCAAAGGAATAGCTCACATATATTTCCAAGCAAACCTTCTTCAACACGGAGTCTATTCGACTCCTCTCCTCGATCACCTGTAGCAATAGCTTGTCCCTCGCATCGAATTGCTCCTAGAGGTCAACCACTTCTTTTGTCAGCTGGTCGACTCAGAGCTGAACCTTGAGGGTATAGGCATCTCTTCCCTTTCTAACTCCTCTTGATTTGTGAAGGCCAGCTTCGACCAGCGATAAAAGTTATACTGCAACTGGCTCACCTAAAACACAGAGTATTAGTAAACAACATAACTTTTTAAAATAAGAATTCGACGAGAAACAATCGACCTCACACTTACCATGTTGCTATGGTAGGCTAAAGCCTTGGGGCACCAACCAAACTCAAGTTCCTAAGTCTCCGCTGGTCTATGGAAAAAAGCCTAGTTACCATCCACTTGAGAGCATCATTACCCATCATCCTCAATTGAATGATGGAGGTCGAATTAATTACCTCCATAGTGGGATCAGGCTCAAAGCAGGGTGATTTTAGTTGAGAAAGTTGAAATAGCACCCCATCGCCATGCTTGCTAAACAAGTCATAGCTTGTCACCACTTTATGTTTCCCTTTATCGCCCGCGGTCTTCTTGGGCGTTGAGCCTCCTTACTCAATCATCTGTCTCTTGCCTTGACCCACAGGGTTGCTTTGAACGCACTCCTCTGATTGAGTGGGTTAGGGTTGGGGCGCTTGTTTGATTTGAGACACTGCGAGGGAGGTAGTTGAGCTAGTCGTGGAGGCAAGTTCCACCATAGAGGCCTCTCATTGAGTAGCCACTCAATGGTGCTCTTCATTTCTTTGTGCCCTTGCTGCAATTTCTACTTGACTATGGGTCATTACCACTTCTCGATCTGCCAACAAAGTACAACAAAAACTATCAAAATCGAGCAAAAAGAAAGGAATTTATAGTTATCACAATCAACGAAGGTCACTATCTGGCCGATCGCCCATGGACAAGTCAAGCACGGCTGGCGACAGGCTAGCTAACACTAAATACCTCTTCTTGATCAAAACTGAGGCCTTGATCTATCCAAATCCGACCAAGTCCCGAATAAAAGTGTTGGGCCAACTAGGTGTTTGGTTCCCTAGCATTTCCACATGCCCCCTCCACCACCCCTTGGAAATATTAAATTCTTTGGGTCCTTGAACATAAAGAAAATGCTTTTTTCACTCCTGGCCATATGAGGAGAAGGGAGCTACCAGGAACTTTTGACGCAGATATACCGTCAAATAATAAAAGCCAAACTCCTCACTACTACTCGACTTTCGAGATAATGGTAAATGGAATAGATTTGAAAGATTGGTGAAAATGGCTGGCTGGTTGAACAAATACATCAGCATAGCAAAATTATAGATGGTGGTAAACAGTGTTCGGAAAATTGGATCATTCATTGAACTAGAAAATGTATCGGTTCACGGTTCACTGGTTCAATCATTGGTTGGATCGTAGTTGAACCGTAATTGAACTGTGACATCATAATTATGAAATATATATTACTTAAAAATTAATAAAATACCAAAATATAAAATATAAAGAGCTTCAAGGATATTGTCTAATATTACAATTCAAATTTCACAATTCATATTATAAATAATTACAATAATTTAAATATATCAAGTCCAAAGTTTAAAATTAAGAGTGTGTAATTTAATTCTAAATTCTAAACTCTAAATTAAAGCTTTTTTTTACTTTTAGATTGCTTATAAGTATACCTTAACCTTCAAATTTTGTATTTGGACCCAAAAAAAATTTTAAAAAACAAATTTTATTAAAAATTAAATAAAAAAATGGGTTCAGTTCAACGGTCCAACTAGTTGGTTTGAACGATTTTTACAAAAGATGACATTTTTTCATTTTTCTAATTTTTTGAGAAAATCAGACTAGTTCACCGGCTAATTGACAATCAGACCGACCAGTTCGGTCTGAGTTTTTAAACAGTGATGTCAAAATAGTTGGGGAGAAGTTGGTTTATACAGACCTCAAGGCCTACTAGTAGGTTGACTATAGCTGGCATTAAGAGAAACCTAAGGCCGCATCTGAATCCCTTCTCAAACACTGTTATGCATCCCCTTGGAGATTGATGCATCCTATCTTGAGGCCCAAGCACCAAAAGTTCGTACTCACCAGTAATGTGGCACATCTCCCTAATCTAAACTAAGTTAGTAGGGGAGATTTTGGAGACTATTTCACTATAGTGGTCTGGTGTAAATAATCAAGTTTGTAACATAAGCACCTTACTTAGGCTACTTCGTCCCTAGACGCAGCCCTCTCCGTGCTTGAGATACTCAAGGTCGAGCTATCACTTGATGAACTATCAGAACTATTCTCAAACGTGCTCTCAGACACACTATCAAACCCAATTTTCCCTCAGAACTGTACACCCTCAGACCTAGTGTTTTCACCATCTAAAGCACTAGACATCTTGGCAAAGAAAAATGAAGGAAAGCATAAGCTTTTAGAAAAACTTATAGTACAAAGCTTGAAAACTCTAAAGTGCACAAAAGAGTTAGAAAACTCTGAAAGCAAGAACTCAACTAGAATAGATTTCAACAAAAGTGTAAAATGGGTGTCTCTATCTCTCATATTTCTAGGCATTTGGATACGAAAACCCAAGCAACAATAATAATTACACTGTCGCCCCTTGGTGCTTTATATTTCACAATATAACTAATGCATTAAATGCTCAAAACTACCAAAAACCCTGGTCGAGACCTCAGAACCCTGGTTGAATATGTATAACCATTGAAAACCATCATAACTGCCACTCAGTTATCTACTCCCTGCTCCTTTTTGTCGACAAGCATGATCAGGACCATGAGTGGAAGAACTCATGATATGGGATAGTCCAACAAGCCCAACCCAACAAGCTATCAACCTCAAAGAGGGCCCTAAGACCCACTTAACATGCACAGCCAATATCGCTTTTGAACCCAGCTAGGCTGGATCACTCAGCCATAACTGCCTAGTCAAGAAGATTATTCTTGACCGCACTCAATGGGAGGCTTCAAGCCACTTTGTCTGTTTAACCATCCTTATGATCAACCACCTTACCTATTTGATGAGGGTCAATCAGAGCACTCACTCTGGCACTAACTCATATCCCCACCGCATTAATGCACTGACAAGCAGCGTATCTCCACATTAATGGCGTGTGCTGCCCAATATGGTTTTTGCCACCAACTCTAGTAGGGAGATACCCACCTAAAGTATTGTTTACCCTAAAAAGCAGGAAATGATGCCACCTAGAATAATACCGAGATTAGGAATAACCATTAATCCCCAGGTAAAGACAAGAGCCCCCTACACCTAATAGGAGCATTTTAGACATATCATCTACTGGGAGAAGGCTATAAATACCTCATCGCCAGCCACACTTTAGGCAATTCCATATACACTATACGTTTCTACTCTTTTTTTTTATTGCCTTATTTCGACCAAAACTAGCTTAAGCGTTGGAGTGCCTTCGTCAGGGGCACCTTAGCTAGTTTGATATTTGCTGTTTATTGCAGATCTAAGACATCAAAGACTATTATTACTGGATCATTCGACATCCCAAGTTGAATTAGCTTAAATATAACCCCTATCACTAAATACGACTTTCAACCTCATCAACAATATTTTGAGATTATCACATCATGTGAAGTATATATTTTTACTAGTGATAATGCTGATATTATCATAAAATTCTCATTTGTTTCCATCTTTGAAAGCACAAGTATTCTTTCATTACTGCGATTGAAAATATTCATCTGTTGAACACTAGTGGTTAACAAATTAAAATTTTAATATTATTTTATTCATATGATAAATATTACACACATTTTTATAATTTGGTTATTAACTACCAAGACTTAAAATTCAAATCATTGAAAAAATTTCAATTCAAAAATATTAGGTAAAATATTAAGATATAAAGTACAAAATTGCTGAAATAAGGTAAAAATGTCAATAAATATTACTATGTTTATACTTTGTATGTAAATACATTTGTAAATTGAAGTATACTTTATTTATAATATTATTTTGTATGTAAGTGTAATTTTATATCAAGTATTTATAATATTTTTCATTGAAATTGGGCAATGGGTTTAGTACAAAATGAGGGAAATAGAGTACAAACGAGGAGCAAACAAAATATAAAATGTGTTGGGTTGAAGTACACTTAAATTAAAACTAGCGTGCGAATTTGACTACTATTCGACAGCAATGAAGTTCAAACCAACAAAAAACAAAGTATAAAATGTGTTTCGTTGAAGTTCACTTCAATTCAATTGAAATTGTATAGTGAATTTGAGTACAATTTGAACAAAATGAAGTATAAATCCAAAACTAACGAAGTATAAAATGTGTTTTGTTGAAATTCACTTCAATTTCTTTGAAACTAGGTAGCCAATTTGAGTACAATTTGAAAGCAATAAAGTACAAATCCAGATCTAACAAAGTATAAAATTAATTTTGTTGAAGTTCACTTTAATTTAATTGAAACTGGGCAATGAATGTGAGTCCAATTCGAAGAAAATAAAATACAAACCTGGAACTAACAAAGCATAAAATATGTTTTGTTGAAGTACACTCCAAAACTAACAAAGTATAAAATGTATTTTATTGAAGTACACTTCAATTCTTTTGAACCTGGACAGCCGATTTGAGTACAATTTGAAGGCAATGAAATATAAACTTAGATCTAACAAAGTATAAAATTTGTTTCGTTGAAGTTTATTTCAATTCAATTGAAACTAGGTAGCAAATGTGAGTATAATTTGAGTGCAATGAAGTACAAACCTAAAACTAGCGAAGTATAAAATATGTTTTGTTGAAGTACACTTCAATTCCTTTGAAATTGGGTAGTCAATTTGAGTACAATTTGAGGGTAATGAAGTACAAATCTAGAACTAATGATGTTTGTATTTTGTTGAAGTATACTTCAATTCCTTTAAACTAAGTAGCCAATTTGAATACAATTTGAGGGCAATGAAGTACAAACCTAGATCTAACAAAGTATAAAATTTATTTCGTTGAAATTCACTTCAATTCAATTGAAACTGGGCAGTAAATATGAGTACAATTTGAAGAAAATAAAGTACAAACCCAAAACTAACTAAGTATAAAATGTATTTCGTTGAAGTACACTTCAATTTCTTTGAAATTGGGCAGCAAATTTGAGTACAATTTGAGTGCAATGAAATACAAACCTAGAACTAACAAAGTATAAAATGTATTTCTTTGAAGTTCACTTCAATTCATTGGAAACTGGGTAGTGAATATATGTACAATTCAAGAAAAATAAAGTACAAACTCAGAACTAACAAAGTATAAAATGTGTTTTGTTGAAATACACTTCAATTCCTTTGAAATTGAGCAGCCAATTTAAGTATAATTTGAGGGTATGAAGTACAAACCCAGAAAAAATAAAGTATCAAATGTGTTTCATTGAAATTCATTTCAATTTAATTAAAATTGGGCAATGAATGTGGGTACAATTCGAAGAAAATGAAGTACAAACCTAGAACTAGCAATGTATAAAATGTATTTTTTTAAGGTACAAATGTCAAGGAAACTAGTACAATTATCCCAGATTTAGGTACAAAATTTAACTAGTTTACTAATTCTTTGCAGGTTTGATGAATATGCCCTATTCTGCTACACTTTTTACACTTAATTACACGTTTCTAAATTTGTGATGGAATTCTCAGCGTCCTTCTACAACCAGGCTGAGATCGACAATTAGGTGCATTAATGACGCCATCATCATTTGGCGGGATAGATTCATATCAAATGTAGGAATAGGGTTTATTACTGCTTGGTATGCTAGTTGATACATCTCAACTTGGTAGTATTGATCAGTGAAGCCATATGGTGAAAGTGACCTTGAATCGATACAAGCACAACATGTTTGCATGGTATTTTATCAATATGCCATACTCTGCATGAACAAACCCTGCTATGTAAATCTACAATATACGATTTATCTTACTCAATCACTTTAAAGGTCCAACGGCTAGACAAGATAATTTTTAAGTTACGAGAACGCATATGATTGATTGCTAACTTCTTCTCTTGCTTGGGACATAATTGACCAACCATTTTATGAGATTTTTCTCATTGATCATGCATTATAATTATTATTTGCATGCGTATGTGATCAATCATGGCTGTAACTGGCATAAATTGGGTTGGTTTAACCCAATTATTCCAATAATCTGCTTCATTATTGTTTATTACCCCTATCGATCTCCACTGAATAAGGAATTTGCCCAACATAGTAGGTCAGACTACATAATAAAGTCTCTAGCAAGTGGCAATAAGTCCAAGTGTTGTCTATATGTCGTGTATACTTCTACCTTATAGGCGCATATACAGCTTTCATAAAAATAGAACACCAATGTTTCTTGTTATGTAGAGGGTACTTTTTTAGTACTTGAATTTAAAATAATAGAACAGTAATGTGCTAAATATTATGAATTAGAGTTTATTTCACAAACAAAGATAAAGTACACTTACTTATTTCTTAAAGTTATCCACTAAGTGTCTCAAGCAATATGCATGGTGGCTATCAAAAATATCATGGAGAGGGCCTTAAGAAGTCCTGGATATTGATTGAAGAAGAAAATAAACCTTGATAAATCAAACAGATATTGAGAATCTAAGATATTTCTTATCTTGAAGCAGAACCACTCTCAATTAATATCATTTTTAGTGTCAACAATTGCATGTGCTAGCGTGAATAAGTCATCATTAGCATCCTTACGACATCAATAAGTAAGCATCCTTTTTATTTATTTTTAATATGGGTGCCGTCTAAAAATATCAACGACCTGCATTTCTTGAGAAAATCAATAAGGTAGGCACTAAAACATATAAATGACCGATAAAATTTTTGACTAATTGGGTTAATCTCAGTTTGCAATACTTTCAGAGTTTGTCCTCTTCACAGCATTACAGTACTACTTCAACTTATTATAAGATTCCTTGTCAGCACCATAGATGTCATGCATATCTAATTCTTTACCCATCCATACTTTATGGTACCTAAGTTCCACACCATATTCTCTGTAGACATCTTTTAATATGGTAGAGGACCAATAACATAGCTCTAATCTCAATCTATCCTTCACAATGCTAGCAACCCAAGCGGAATTGGCTTTAGGATGTCCCCTTGGTCGAAGCTTAGCCTCACCACATATGTGCTCTAAATTGCATTTTAAAATGCCAAATAATTTATCAACCTCATACCTTGATGCATACATTCTCCATTAGCAATTTTCATCGCTGCACTAGGTAATGGTTTTTTTGTTATCATTTTTCTTGTATTAAAATGATCGCAAAATAGACACCGCATAATTCATAAGCATAATTCTGAACTCTTAAGCATCTTTGAATGTCTGACCCTCCCCATATATACAATTCCTGCAAGCATCAATTGAGTAGCTAGTTAAAGCCAATTCACTGTGTGATGCATTGGTCGAATCAATTTTATCCTTGACTGCATCCCTTGAGGTTGACAAATGAAGTATAATTTCAGAAAGAAATAAGTACAATTTTAATAAAGTGAAGTATAATTTCAGAATATTTGAAGTATAAAATCCTAGCAACTGCAGTACAATTTTTGATAATCCATTAGTAGAACACTTGAAGTATAAAACTTAAATAATATAATACAATTTTATATGAAATAAAGTATAATTTTAGATAACTGGAATACAAATTTGTATAAAGTGAAGTACAATTTTGAAATAGTTTAAGCATAAAATCCTAGCAACTGCAGTAAAGTTTTGGATGATCAATAAATAAAACACTTGAAATATAGAACTTCAATGAATAGAGTACGAATTTAGTTAAAATGAAGTGTAATTTCATAAGAAAAAAAAAGTACAATTTTAGATAAAGTTTGAATAATCAATAAATAGAACACTTAAAGTATAGAGCTTCAATGAATATAGTACATATTTAGGTAAAATGAAGTATAATTTTAGAAAAAAAGATTACAATTTTAGATAAAGTGAAGTATAATAGATTCAACTAATTGAAGTACATATTTAAATAAAATGAAGTACAATTTCAAAATACTTGAAGTATAGTACTTCAATGAATACATTATAAATTTTGTAAAATGAAGCAAGTATAATTTCAGAAAATTGAAGTGCAATTTTACATAATATGAAGTACAATTACAATATAATTTTACCCCAGTGAAGGCAATATAATTTTGGATAACCAATAAATAGAACACTTAAATTATAAAATTTCTATAAATAGAGTATATGTTTTGTAAAGTGAAGTATAAAATGAAGTATATTTTTAGAAAAAAAAAAAAAGAAGTGTAATTTTAATAAAGTGAAGTATAATTACAAAACACTTGAAGTATAAAATCCTAGCACAGGTAGTACAATTTTTTTATAATACATTAGTAAAACTTAAATAATAGATTCAGCTAATTGAAGTACAGGTTCAGATAAAATGAAGTACAATTTCGAAACACTCGAAGTATAGTACTTCAATATATAGAATACAGGTTTTGTAAAATGAAATAATTATAATTTCTGAAAACTGAAATACAATTTTAAATAAAGTGAAGTATAATTTTAGAACACTTGAAGTATAAAACCTCTGCAAATGCAGTATAATTTTGAATAATCAATAAGTAGAACAATTAAAGTATAAAAATAAAGTATAATTTCAGAAAATCTAAATACAATTTTATATAAAAGAAGTAAATTTTGAGAATATTTCCAAGAATAAACTACTAGCAATAGCAGTATAATTTTAGATAATCAATTAGTAGAATACTTGAAGTATAAAACTTAAATAATAGAGTATAATTTAATGTGAAATGAAGTACAATTTCAGATAATTGGAGTACAAATTTGTATAAAGTGAAGTACAATTTCAAAACAGTTTAAGTATAAAACCCTAGCAACTACAATATAGTTTTGGATAATCATTAAATAGAACACTTGAAGTATATAACTTCAATTAATAGAATATATGTTTAGGTAAAATGAAATATAATTTCAAAAAAAAAGTAAAATTTTAAATAAACTGAAGTATAATTTCCCAGCCTCTAAATTATAAAACCCCAGCAATTGCAGTACAATTTTTTATAATCCATTAGTAAAATACTTGAAGTATAAACTTAAATAATAGTGTACAATTTTTGTCAAATAAAGTACAGTTTTATTTGCAATGAAGTATAATGTAAAATGCTTCAAGCAGAGAAATTTTTTTAAATAAATAGAGTACAATTTCAGAACACTATAAAGCCTTACAAACTACAGTACAGTTTAAATCTGTTGAAGTATTACCTTAATGCACCACTGCTCTTCTTGACACTGCTGCTTGATTCATCATTTTGGTTTACCAAGATGTTAATAATGTTCATCTTCAATGCCAAATGCAGTAAGACCATATTCAACACATCATTGTCATCAATTAAAGTCATGTACAATATTTGATGTGGAGCTATATATCGCAAACTGAAGAGCTAGACATTGATTTCACTCTATTTTCTTGCAAGATTAATGTACATGTCCATTAAAATCATACTATCTTTAATTGACATTATATAGAACTGGTCTTTGTAGTGGCAACTCCTTAACACTTGATTGAACACTCCAACTTCACTATTGGTTGACATTATTGAAAAAATACAAGAAACTCAAAAGCAACTGAGAAGAAGAAAGGAAAAAAGAAACTCGAAAATGATGAAAATGAAAAGAGAAGAAGACAATGCAAATGTTGGGTTGGTGATTGTTGGCTCTCACGATTATTCTTGTTCCCACCGTCAAGCTTGTTGCGTTTTTTCTTTTCTTTCTATTTTTGGAAATGATATTGCTATTCTAGGGTTTACTGTTGCTTTTGTTTATGATAAAAAAGTGGAAAACAAAATGAGTGAAAAATATTATACTTAAGGGCATTTTTGTCAAATCCAGTGAGTATGAAGTAAATTCTAAAATTTTAACAAAACTAGAGAGCTTAATCTAAAGAAAATCAAGTGAGGACTGATCACAAAATTCAAAAGTATTTTTGGTACTTTTAAATAAGTGCCCCATAACTTAAACTACTAAAAACACATTTTCATGTTCTATTTTAGGTCTAATAAAACTTGATATCAGTTTCATTGTCTTCAAATCTAAAATATCTATTTTCTCAAAATAGACAAGCGTCATTAATATTTGATCTAAAATTATAATAATTTAGAATATTCAAAACTCATTAAATTATTTTTCTTTGTATTCTAACAATTTAATGATGCTTGTACTAGATATATAATAATATTTTTATATAATTTGATTGGTGGAACATATAAAAGATAATGAATTTCATAATATAGTAAATAATTATATGCCATCCTAAAAGTTTTTGGTTGATATATAGTTTAAAAAAGTGATGATAGAACTCACAAAATAACACTGTTACCTAAAAATATTATTTTTTTACCCAAAATTTAATTTTCTTATACTAATAATTCAAATGTATTTTTTTATTTTCATAGAGAAATAAATAAGAATTATTTACAAATAAAAAACGAAGAATTATAATGAAAATACGAATACACAAGATATTGAACTTGCTCATGAGAAGGCCGTTATGTAGAGTAATTGTGTAAAGTATAAGATTTAAGCCCTTCTAATAATTCACGCAAAACTACAAAGTAGATTATTGCGCTTTTGGCATATGGATTAATTTTTGAATTATTAATTTATCATGACATGTGACTTGTCACTTGCATGTCAGCTACAGTACAATCAACACGCATCTCCTAAGAATAAGTTTAATTGATATTTGACCTGTTTGGTCTCAAGTCTTTGTGAAG
The DNA here is from genome assembly GCA_014898725.1 of Jacaranda copaia. NCBI lineage: Eukaryota > Viridiplantae > Streptophyta > Magnoliopsida > Lamiales > Bignoniaceae > Jacaranda > Jacaranda copaia. The sequence continues at coordinate 73,290 of JACGDI010002291.1, forward strand.
TTGATTGTTTGGTATTGTTTTGATAATTTTTCTTTTAAAAAATATTTTTTAAAAATTAATGAGAATTTTAATTTTTTTGAATAAATTCTATAAATCATAATTAATTTTATTTATTTTTATTATCACTTATTACACTGATATGATATTTAGAAAAGGTATGTTTAAATGTTTCATTACAAATTAGAAAAATGTATCCATGCAAAGACATTTACATCATAGTTTAATTTTCTCTTGAAATATAATTTTCTATCCAGTATATTTCTTCAATTTCATTATTTAATATGTTCGATCTAAATATTTCAAAATATAATCTTGCATTCCATTAGTGTTTTTTTTTCTCGAGCTATAACACTATGAGCTAATATTTGGAAATTAGTACTTATTTAACAAAATTAGAAAACTTCATATGGAGAGAAGACTTTATGTCGAGTCTAAAATTACAACAAAAAAATTTAAAAATATTACACTTGTAATGTGATTATAAATACTAAAGCTAATGAAAATATAATTAGCTCCAACATATTAAAATTAGAAAAAGGAATTAGAAAAATGATAAAAGATTCGTTGCTCAAGTAGAAAATATTAAGATGTCAATTCTATATAAATTTGTGTCGATCATAAATTATATCATAATTATTTAATTATAGATATAGATGATCTATCACTTGAAAAAATTAAAAATAAAAAGATCCAAAAATATTGAACCATAATTTAACAAATTAGAAATTATTGTGGTTCATTTTCAGCTTTTCTTGATTAACTATTCTTGAATGTACTTCAAGTGGTTGGTGCTTTAAGACACAGTTAGAAAATATTTGCTAATTGTGTGATCGAATATTTTAAAATTATATTTTATAATCATATTTTTTGTATGACATGTTAGGATAGATAAAATGGCCACTTTCTTAAGAATGCTAATAAATTTTTCGTAGCGAAACCCCCCTATGTGTTCTATCAAATAAAATACAGAGCCTCCAAAAAGTATTCCTATTCATATGCAAATTATCCAAACAAGCTTGACCATTGAATTCCACAATCTCTCTCAAATGTTGTAATTGATCAGGAATCTTAGAAATGACACTGTACTTCCTAGGGACCCAAATTTGCCTATCACTCCATTTCCCAATATGTATATGGTAAGCATTATAAAGCAAACATAAGCAAACAATTCTTCGCAACAAAAGTACATAAATCCATATCAAAATATGGATTTTGGTATTCCAATCCATGTGATTTTTCAAAAACAATCCTGATATGACACCAATTGGTATTGATTAAAATAAAAGGATATCAACGTGAAAGCAAGTGAAGCATAAACAAGTCAATCACAGTGTACAATTGGCAATGCATTCTCATGACTTAGGATATAATCTTACTTGGTACATTCAAGTTTTCAACACAAAAACCTTCATTGATTAAGAAGGAATATCTCCAAGCTATAGATAGATATCAATTAAGATACTTGTCACTTTTTCGCAGAACATATATTACATCAAGCACAGCTATAACACCCTGTCTCTTCTCATAAGTAATTCTTCTTAAAAAAAAAATTATTATTATTAAATTATTAAGCTTATCTAGTTACTATAGGAAATCAAATTTAAAATTCTATATGGATGGATTATTTTATGAAATTAATTCTTTTCATTGAATTAATAGCATTCTAGATTAAATAAATTAATCAAAAGATTAAGTTAAAATTTCCTAAAAATATACCTATACTATGAATTTAGTCATGTGTCCTAATGTACAAATACGTCATTATATGTACATTAGATATATAATAAAAGTAAGATATAATAAAAGTTTCATAGGCCTATTTAAATAAGACAAGAAATCAATGACTAAATTGCAATAAAAAGCCCAAGGCCAAATTAGAAGTAAATAAAACTACCAAGGACTTTCAGAATAAATAAGCAAAGTTTCATTGCCTGCAAATAAGACGCAATCCTCAACCAATTTTTCCACAACAAGCTTCAGTGTTTCTGCATACCGTCCCAAAGTATTAGCATCTTCTCTCCAAGTTTTCCTTCATCATTTAGCAAGCAAAAATCATAGAAAATTTTCCCTAACCCATCAAGGGTTGAAACTCTCAAGAAATTCCCCAAAAATTTTCACCCCAAACCCCAGAAACGCTGCGGAAATTAAGATAAACTTTCAGTCAGAAAAAAACTGCTACCTGACTTCAATCTTCATGCAGCCTCGTGATCATTCATACAAACCCACTGTTGGAAATCCCTTGACTTCTAGATTATGATAGAAGCATAGATTTCCAAAAACATCACCCAGATCAACCTTAAGCTCTGCCAAAATAGTCACTGCCGCACACAAGCAGAAACGGTCAAGTTTGAGGATAGTTTTGTTTTGACTATATCTGAAGAATTAGCCATTCAAATAATGAGGTAAAATCGTGGTTGGAAAGATATGTGAATTTATATGAGTTTAGAACTATAAACCTCAAAAATTAAAGCGTTATTTTGGGCAAAAGGTGGCAAGAACCGCGACCTGCCACCGAAGATGCGACTGTGTCAGAAGCTCAATTTGAACAAGGATTAGAGAAAATCAGGCCGTTCGATCGACAAATTGGGGCCATAATTGGAAATCTTATTGAGTTTAAAGGCTTCTGAGGTAAATACCACCGCCCAGATTGTTTAGATTTGGTAAAAATTCAGTTTTGGTGAAACTGTGCAGTTGATTATATGATTCTGGAAAAAAGGGTAGTCGACTCAGTTATGATGATGCTAACTTAAATTTTTTTTGATAATTGGGATCAAATATGAATGTCTAGATTATGTTACTTGAATTATGAGGTTCTGTTAGGATTATTGGGATTTGAATATGGTGGAAACTATAAAATATGGTTAGATATAATGATTTCATGTAACTTTCGAAACAATGTGGAGAAAACAAAAAAGAGTATTAAAATTCTATTCATTTGAAAACTAATAAGTGGGAAAGATTACTATTAGATAGATATAGAGATATATGTATATGTGATACAATTAAGTCGCTTGAATTATTAAATAGTAACTAAATAAGTTAAAATAGTATATAGTACTTTAAGTCAACTAATTTTTATTTTCATTTCCTCATAATATTATTACCAAAAGAACAATCAATAATAATTGAATCTAAAATTTAGGTAATTAAGCGTACAAGTTTGTTGGAGAATCTTGATCGCAGGAATCAGTGAGGTTTTCTATTCTTTCTAAATTGCTATTATGTTACCTGTAATTTCTTTTTTTTTTTCCTGAAACACCTTGAATATTGATATGTAAGGTCTTCTATTCTTTTGTAATATCTTTTCTAAAATTATTTACCTATCTCGTGTTTTCAGGAACACCTCGATCATTGATACGTGAGGTCTTTTATTCCTTTCTAGTTTCCATCTGTTACTCGTTAATAACTACTTCTTAAAATCATATAATATTTTTGCACTCCCTAAAATGCCTCACTTATGATGATGATAGTTGTTTGATCTTCTTAGTAAGTTTGAGTGGTTGAAATAATGAATTATTCCTCTTTTCTTTTAATCTAAAGATCATGTCAGTAATATTTATTTCATTTGTTTCTTTATAATCAAAATTATGTTACTCAAATAAATTATAACTTGAAAAGGCTCATATTTTCTAATTATTATAAATCTTCTCATTCTACTCGTCAAAATAAGAACTAAATGTCACACTTGTTGACAGGGGGTGTGCAGAGGGGGCCACCTTTAGAATCCCAAGTTTGACACTTTTTGCTATATTTGTTGTATTATTGACCATTTTGAATATCTTATTTGGTCGGTACCATAAAGTATGTGCCGAGCAAAGTAAAGTGCCACGCTAGTTGAAAGGGAAAGTGCAATGGGGGCCACCTCTTGAATTTGTCGTCATTGGAATCTCTAAATTTCAGTACTAGACATCTTTCAGCTGTATTTTATACCTCAAATGATAAAGTCCTATTTTATTCTTCGTGAAATGAAGTGTAAGGAACTAAGTGCCACGTGTGGCTGTGTGGCAAGGGCCACCTCTAGAATTTTGTACACTAAAGTTTGAACATGAAAAAAGCATTAAGATTTATGAATTCTCCTCACTAGTATGGGACAGTGATAGAAGTACATGAAAAGTTTGATATGACTATGAAATCTCTGATCTGATAAGGTTTCTTATAAGCAATTTAATCAAAGCATCTCTTAATCTATATGAAAACTTAAAATATGTCGAGTACATGTGCATTTGACTTATAAAGTAGTTAGTACAAAAGCCTGTTATAGAAATCTAGGTATTCTGGCATATTTGTTTCTTACTTAAATTCTTACTCTATCATTTTCCACAGCAGAATAAGCTCTATATAGGTAACTCTCTCAAATTTTCCTTACTGAGTCATTCAAACTCACCCTTGTACTTCTCTTTATATAGATGAGGTTGGATTGGTTGCACTTGAAGAAGGAACTTAGGAATAGCAAAGAGAGAAATTATCTTTTGTTTGATTCCAAATGTAAGTAGATCAATAAGTTTATGTATATACATAATAAGACTTATAGCCATGGCGGCTTTAGTGCTATATCTCAGGTACTAGTATATATATGCTCCTCTATAAGACTATAACTAGAAAAAATGTTTGTTTCTTTTAATATAATTTTTCATTTTAATATGTTAGTTTGCGCTTAACACTGGCCCTTGAAGGGGAAATCTCCTAAAAAGAGTTAGTGTCGTGGTGTGGTGACTTTGGAACCTCCGGGGTGCCATAGTGGCCCTCTTGTATGATAGGGTATCAAACTACTAGGTAACTGCCAATGTACAAGACTAACATACAAAGCAAGAAGGAAAATAGAGGAGAGCAAATTCGACTTTAATGGTGACTGTCATTAAAGTCAAGCTTATTTTCACATTAGAAAAGAGGTTGGATTTTTCATTGAAAGAGAGAAGATTGATTGTTCTTATTTACAAGAGGGAGAATACAGTGAAGCATATATACAAGCAAATGTAGTACTTGTATGGGCAATTACGTAGTAATTAACTAATAACAAACCCTAAACTAATTTACAAATTAAGTAGAAAATATCTAATCCGGGGAAGATTACACATTTGAGGAAAGGGGGAGGGTTGATGTATGGTGCACAATAATCCTGCTAAAGACCTTAATACAAAAAAAAGATAGAAAATTCAGGAACACAAAAAAATTGAATTAGCTATCTGCATATGCTAAAATCATATTACCATGAATGCAACACAAAATTAATTTGTGTTATGCAAAAAACTACTCATAAACAGTGAATAATAGTTCGAATTCAACCACAGAACCAGGTGAATTTGGTATCTGTAAGAAATAATATCTTGGATCAGTTATGTTGAGTTGTAGCCAACCGTCACCCACAACCTCTCGGACCAACAACAAAAGGAATTGCATAGTATGTAGCAACCTAGAACAATATGCAATTTTAAAATCACAAATCTTTCAAATGAGTACTAAGAAGAAGAAAGGGGGGAAAAATTGGCCGAGTGAACCACAAATTTCCTTAAATTTGCCAATATGCCAATGCAACTCAGAATGGTTAGTTGCTTGTACTTGTTAATTGAACCAATTCTAGGAGATTAAGGGCAACACATTATGTTGGGGAAAACTAGGGTTCGATGAGCGCTCACCGAGTCAGACAATTTATGTTTTCTAGTTTTGATATCGAGGTGGAGTCTCCCATTCTTATAGAGGGCATAAATGGAATGGGGCATGAAGAAATAAGGCTAGTAAGGACTTTTTGGCATAGTGGTAGATTCAAAGTTGGGGTGCAATTAATTAGTCGCAACCACATAGCTGCTACTTAAATAGTGGTTAATATGATTTATAGCAGTGGGCTTCTTCAAATTTGCGAACTAGCTTGCAAATTTGGTCTTTTACATCAAACAAACGATTGCTATATATTATGCTCCATTTTCTACTATTAAAGTACATCAAATGCGGCCCTAGTCTATTGAAATTGGCACATTATGGGCTTTTTTAGGGGTTAAGGCATTTCACTCGTAGATGAGTTGGCCTAATCTTTATCTGTGGCCTAGATAATTATATATTTTTTGCAATATGAAATTTTTGTTTTACTTTATTAGAATTAAAGGTTTAACCGACGGTGATGGCAAGTTAACTAGATTAATTTTTATTGTTTATTTGAAATTTTTATTTAATTATATTAAAAATTGGAAATGATAATTATGTGATTTTTATTACATGAAATTTTAAAAAATAAATAAATAAATTATCATACTAAAAGGGATCTTTTGACGTGGATTATGCTTAAAAATTAGTGGAGATAATGTCAATCAATTTACAAAAATGTTTATTTAATAATCTAACTTTTCAATCAATTACTTTTTATATTACATAGAGTGAGATAATAATTATTTCATCTTATCGTGTGATGGAACCATTAAACCATATATGGTGACATTAATATTTAACATCACTCTATTAAACTTACTTGAGTAGTACTATTTATTCGCACAAGTAATATTTCTATAATTTTCGTGATATTTAACTAATTTCTTATAATTTTAAAAGTCATAACTTCCCATTATAATCAATCTCATTGCTAAAACACATTAACTTTTATTTTAAATTGAATTTTGTAAAATTAAGGGTGAAATTTTTTTTTACTAGATTCATTTACCAAAAACTTAGCTGCATATATGTTTGCATATGTGCATTGAAGAGATCCCACAATCTTTGTTAGGACACATAATTCTTGTAAAAAATTAATGGTGGCAATATGAATGCGATTAGTTAAATTTTAGATTAAATTGGATTTTAAAATAATTTCAATTTGATTGGGTTGAATTTGATACAATATTTTTATTGAATTGTAAGTTGAAATATGTTTAATAATAAATCATAAAATTAAATAACTAAAAATAACATTTTTTAAAAATTCTATACAATAATCGACATCTCTAATTATATACAAATAAGTAAAATGAGTTTAAATCATCATGATGTAAGGTGAGTTTAATCCAAAAAAATATAAAACTTAATCTTTTTTCCTACACAGAACTTTATCTACTTACATTAAATATCTACAACACAAATGTAGCTAAAAGATCAAAAAAATAGTGATAAGCACTATAAATAGGGCCTTTTTAGTTTTATTTTCAAAGCTTATTTTTACATTTTTCACTATTTTAAAAATAAAATACATTATTTTTTATACATCTTCACCCAACAGCCAAGTGGCCTGTGACCCAGTGGCATAAGTCTCCCACATAACGTAGGAGGTCAGAAAATCAATTCCGAACAAGCTCTTGATGTGAATGCATATGCATAAATTTAAAAACCACACATATACATTTTCACCCACATCATTTTCATTTTCAAAACACATTATACAATAACCTAAATATCTTCTTTTTGTATTTCATTATTTATATTCTTTTCATCTACAACCTACTAAAACCAACATAATCATTGCTATTCCAATAATCTATCTAAATACAAATTCATTTTTAACTTACTTCCACTAACAACTTTACAATATTTTAAAAATAATGAAAATGAAATAAAACCATGGGGGCTCTAAAATTTTCTTAAATGATGAAACTAAATACGGGCTTGTAAAAGACTAAAACAATCAATACAGACAAGATAACAATTACGCTCATAGCAACTAAAAACAAAGCACAAGAGTCAAATCTATCGAAGTATCTTGAAAGAGCTTAAGTGACACATAACAGGTAAAATAAATACTAAATGCATATTTTAATGTGAGTATAGGCTTTGACCTTTTCAGGTATAAATTAGAATTTGACCATGGAATTCAAAATAAGTATCTTGAAGGAGCTTAAGTAACACACAACAAGTAAAATAAATACTAAATCCATATTTTAGAGCGAGTATAGGCTTTGACTTTTTTAAATATAAATTAGAATTTGATCATAAAATTCAAAATAAGTGTCGAGATCGTCCATAAATTTAACAAAAATCTTTCAATACTTAAATAAATCTAAAATTCGTCGGTGAGGATAATGAGTAAAGAAAAAACTAAATAAATTTTGAATATCCAAAAGCAATCATGTGTGCATATATCTATTGGGGGTGAGAGATGTCTAGATAATCTAACTTTCTTCCACTCAATTCAACTTATCTCTTTTGAATTAGTAAAATTTCAATTAACAACATATTCGCGCATAAGAAAAGTAGTCTATTTCTTCTTATCCCACGTCTCATTTCAAAGATATCAAAATAAAATATTCCTTATATAATCAAAGTAACATATCAATATATGAAAATTATTGCATTGATATTCAAAAGAAAATGCGAACATAAAAAAGTAATTAAAATATATTAATCAATGCCTTGTTCTTAACAAATATGTATAAAATAGTCTTTATCTTTCTAATTAACTTTCAGATTAAATGTTTGCTTTTAAAAACATTAATCACTCTTCTACTCTAGAGATTTATTTTTCATCGATCTGCCCGTACTCAACTCGATCAATATTCAAGATTCAGATAACTAATTCCATCTTAAACACAGCTAATTTTGAGTTCAACCAACTTGCAACTCATGACAAAAATAAACCGAAATAACCTAGCTCACAAAATGAGGTAATTTTATGTAGACTTGCTGAAGATGACCACAACACAACCTGCATTATTAAACAGTAAAAAAAACGCATATTATGTTAGTTCAGGGAAGAAAAACACTGCAATACCAGAACTCCACAGCTTACGAAAATGGATGCGGTAATAAATATCCTCAATAGAACATTTTCTTTACAATTTTTCCCTCTCAACAAAAGATCAATAGACTAAAACTTCATGATAGCATGTGCCCCTGCTTAGCTTATATAAGTTCAATGATACACCCACCAGAAAGTTGCACAACAAGAGGTGACAAACCTCTGCTACAAATCTAAAACAAATAATGTAATCTGCAAGAAACTAGAGTGCTTGAGACAACAGACAAGTATTTTAAATTGGGCCGAAGATTGTCAAAAACCCTGGTGGAGCATTTGGACATATGATTAAAGCCCCAAGTTTGAAAGAAGCTGGTGCCATCTAGGAGTTTCCTCATTGAAGATGTAGGTCAGTGGAGAAACCAGAACCCCGCTACCTCCAATCTGCACCAGCCAGAGAAAGAGAGAGTTTGAGTAAACATGCGCAAAACTCACACA
>JACGDI010002291.1:82629-105023 GCA_014898725.1 Jacaranda copaia
GATAGGATGCAGTTCAAGAATAACAAAATCTAACTCACACCACGTTATGTATTTTAATATGGTTTTATAGATGCGCTATTTAGGACAATAGCAAACAACTTATACATGGATTTAGCATATGCACGTGGATGCACAATCTCCCTTTCAGTTGCTCCTCCGTGGGTGAATACTTTTTTACGATCGATTATTGAAAGAGATTGTTTTTCTAAATAATGAATGTTAGCTGATATGGTAATGCACATGGATGCAGAATCTAATGAATATACTCACCGCCCTAAGCTGCTGAACAGACTTGTAAAGTACTTTTTTAGGTACACAAATAACTATACCATAATAATCTGCAGCTACTCTCATGTCTTGCTTGCAGTAAACCGGGCTTACAGTGGGTCCCTGTATCCAAAGAGCATGACCTGATAAGCTTTTTATATTGACAAGATACTATGAACAGACAGTGCCTTCGAGGAGGTAATTCAGCCTCCATATTTACTAAATCCCAAAATCCATAACATGCAAAAGACAAGTTGAGCTGACCTGCAACCCAGATAAAGATGGTTGGCTTAGAATTCGCTCAGCCACTTCCTCTGCACTGCTTCCTCTCATGTTGGCCACTACCTGCCATAAGAACTGTAAATAACAGAGATAACAAGGAACAGCAGTCTAATGTAAAAGAACTACTGCTTCCCACCGTGAACTGACCAACAGCCCTTAAATGTGCCTCCAATCTTTCAAGCATTTCATGAGTGATATCAAGCATGCCTTTTCGCTGGATCAATGACCTCCTGCTAGCAACAAGAACAGCCTGAAATGATAAACTGAGATTAGAGGAGATTCTGGAAACAATAACTCCAAATCAATGGCCATAACTGTTCCTCAAATGAGACCTCAGATACCCTTGAGTTTTCCAGTGTATGAGATCTCACCAGCAGTGACGAAATTACCTGACTTTCCAAGATAACCCCACCTTCAATTTCTTTCAAATTATTTTCTCTTAATGTGATTCCACCACTCACAAGGTCCACAATAGCATCAGCTATTCCCATCTAAATGAAAAAAAGAAGCAATCACATTTCTCAGGTTATAAAACACCAACCCTACATCTGTAGGTTGCAAGATAGATCACACAATTAGAAACAAGAATTCACAAGGATACTGTAAAAATGTGATTGTTCATCAATGCATCAACATTGTCATACATAAGACAACTCCAGGTAATGCAGTGCTACAGCATATACATCATATATAAGATAATATACTAAATTATACAAAATAAGAAGAGAACTAACCCACATGAAAATCAAACAGATTTTTTGGTAAACAAGAAGTGATTTACGACTATAGTTAACTGAAAATCAAATTTTGAACTTCGGTCACTGGCTTCATTCAATTTTCTTCACCCTTGGTTCATGACTAGCATGCAGCCCATGCTTCACGAAACAAAATGATCTTAAATCAAGAGCTCAAGCCAAAGTCCTTTAGAATGCAAGTTTTAGCAGAATCACATTTTCAAAGTCAAGTATCACAAGATGAATAAAATTGGGGTAACCTCCAAAATAGGGGAAATTCGATATTTGAAAAGAGTCAAAGATATCTATGTAGTGTCAGACTTGATTCTAGCAAACAAAAACAGAAGTTTATTTATTAATGCTCCCTTATTTCCCCTCTGAAGGGAAAATTCCCCTTGCCCATTGGAAGTGAAAACACAAAACAAAAAAGAATCAAAAATAAAATAAAGAAGAGCAACTAGCTCATAAGACGTCCAGGAAGGGAAAAAGGCCAAAAAGTATGTGGATTACAGAATTACGTTCTAAGAAGATATTCATATCCATTATAGAAGAGTATAATACTTACAGCAGGAGCTGCTTCCAGAGCTCCATCAGCAGTTGAAAAGGTGACGTGTTCCATTCCATTTTCCTTCATAAACTTAGGACCCAACTGCAAATAAAATGTATGCAAAATAAAATCATTTCCATACAAAAATAAATAAGTAAAATAAAATAAAAATGAGGAAAAGAAGTACAGGAGAAAGAATCAAAGTTTCAGAATAAATCATACATATGTAAATCCAGTAGCAACTCTTAGAGGCCTCTCAGGTGTCCATTGTGGCATTTGAGCTAGCTCTTCCAATGAATTTATATTCTCAAATATGCCATACTTGGGAATCTAACAAAGAGAATAATGTACTCTCATAACATATTCAATTGAAAAGGGCAGATGTAAAAGAAGAAAAAGAATAAAGAGTTTGCAATTTGTTACAGTTATAGCAAATTACTTACTGCCAGAGATAAACGGCAATCTCCATAGTCAAGAGCATCATGGACGACAATGAGATCTTCATACCCCTACAAGAATTATCAAAATGAGGAGAATCTAATTTTAAAAAAATCATGAAAGTTACCATCCCAAAATAATAATAATATATATATATATATGGAGTCATAATCCCTGTACCAGAACCATCCAAAATAAGATCTAAACAGAACTTTTGTAAACACTAAAGGTTGTTCTCAGATGTTGTGAAAACAAATCAGAGTTCAGCAGTATCATAAACCGCCACATTAGCAATACTGTTTCATTAGCAAGCTAAATCAAGGAATACTTCAAATATTGACCTTGGAAGTTGGACGCAGATAGCCTTGCGAATATCAAATTCTAGCTTGCATAGACCATGCATGCAGTTTCAGGGGGGCAAAAAAACAATTGACAACATTCGGAACACAAATAACCATACTTGGACATGGCACATGGCTCATACCATGCTAGAAGAGATAATTTTGCCTAGCGAATAAAGTAGGAAATTTGAAATATCATGAATTTGGCAGCATGATATATGAAAGAGAAATTTTTGTTTGGTTGATTCAGCATGGTTCAGAAAATGCCAAAGAGAAAATTGCATGAGGAAGTTGAAAATAAGAACTCTTCCCACACTATTACAGAACAGTAGCAGGTAAGGACTTCTCTAATGCTAATTACATAATATATTAATAAAATATGCCCCTCATAAACACAAACTTTTACCTGCCCATACTCAATTACTGTGTCCAAACCAACAATTCCGAGGTCTAAATCTCCAGCTACCAACTTCCTGACAATGTCTTTTGGCCGTTGGAACCAAACTTCTAAATTTGAAAGCTGCAATATCATAAAAAGGCTACATTTAACTACATAGATGTAATATAAGTAAATACTGATCAGTTGATGAAGACAGAAGGAAAGAAAAAATAAATTCTCCAGATAAATAGATTTGCCATACAATGAGGATAAATCAATATTTTGTTGCACTGCACAAAGTACATCCCGAGTTCAGCACATATTCAAAGAGGTACCTGAAGAAACATATGGTATTGAGTATATTCCTAACATGAAGAAAGTCAATAGCTTCATCCCATGTTTATTGGTATACACTAGATGGATTCAATTTTTCCCACTCAACTCAATCAGATGTCTTACTTAAATCAAACCACAACTCAAATAGGGGCAAACTGCATAAGGTGACTTGAGCTAGCTCAAATGAGGTTTCACTCTAGCTCGAGGTTTTAAAGTTCAATCTTAGCCTCCTTCATGAGCCAAGCTCAAGCCAAAGTATAATTCTTTAGAACTCGCAAACTTGCTCATGAGCTCCTTTTTTTTTTAATTCTTTAATTTTCTTTTATATTTCAAAATTTACTTTAATTCTATTGTTGATAGTAGCAGTAGTAGTGATAATAGAACAATATTATAATTATTCTTAACAACACGAATAATGTATATCATTGTGTAATCCTACAATATAATAACATAATAACTACTTAAAAATTATATTTTAATTTCATCATTCAATAATATAATGAACACGATTATATTTTCATTGATTACGAAGCAACAGTAATGTTAATGATAATCGACATTACAAAAATTATATTTAAATAATAAGGACAATACAATGTACATTAATTGACTACTACAATTAAATTTTTCCCATCGATAAACACGAATAGGCTCAATTATAGATGAGCGGAACTCAATATTCAACTGAGACTTTTTTCGCAACCTTAAGTTTGGGCCTAAAAATTTCAAAAGCTAGCCTTGTTTGCACCCCTACACCAAAATCCTTCTTAAAGTACTGTTGCAAATTGCACAACCTATTCTAACGGATATAAATCTCGCCTCGATAACCAGAAACCCAGTTGCTCTCTGAGTAAGAAGTTAAATTTTCTACTTACAACATAATATCAATGACGAAAAGAGAATTTAGTAACCAATCTCGTCCATGGAGGAAAGAATACCCACGCAATTAATTCTTCTTAAGTAGAGAATGGAAATGAAATGACAACTTTGACTCAGTAAAACTACCCAAAAATATGAACAGAGAAACCAATTATTGCAACAGTTATATACAATTCACATTACTTGCCTACGAAAATGAAGGGCGCACCTGAGGAATGTCGGCAACATACTGCCGGGGATTCACCTGTCTTACTGACAATTGACAGTCCTTTACATAAAATAAAACGAGTTAATCAAGTATAATCCTGCCGCATACCACAAACAATAAAAAGAGATATCATATACATAAAATTAAGTACCTTGAGAAGATCAAGAGTGTCCGTGGCCATTCGGCCTTTGCTCGGCAATCCAAGCCGAACTTCATTCCGCTCGGACGGCTTCTTATCTACATTCCCGTTCACCACAGTAACTGGCGACGCCACCAAACAACACGAAACGGCGAATTTCACGGAAACACTGCTACTCGAAGAAGAAGACAGCGTTGAGAAAGGTGAAACTGAAGCCGGAGGGCATTGCAGGAAAACTGTACGCACCACAGACATTTCTCCTCTCTGTGTGCAGTGTGTGAAAGAGAAAGAGGGGCGGACAGAGACTCCTTTAGGGGTGGGGTGCGAAGAAATTAACCGCCGCCGCCCAGCAAGTGTCATGTTTAGTGACGATACTTCGTGAATTGTTCCTCTGCGGTCCTCGACAGTTTTATTGCTGTGCTCGGCTTTATTTTCATGACACGTGGAATGGAAAATGCAGGGGAGGGTTTGTCTTTGATGATTGAGGGGAGGCCGAGGGGGTTGAATGGCCCTAAATAGAGAGCTTGTGATTGTAATTCTATTTCTCATTTTTGGCATTTTCTATAATTTAAACTGCAAAAAATACATTTTCATGTTCTATTTTAGGTTAAGCATAACTTGATATCAGTCTCGTATTTATGCAGTCGCTGTCTTCAAATCTAAAATATCTGTTTTCTGAAAATAGACAAACATCATTAACATTTGATATACAATTATAATAATTTAGAATATTCATAACTCATGAAATTATTTTTCTTTGTATTCTAACAATTTAATGATGATCATACTAAACATATAATTATATTTTTATATAATTTGACTGGTGAAACTTATAAAAGATAATGAATTCATAATAAATTAAACAATAATAATATGCGATCTAATATTCTTTGGTTGTTACATAATTTGAAAAAATTATCATGAAACTCATAAAACAACACTGTTATTTTAAAATATTATTTTTTTCCCTACATAATTTAATTTTCTTACAACACTAATTCGAATGTATTTTTTCATTTTCATAGAGAAATAAATAAGAATTATTTACAAATAAAAGACGAAGAATTATAATGAAAATGCAAATACACGAGATATTGAACTTGGTCGTGAGAAGGCCATTGTGCAGCGTGGAGTATAAGATTTGAGCCCTTTTAATAATTCACGCAAAACTACAAAGGAGATGACTTTGCTTTTTCACATATGGATTAATTTTTGAATTATTAATTTATCATGACATGCGACTTGTCACTTGCATGTCAGCTACAGTACAATCAACACGCATCTCCTAAGAATAAGTTTAATTGATATTTGACCTATTTAGTTTCAAGTTTTTGTGAAATTGATTGTTTGGTATTGTTTTGATAATTTTTCTTTTAAAAAATATTTTTTAAAAATTAATGAGAATTTTAATTTTTTTGAATAAATTCTATAAATCATAATTAATTTTATTTATTTTTATTATCACTTATTACACTGATATGATATTTAGAAAATGTATGTTTAAATGTTTCATTACAAATTAGAAAAATGTATCCATGCAAAGACATTTACATCATAGTTTAATTTTCTCTTGAAATATAATTTTCTATCCAGTATATTTCTTCAATTTCATTATTAAATATGTTCGATCTAAATATTTCAAAATATAATCTGCATTCCATTAGTGTTTTTTTTTTTCGAGCTATAACACTATGAGCTAATATTTGGAAATTAGTACTTATTTAACAAAATTAGAAAACTTCATGTGGAGAGAAGACTTTGTGTTGAGTCTAAAATTACAACAAAAATTTTTACACTTGTAATGTGATTATAAATACTAAAGCTAATGAAAAAATAATTAACTCCAGCCCATTAAAATTAGAAAAATGAATTAGGAAAATGATAACTGATTTGTTGCTCAGGTCGAAAATATTAAGATGTCAATTCTATATAAATCTGTGCAGATCAGAAATCATATTATAATAATTTAATTATAGATATAGTTGTTCTATTTCTTGGCAAAAGAAATAAAAAGATCCAAAAATATTCAACCATACGATAACAAATTAGAAATTATTATGGCTGGAAAGGGCAAATTTTAATGAGATAAAGCTATGAAGGTGGCGCGTTGTCCTCCGTTGCTTCGGCCCATCAAACCCCAGTCGGAGGCGAGTCTTTGTTTTGGTAAAACCATTTTACTGATAGATTACTCTGTCATTCCACTCCCCTAAATCTCTTCAATCTTTCCGATCTCTTAAATATTATCAGCGCAAAAACCCCTTGTTTTAACCTTTTTGTCGAAATTCCCAGCTGTTATTTCTCCATTGCCAGCCAACCATTTCTCCATTAAAAACAGCCGGTTATTTTTCTTTGCTTCGTCCGCCGACAATTACAGATCTTTCGTACAGAAATCAGAACTCCGCAAAAATCCCATTTAATTTAATTTTTAATTTTGATTCTCGTTTTAAGATCCGTCAGACCCAGTAAGCTTTGTTACTGGGCCAGAAGTGGAAAGTTATAGACACACACAATTGGAGGCAAAGGAAAGAGACGACGGACTTGTTTAGCTTGATTTTATATTCTACTGTCGCAGTGGTATGGAATGAGAGTGTGATAGTTAGTATTTCTGGGTTTTCCTTTTCTAATTTTAAAGATGGCGGCAGCGGCAACGACTACAGCGGCCGAGGTGGGTGCAGTTGCTGCTGCGACGTCGGATTCATACAAGGGGATGTCGTCTGACAATATAAAGGGATTGGTTTTGGCTTTGTCTTCCAGCTTCTTCATTGGCGCCAGCTTCATTGTTAAGAAAAAAGGATTAAAGAAAGCCGGTGCTGCTGGCGTCAGGGCTGGTAAATTTTACACTTCATTTGTAGCTTTGCAGTGCCTGCATTTCGACTTGTTTTTGGAGAGTTGAAAATTGAGGAAGTGTAGGTGTTTGATGTATTGTTTGGACTTTGGAGATGTTGAATTAAATTTTCTTGGCAGAATGAAGTGATTTTGTGGATGTTAGATAATAATAGTAAATGGCGCAATTATGCTGGGATTGCATTTAATGGCCAAGAATCAATATCTTGAGTTTTCTTTCGCTGTATCTGCCTTTTTGATGTTATATTTTGGATAGTCTCTGCTGGAAGCTGGTTAATATGTGCGATAAACAAATCTGGGCTTGCTGTCAAGATCAATGCTGGATCCAGATACTGCTTTTGTAAAATAGTGTGGATAATATGCTTCAGGCTTTCTTCATTACTCCTGAAAAAAAATTAATGCCATCATATTATCTTTGGTAAACAATCAGTGGAGTGTTGAAATGTTTTAACGTTTACGGGCTTTTTACCTCATATGAAACATTTAGTTGCATAAACCTTGGCCTATTCATTTTCTTGTCCCTTCTAGTTTGAGAGCTTAGTTAACACCAGACTGCTGTTTTGGCTGTCAATTACAACAATTCTTGAAGGATAGATTAGAATTTGTTTTGAAAAGTGAAAACCATTATCATGGTAATTTTAGATCTCTGGAAGCAGCCTTGAGCTCTATAAGTAACTTGCCTGGACTTCTCACTGATAACTTTGAATCTGAATTATATTCCTTACTTGATGAAACCTTATATTTTTACATTTCTGGACAATCTATTGTTATATTATTTCAGTAATGCTGAATTCTAGTAGCCATGAGTCTGTTCTGGAAAACTGATTAGTACATGAGAAACTAAATGGGACTTGATGTTCAGGTCAGTCCTGTGGGACATGCTTTATATGGAAATAGGAGGGTTAACATGCCTTAGGCACTTAAAAGTTACAAAATTTTACACCTTTAAGCAATTTATAGCCACTGCAAGATCTAAATTAATGCTTTGCATTAGTCTTTTTCTCATGGTGCTTTGTTTGCTGGTATGGAAAATTTGAGGCTCTTCAGCAGGATAAACCTTTATTTATTCATCTCCAAGCTGTCTCTCTAATTTGAAGTTGTCAACCATCATTAAAATTTAAGTCAACATTTTTTGGAGGGCCAATTAGAATTTGTCTGAAAACCCTTGGATTGGCATTTTAAGTTTCCTGGTAGCAGCCCTGGCCTCTCTGTCTTGCCTTGCCTTGTGTCAAAGAACTTTGAATTTGAGTTGTTATGATGAAACGGTTTTTTACAGACATCCACTGAAACTGCATTCAATTGCTTCCCATGAGGGCTACAATTGTCCTCTATAATGTAGCATTAGGTGGTAATCGTAATCATATTAGCAGTAGGTATTAGTGAGTGGTGCTGTCAGGAATAGCTCTTAGCTACAATAATGCAATGTAGTCAGTCTTTTCTTTCTTTTCACGAGATACTGTTTGAAATGTTTTACCTAGTATGTGGCAATTGCTCATTAATTGCTTCAAATGTTTTAATCCTAACTTATTAGTAGATAACACAATATTTTACAACTACTTCTGTTGGAAAAAGAAATTCCATAAGAATTTTTCTCAATGAAACCTTTGTTTTTTATATATATTTTTTAAACAATTGAATGCTGAAGCCATGCATATGATGCCGGGAAGGATCTCATTACATTTTAAGGGTGATCTTGAATTAGGCACTGTTATGACGTCATACGAAACATTTTTTCATTGCCTGCAATCTCATCCACAACTTTTATGCAAGTTCTCCCAATTTTTCTGGTTGTTTTCTTTTTAGTTGAACAAGTCAGAATCTAGATATTAATTTTTGTCTTATTATTTTTGTTCATGCAGGAGTTGGAGGGTATTCTTATCTGTATGAGCCACTATGGTGGATAGGCATGATAACAAGTGAGTGATTTATCTATCTGTTTCTCTATATTAAGTAGAACTCAGGATGCTATGTGCCTTTCAATAAAGCATGACGTTACCCACACAGCACATTCTAGACTGAAGAAAAGAAAAGAAAAGAAAAGGAAAAAAAAATGTGGTAATCATCATGTAGCTATCTACAGAGATTGTTTTGTTTTTTCTGTCTCTTAGTGAAACAAATTCATTAAGAAAAACTATACCTTGTTGCTGCACCAATTATTGTGTCATTGTTCTTTCTTATGTGCATTAGCATATCATGCTGAAATGTTGCAAAGCAATGCAAAGAGTTGACTAGCTCAAATCCGTAACAGAACAAAGGTCTTTTGTGGTGGCTTGTCATGAAAGTAAAGTGGGTCATTGTTTGTGCTGAGAATACTTTTGCCCTTATGGAGCCATGGAAACTTAACACGGTTATTAACAAGTTGGGGGGCCATGGTCCATGCAAGATTTTTCCATTCTATCTCAGATGACATAGTTATTAATTCAGACAAAGATGTGATGCTTATGTTCAAGGCTTATACATAGTACTGCCTGTTCTGTTGAGCGTGATATGGCATTGCATTTTTGTGAAATGTAAAAGTTTTCAAAGATAAACTATGGGATAACTCACCAAGAGTAGCTTGATTTGGTTACCGTTTGGGAGTTAAGATTCATGAAAAAGAGTGAGTGGCACTCTGTGCTTGGTCTGCATGATTGAAATTTTTCTGGTTCATCAGTGGAATCTCATTTTCTGCACTAAGGGCTGGTTTCTGAGCATGATCCATATGTAACTTGTGTCTTTGCCCTGTTCAAAGTGGGTCTGCATAATAATTTCAGATAGTATTGGTTTTAAGATTTGAAATGCTTGAAATAAATAGAGTGAAACCTAAAAGTTTTCAAGTCAATCTACTAGTCCAACAGTTTGAATATATTTCCTAGGAATTTCGTTGGTTGTTTGGTTTCTTCAGCATCAGTGCCATGCGCTGTCTTTGTTAGAAATATGTACTGATTCTATAAAACAGGTGTAATTTAACAGGAAAATTTGGTCTGCGGAATGTGACTTTTTTTTATACATCGTTGTAAAATTTCACAGCTTAAGCAAACAGTGGCTAAATGGGCAAAATGCTTATGCCTAGTCTGACTGGAAAACACTGCATCCTCGTATCTGTTCCTTATTCTCCCCATCCTGCTCCCTATTTGATAAGATCCATACTCGGCAAGTGCTTTGTTTTCTTGCTTCTTTGCTTTTTAATTAAGTATGATTGCATAGAGTGTTACTCTCTGATATAAAGTTCTTTTCCACAACTGATTGATTGATTTATTTGCTGTTGCAACAGTGATTGTTGGAGAAATTGCAAATTTTGCAGCTTATGCATTTGCTCCAGCCATTCTTGTTACCCCTCTTGGTGCATTGAGCATTATTATCAGGCATGACACTATGTCAGAGACCATAGCTAACTGCAATACCTGTTTTGTTTACTGATTGATGTCAGTTTATTGCAGTGCTGTACTTGCACATATTATTTTACGGGAGAGGCTACACATTTTTGGTGTTCTTGGTTGTGCTTTATGTGTTGTGGGGTCTACCACAATTGTCCTACATGCTCCACAAGAACGCGAGATTGAATCTGTCGCAGAAGTGTGGGACCTTGCTACTGAGCCAGGTAAAATACAGTTCCAACTTTCTAGACAGTTCTGGTTTATTATACTGCACTATTCTTCTATAAGTTACCTGCTAAGCTTAAAGATCTTTGCATCTTTCCTGCAGCTTTTCTCTTTTACGCCGGTCTTGTGATAGCAATTACCCTCATTCTAATATTTCATTATATCCCACTATACGGCCAGACACATATATTGTTCTACATTGGTGTTTGCTCTCTAGTTGGTTCATTGTCGGTAGGTATTGCTAAATTTTTAGTATGCTCTTTTCGTTTTATCCCTCCTTCCATCCTTCATTGAGCAACAAACATAAAGGAGATAGTTGTTTAAGTAATCATGTTAATGTCACATAACAAGAAATGCTTTGGCAGGTTATGAGTGTTAAAGCACTAGGAATTGCATTGAAGCTGACATTGTCAGGAATGAATCAACTAATATATCCCCAGACATGGACCTTTGCCATGGTTGTCACCATTTGCGTTCTCACGCAAATGAATTACCTAAATAAGGTAAAGCATGTTCCCAATGATTTCTTTCCTTTTCCATTGAAGTTTTGTACAATTAGCTTTTCAACTTTTCAACTTCTCTATGTTATGCTGAAAATAGACAGCTTCTGCTCTATGTTTAGCTGTAGTTTTTTTTTTTTTTGCAGTACTGAAACGCTCTCCGTTCACAAAACCTTATTCATTAACTGATAAAATCTTTTAATTTTGTTCTCATCACATAATGTCTGATTAGTTGGGGTACAATGAGATCATTTTAATCCATACCGGACAACTTTATTTTATTTTTGTCACCAGTTATGAAGATATGCTAATTGTCATCTACTTTTCCTTTTAGTTCGGCATAATTTCCACTAGTAGCAATGCAGCATTGTTTTGTATTTTGTCTCTATCTTGTAGCATATATTCTTATGTTTTGTGAATTTTTGAATGCAGGCTCTTGACACATTCAACACTGCTGTTGTTTCGCCCATTTACTATGTCATGTTCACATCCTTAACTATATTGGCTAGTGTCATCATGTTCAAGGTAATCATTCTACTTGTGGGATTACAATTAAATTGTTACTCTCTTTGTTTCATTAATGGATGAACGTATAAAATTGACAATCATGTTTCAAAAGATTGAATTGCGTTGTTTAACTTGCCCTATTGGTGGAGAAAACCTAATGCCTGCATCAAAGGGATCAAAAGTTTTATTCATTGGATGAATTTTAGGCAAACTCGTGCGTTTGTTTGAGTCTGCTGTGGTCAAGGAGTGGATAAGTCAATAAATAACGTCGCATAGAATGAGAAATGTTATGGCCACACATAATTTGATGGAAAGCAGCTGAAGAGCCTTATGGTCTCTTGCAGCCCATGAATTCTAATTTGTCGGAAAGTACTGAGGAAATAGTTGCCCTCCAAAAAGCTACTCTGCAGGATCTTTTCTGTTCTCTAAATAAGAAAAAGAAAGAACATAATCAAAATGAAAATTTGAGGAATTAAGATTGATGATATTGTTTTGTTGATATGGGCAGGACTGGGACAGGCAGAATCCAACTCAGATTGTTACAGAAATGTGTGGGTTTGTGACTATTCTTTCTGGAACCTTTCTTCTTCACAAAACAAAGGACATGGCTGATGGTACATGCTAAATCCTTTCTTGTACGGAATATGTTTCCTCCCCTAATATGTTACTTTTGCTAGTAGTTTGATTCTTCACACAATAAACTGAAGGGGGATACACTTGATAATAGTAACTAGCTCATGGTTGTTGAAAAACAAAGTAAAAGATTTATGACTGCTGTCTTAATTTAGGTTCCATGTCAGTTCCCACAAGACTTCCCAAACATGGTGATGAGGAGGATGGCTTTGGTCAAGAAGGCATCCCTTTAAGACGGCAAGAATCGTTGAGAACACCGTGATGTTTTCTTTCCTTTCAACTTGCAACTCCTTTTGTCAAAAGCAACCTCCCCAAAATCAAGCTCATGGGGTAAAGAGACCACACCAATGTGATATTGTATTCTATCAGACACCTGATGTTGCCGACACGATTTTCTTCTAGTAGAAGGGAAGAATGATTTTTTTCCTTTTTTATATTCTTTTTTTCCCTTCAGTACACAAGATGGTATGCAGAACCATACTTCCAAACTAATTCCATAATCAACAACTGGAGTCACTGGTAACAAAATCCAAGACCCAACTAAATAGGATTGATGCTGAAGAAAAGACTAATCAATGATTTTTGGATATACACAAAGGGTCAAGAAAACAAACTATTTTCTTCTCCCAGCTTTTCATTTATTAAAATCTACAATGTGTACGCAGCAAAATTCAGCACCGTCAAAAAATACATGCCAGGAAGATGGTGTATCATTGATCCATCTTTGGCTCCAATTCTGGCCAAAAGACAAAAGCAACAAAGTTTTTGGCGTTCATACTGAACAAGCCCTCAGATGTTTTACTTGTTTATTTGCTTCAGAAGACCAGATACGGATGCACAATGTGTTGATTTATATTCACATTGCTCGCAGCAAGATTGCAGCAACTGGATGACTTTGACACACCTGCACTACAGGCAACCAAGCCAAGTTGAATTATAATAAGCCTGAGAATGTGAACACTAACCAGCAAGACTTGCAATAGTACAAGTACTCTGACAATAACGGCAGTTAGCAGTCCTCTGAACATATGTATGACAGAAGGATTCCTCGGTGTCCGAGGCAGGTTACATAGTTCGGTTTTAAGAATGCTTGAATCATGAGTTAAAGAACTAAGCGGCTTATAAAATATAACCATGATGTATTTCCAGTGGAACTCTTCAGCCTCTTTTATGCAAAAACCACATATAGCAACATCAGATTACTTTGCATTAAAAATTACATTTCAGGTAACCATTGTGCCTAATCCTCAACAAATTTTTGCATGTTCACATGTTCAGCAGGGGAAAAAGAAACCTTGAAATACTATTAGGGTAATAAGTGCCTAAAATTCTTGAAACAACTGCATCTGTACTAAAAGAATCAAGGCTTTCTTGCAGTTGAACCAATTCCTCAAATCCCGTGGAACATTACCCTTTTTTTAACAAATAAAGTTCTGCACCCCATATTTATTAAAACAAGAAAAACCCTATAGTCTTTAGAATATGGATTGATCTCCTAGTTGCATGGAACTTTGAGGAACCAATAGCTCAAATTAAAAGTGACACAGTAATTTTTAAGCATCATAGCTGGCTCAGAGAACTTCAACCTGGGAAAGAAAAATAAACTAGCACATAAACGTAAGGTTTGATCAATCAGTCAGAACAAATAACAACCAAATAAAGCAGGACCTAAATCCAAGTTCCAGAAACCTCGAGGCCTACTCTATCAATAATTCATTCTGACTGACTTCTGAAGAGTCCACCAATAATTAGACGAAATTATTAGGACCACTGGAAAGAAAACTTGCACAAGCATGGATCACTAGGATTGAAGTCTATTTTTAACTTACAAGTAGCACTTTGAAATTGGAAAGATGGACAATCTGGTACTTTCAGAGTCCCCAGTTAACAACAAGAATATAGAGAAGAGTATGCAGTAAAAATGAAACAAGCAATGCATCCTGATACAGTAAAGAAAATAAATGCTCCAACAAAAAGAAATGGCCATTGTTCTTTATAATTTTTGTCTAATAAACAAGCTTGGAACTGGTCTTGAGACTCTTTACTAGACCAAACAGATTCGTTTAATAAGTTTGGCAGGTTCGCACAGACATGGATCAGAGATTGATGTAGCCTCGGTAACTTAGGTCACCCAAGACTGACTGTGGATAAAGTGATTTAGGCCAGACTAACCTATGTAGAGAATCACACTGAATCAGATAAGTGGCGGACCAGGTATTTATCACTCCCTTGTCCTTTTCTTCTCTTTCCCCTTTTAAATTTGTGGTCATTGACCTCAACTTAGTTCCCAACATGCATAAACGGCAGATCTGGACAACAGCGAGGCAAATGTAGTTACGACACTTGACACCAAACAGACGTATCAAGAGTTTAAATCAATAATTACAATCGTAAATTTGGTTGATTGATAATCAGCAGAACAGATGGCTGAGTGATGAGACAGCAGGCAATGGCAAGCTGCAAGGTAAAAGCACCATTTGAGGGAAAATTGACATCAAGTGAGGTCAATGACAAGGAATAGGCAGCAAACTCAAGTGATGCGTGATAGTAAGAGGATAGTAACTGCTGATGATGATGACAGTGGGAAGATGACTAGTAAAGGTAGTGGCAAAAGGAAGGTCATGAGTTGTGAAACTGTTTGCAGTAAGTATAAACAGTCTCCATTAATAACATGTCGAAAGAGAACCACAATACTCATGGGCGTATGGACTCTGTCAGTTCACCAAAAATTGAGTAATCACTTTGTATTTATAGTGATGATAACACTACAAATACTTTACAATACTTGTACGGTACACTTGAGTACTTGACATGAGGAACCGATGCAGAAACAGAGTATCTTCTCATGCTTCATATAGACGATAATGACTTCAAGAGTGAGTGATGAGAGTATTTTTGTCATCTTGATCTTAACATTTCAACTACACTTAGCTTTTACTATTCCCTTTGAGTTGGAAAAACAATACCAAACTTTAACGTTTCTCCCTCCTCCCCAACAATTATGAATGGCTTGCACTTCCAAGCCCACAAACTAAAATAAAAAAACAGCAGCATTGTTCTTATGGGAGAAGAAATATCACACCTAGGACCTCATTGAGAAATTTCAACAATCAACACACCATCAGACATCAATTTGATGATAACTGAAAATACTCCAAATATTTGAACAGGAAAGAATTGTTGGTCCACGCCTCCAATTAGATGAAATACGAGAAAATAACAAATCAAAAAATTTAACAAGCAATCTCATCTTTGACATCAACAGCAGGCTTTGGTACTCAACGTTACACAGAAATAAGGCATGCGCACAGTTTATTCTATCATTCCACAAAATAAAAAAAAGCTTGTAGTGCTATTTCATTTCTTAAACAAAATTGAAAGAATTCATCAAAATTATCAGAACAAAAAACCAGAAGCTTAGTTCAGATGTTTTAGTACTTCCAATAGCAAAGTAAACTGCTCATGCTAAATAATTGAGCCACGGATATTAAACCATCATAAAATATCACATTCAACAACAAAACTAGCCCATAAACTTTCATACAAAATCCTCTATTTGCAAGGAAAAAAAATATGAAACCTTGGACCCCTGCATGATTCCACTGGGAATAAAAGGGCTCTTTGTTTTCTCCAAGATGTTCAAATGCCAAGAGGTGTAAAAAACCTCCCCCACCCACCCACAAAAAAAGAGTGAAAAAAATATTAAAAACTTACTTTTGTGGAAGGAAATTGTTCTTGGAAAGGCAGGCTTGAATATCGCAAGCTTGTTTCTTACAGGGCTCTTTACTGGGCTGCGCCATTTCTATCACGCTCTTGTCTGACCGACTCTCTCTCTCTCTCTCTCTCTCTCTCGGTCTTTTGCTTGTACTTCCCGAATTGATCGGTGTTGAGAAAAAAGGGCAATCAATCAAATTCTTGATTGTCGAAGGCTCCTGATTCGTTCAATTCATCACAGAAAAGTGAAAGTGAATACAACAAGGATTTATATCGTAGTCGGTTAGTTTGGGTTCTGTTTGGATGTACGCATTATATAGTCTGCTTGTGGATGAGGCGAGGCTGGTCAATGCTTGAATTTGTTTTTGTTTGTGCTTTGGATTCTCATGTTCAATTTGTTTTTATAGAAAAAACAAAAATGAAAAATTAAATTAATAACAAAATAATTTCACATTTCAACGATTTCTGCGAATTCGAATGGTTTTCGATATATAAATAAGAAATAATATAATACCATAATTATCTTAGTTATATTTTTTCTCAAAAATTGAACAAATAGAAATAATAATTCTTTTACTTTTTCTAATGCGAAAGATTTGGAATCTTTTAAATGAAAATATAGTTTACAGAAATTTAAAGAAAAGCTAAATGCTTTTATATACTTTTTTTTAAAGAAAAACAATCTATTTATTAAATGTAATTTTGAAATTGTTAAAAGATATCATTCTCTCCTAGTTTAGGAAAGCAATAAATGAGGACTCATCCCTTGCAACTGTCCTATTCTGAGAAAAGTAAGTAGCGAATCGAGGTGGGCGGTGGGAAGATTTAAGCTCAATCATCCTCATTCTTTCTTCTGCTCCAACTGGAAGAATTTGAGTCAGTTCAATCCTTGAATCTCAATTCATTGGTTCACAAGCAATACTTTGATCAAAGAAATATGACTGCCCATATTTTTACATGGTCATCACAACATAGGTTAAAATTTTTATTTTTGAATAAATATATTTTGATCCACACACATATTTATTAAGAGTTTATTAATATTTTAAATTTTAACATTCCAACAATATAAATAAATTAAATATCTATTAATGGTAACGATTAAACATATACGCAATTCGCCAAACAGGATCCTAGGAACAAGGGATGACAGTAATCAGCAGATCAACTGCAAGCGGCCGTGGGTGTGTGTGGACTGCCCATAAAGTATAAACCTTTCTTTAGAGCAAAAAGATACCGGGTTTTCTCCTGCTCCTATTCTCCCTTCTATTTCTTCAGAGACCCATCCCACCCCAGGAGACCAATTTTCCTGAGATTTTGATGGATGCAGACATAAAGGTTTTAATGGGCAACTTCAAAACTAAATTAAAGCAGGCATCACTTCTCTGGCTGGAGGGTTTCAGAGAGGCTTGCTGTCTTCACCGCGTCGTCATCTACTGTCTCCGGTACTAAGGGTGGTCAAACCCAATTAACGTTAAAATTTCCAAATTCTTGCTTAGAATATTGTTTGAACCAGGAGTGATTCTTTCTACCTTTTTGTCTGTTTGTTGGGTTCAATGAAAATTGAAGGTCAAGAGAGCTTGCGATTCGAACAGGACAGTGTTTCCTCTTGAATGGTTTCATTTTCTTGGGAAGGTCCGTCTCCCAAATGCACACAAATATGTTTGTATGTTTATTTTCTATGCTATGCAGACTTGGAAGCTAATGATCATTAAAGTTTATATCGTTGTTGAACTTTTCATATCCACTTTGAGTGACCTTCTGTATTCGATCATCTTGTCCCATGTGTCTGTCTTGTTCTTGGCTGTTTAAACCATTTGGAATCAGATAAATGCATGATCTCCAAGAGGGCTAGTTTCATTAATTCGTACTTCTTTTGTCGCCTGCACTTATTGTTATCTGTGGTAGCATGGATTCCTAAAGAATTTATGATTGGTTTTCCCTTGAAAATTTGTTGAGACTTCTGTCTACTGCATAAAAGTGGCAAATTATGGGCACATTCATCCTTGCTCTTTTGTCGAAATTGTTTTTCCTAAATTGGACTGAGGGCAGCAGCTTAATGCAAAAGAAACTATACTAATAGTCGGACAAGCAATATTTTCTGAAAAAGCAGTTCAGTTTACCTGTATCTGCAGTGGTTTGATGATTGATTTTACCAATATCATTTTGCAGTATATTTGTTCTAAGATCAGTTATCATTCCCATGCTGCAATGGGTGTTGCCTGATGGGTGTTCGGTGATCAATTCTCAAGAATCATGTCCATTTGGGGGTATTTTCAGATTCTATTCCTTCTTACGGCTTGGCCTGATTCAACTCTTTAATGTGAGTGTTGATTTTCGCTTCATAATGATCCATATGGTCTATGTTAAACTTTGCTTGAGTGGAAATATTGCACATAATAAAAGGTTATCCAGTCTATTCATGTTTCATGTGACTATCATTGTTGCCTGAAAGTGCAATTAGACTATGGATGGCCAAGTATATCAATGCATGTGAGAAGTTCTGATCTTTCAATTTTTCTTATTGTTTTCACAATTTAAAATCTAGTTCATTGCTCAAAATTTTTGTGTTGCTTTACTTACTGACTAGTTGATCACACTTGCCCTAGTTCTGCATCACAAAAAGGGGATGTTGGCAGCTTAGTTCCTACTGACTAGAAGTGAGAAGTTAGAGTAAACACTGTTATCCTTCCATAAACATATGTTCAGGATATAGGTCAACAAGAATATTGGGTTGATATGGTAATAGCACAGAGACAATTGGAATGATTACCTGATGGCGTAATGACTAAGCTGCATCTCATATTAGTGACTGCATACTTGCTTCAAATGATTTAATTATTTAGAAAAACAGGGATGTCACTGTTCGAGATATTTTTTTATGATCTCTTAAGGTTCTTCTTTCAGCTGGCAACTATATAGAGTACTTTGGGAGGTTCTTGTTGGCTTGTTTGAGTCTATTTTATCACTTGTTTAAGTTGTTTGCTGAAGACCCTCAAAGAATCTATGTTTTGGATATTTTGTCTTGAGGACAAGTATCTGCCTATGTCTCTGTCTGTGTCTATGATCTCTGCCTCTGTCAGTCTCCCTCCTTCTCTCGCCCTCTCTCTATATATGTATTGCCTGTAAGAAGCATGTCTTGTATGATGTGAATGAGGATTATTTTAATTTTTTTTTCAATGAGTTGATGTAGCAATGTCACAGGTACTCTGGTTCTACCCTATGTACATATCCAGCTTTATTCTAAGCACTCTCTGGTATTTCCCTTTCCTTTCTTTTTCCTCTTCCTCATCATTTTCTTTCTTTCGTCATATTGATGCAGCTCCCCACATTTACTTCCTACACATTAATGTTGTATCTTACCTCAAATATAGTTATGAGCCTTGCTGATATGCTATCTGGGCACTTGAAATCTAGAACTATACTACTCTGCACATGATTGGATGTTCGTCGTTGTTGTTGCCTCCCCCCCCCCTCAGGACATCAAAATGATTTATCTATTCAGAGTAGTATTACATGACATGGTAATGGGGATTTTTAGTCAATAGTTTTTAAATCTTACATGAAACTCCATGGAATTTCAAATCACCCTAATCAAATGTGAATGGAATGGGAAATAGGTGAGATAAAATAATCTTTCAATCCCTTAGTACAGAAGGAGAAAAGGAAGCATTTTAAGTCTGACCATAGAATAGCCTGCTTACCATTTTGGTCTTATGACCTCTACCTGAACATAGTTTGACCTGATTGGAATGCACAGTCATTACTACATGTTTATGTAAAAATTTATGGATACAGGACGGGTATTGGTAAGGGCCACTTCCTGCAGGGCTGGGGAAACTGTTGGGGTTTTTTGTTCACCAAATGGGTTCAGAAAGATGGGTTCAGTAGTTTTGACATACGTTCTTTCTATTCAGAATGATAAGATTTCTTTCAAAATTTGACTCACTGAAATCATTTAGTCTTTGATTATTTTTCAGTCCATAGGTCTTCTTTCTTACATGTTTTTATGATCCCAAAGCTGATACTATTCCACTTAAATATTTAATCGCACTTGATAATTATTATTCCTGACCTCTTGCCAACGCGGTGTGTAGGTATACTTATACTTTTACTGTCCCAATCTTTTGGTGATACTTTCCATGTTGGGATGTCAGGAGAAAGAGTCACAGATAGACATTTTCTTCCTCTTTTTCTGCTAATATCTTTGATCGGTATCTAACAAAAGTGTAACATCTATAAACAATATAATGGTCTCCCCTCAACATTAAAATCACTTCAATTCCTGTATGTTACATGCCACGAAGGTTTTGCAGGGCTTTCAATCAGAATTGGTTGCCAATTCAATCCGTGCTTTTGAACTTGGAATAAGTTCTGTCCTATCCCAAAATCTTGGTGATCATAACTGTCTAATGAATGGTGTTATTGTGCTCTTGGCTGCACTTGAAATTGGAATGTCCCAACCACAACTTTGTACTTTTTTTACAGAGGCTGTGATATTGTGATGGATAATAAATCGCTAACATTCTATCACCATTCGCAAGATGTGCATTTTTTTGAGAACTGTCTCTACAATAAAAAATCAATCCAGGGACTATATCTATCCAATGATTTATTGCTCGTGCACTATGAACATCATGTCAAGTCTATTTGTTATAGTTGTGGATGAAAATAGGGAAAGTTCTCATCTTTATTATACCCTTCTTTTTTTGGATTTAAATATGTAGACTGAAATAGATCTTTTGAAAGAATCATTGTGTTTTGTTTCTTCTCCTTGTTATAAACAGGCATCATGGCTTGCGTACTCATATGGTTGAATTAGAAAATTGAGATGCTGAAGGAACTGCTGCTATTAATTGTCTACTACTTGTTCTAATGAAACACTTCTTAGAATGTATTTCTGTACATTGTACAGTGCTTTGTTCATCACTTCATCCTTTATATTTCAATCCAGGTATAATGACATTGCAAAATATGGGTTTTCGGCAATTGAGAAGTTTGTGCCTTCCGGTTCAGAATCATCTGGCCTAAAGGACTCACCTGTCATGCAAAGTACAATTGCCAGTGATAAGGCTACTGACCTTGAGGGGTATGTTGCAGTAATCCCATGTTCACTAACTTTTTCTGAATAATGGATAGCTTGGTGTGTAAGCTCCCATTCTTGTGAATGGATTGGTTGTTGCTTCGAGTCCCAGAGGGGGTAATTGGGGAACTAGCTGTGGTCCTTTTCAAAAACAAAAAATGAAGAAAAGAAAAAATCATTTTTCTGAGTAATGTGCCCCAAAATGTTTTAAATAATGTATACGAAATTCAACGCCTGCATTCTTTTATGTGCAGTGTAATGATTGGGATAGCTGAACAGGTCTATTCAGTTCTCCTGTTAAGTTTCTTCTTCCTGGAGGTGAAATATCATAATTGGTTTGCCAGTTCTTATCATTGACTACTGATTCAACCTTTATATGGATGCGATAATAATTAGTTTGATGTTTGCAGATATATGTTACTGGATTCATCCCTTACATAGGGAAGGTGCTAAACTTTTTGCTCCTTGCATGGATATACGCTTATTATTGTTTTGAGTGAGTGATAACATCCATGCTGTATTTTCTTATCAATTTGGATGCTCAGTGAACTAGAAATATGTTCGCTGACTTTCCTCTTATTTTAAAGGTACAAATGGAATTATTCTGGTTTGAGTTTGGACAAAAGGCTGGATTTCTTTGAATCCAACTGGCCATTTTTTGCTGGTTTTGGTAAGAATCTTGCGACAAGAAATGCCTTGATATTTGCAATTTAAACTGGATTTCAGTTTGCTCTTTGGATGAACTATTTCGTCAAATTGATTATATCACCAATGATCATTTGTAACTATGCTGACCTTATGCAAAGATGAGTCATTGTGAATGGAATGTATTTGTGCCCCCTAATGAATGAAATATAGTTAGGGATAGCTGCGCTCATCACCTTTTGAAATAGGTAAATTCCAATTCCTCCCCTCCATGTTTATAATTTCAAAAACCCATTCTTTAAGTTTGCTCCATTGAGAGACCCAAACAGAAGTCATG
>JACGDI010002291.1:117572-130803 GCA_014898725.1 Jacaranda copaia
TCACCCCCCTGGTGAAAAATGTACAACATCAGAGTTTTAAAATTTGACAATTACCTAAAATGCTACTAAACATTCCCCAGAAAAATATGTCTACTTTTTAACACACACAGACACACAAAAATAATTCTTGTTAACCCCCATTGCCATTATAAGTAATCATCCAACACTAATAATGCATTCATATTGTACTGATGTAACACGATGCACATTATTTATTAAAAATAATCAAATCAATAAGAACGTGATTTCCTCCGAGTTACAATCATGAAAATATAGTTTTACTAATATATTTGGAGAATACATCAGCCAAATTATCACAAAAGCAGTGTTAAGTACTAAAATAGATTGTTGAGCCCAGCAGCATGACACGTAAACCTTAGCCATCGCTAATGATGGAAAAAGAAGTTAAGGACATCTGATCGAGGAAATTCTTTAAGCAAATGCGTTTGCAAATTGAAGATCCATAATTTTTTATTCGTATGCTATTAATTTTTAGAGAGATGTTTGAATTTTAACTTCAGTATATATCAATTATAACAAAACATATTAGATATTATTTCTTTGTGACTAATTCTCATTTGATGTTACGATTTGTTGACACTATTAATATGAATTTCTATATGTTCTCAAATAATTGATTGTTAAATGGTGATTTGTACTCATTGGAAGTCATGATTGTTCCTTGTTACACCATGAAAATGGCTAAGGATGCTTGGTGGTGACTGGTAGAAATTGAAGGTGGTTGGGGGAGTCCAGGGTGGCATAAAGGTGGGCTGCTTAGCAGTGCAGGTAAGCATCAGATAAAAGCATCTAATGCACTACACATGTATATGTATTTATAGGACAGCTCATCCCAACTCAACCCCACACTTCCCCTTAGGGCTCGTTTGGTGTGGTGGATATGACTTGATAAATAATTTTATCAAACCATATTAAGTGTTTGACTGTAGTGATAAAAATCCAAGATTGATACACGACCCGGTATACAATCCTACATTCAATTGATTGTTTATCACCCCACTTGAGGTGTGATTGTATAATCCAAACTAGTGGTAGAAGGGAGAATTTGTGATATGACAATTATGTCCATATAAATTTAATTTTTAATCTTCCTACCATAGATATTTTAGTAAATTCATTATTTAATCGTCATATTCAAACTGTGTAATCCTAGTTGTCAAACATAATATTATATTATTTTCAACAATATAGTCTCATCGTATCATTATAATTTTATTTATCCTATCTACAAAACCAAACGTGACATTAATTTACATTATTTTGTTTTCTATCTCTTTTCAAGTAGTTTTGCATATGGGCACTCTCCATTTTGATTAAATTGGACAGCAAAACTGGATCAAAGACCAAACGGCACTTGCTTCATGGGTGTAATTGGGGAAATATTCTATTTTTTAGAGACATGAAAAGGTTTTTTCTTTAAATTTTCATTGCTTTTTTTAAGCTGTGGATCCGACCAGTATATTAATTATAAAAAAATAATATAAAATACTTTACACTACTCTCTTTTAAAATTAAAATTCAAAATCAATTCATTCCAATTCTAAAATAAGATTATCTATAATACTGAGCATTTTGCGACAAAAGTTCAGCTAGTATAATACTGAGCATTGGATATTGAGGCCATGAGTTTTGGAATGATATTAATTTTTTCATATATGTATATATATATATATATATATATATATAAAGAAGATTATAAGTGGTAATAAAGAGCAATTTGAAAAGTGTGAGTAAGGGAAAAGAAAAAAACAAAGAAAGAAAGAAAGAAAGAAAGAAATAATTATTTCTTTCGGGGAAAGAGGGAGGATTTACGGAAAACCGATCGAATGTAGCTTTCTTTAAATTTTCAAAAACATAAGGGTCGTTTGGTTTCATTTCCGTACTCAATTTTCACATTTTTCATTATTGTGAAAATAAAATAAATTATTTTTTACATATTTTTATCCAATATTATTTTTATTTTTATTTTTAAAACACATTTTTTAATAACATATATATCTTCTCTCAATAATTTATAAATTTTCTCTCTACATTTTATTATCTCTCTCTCTCTAATCTATTAAAACTAGCATAATTATTATTTTTTCAATAATTTATCTGAATAAAAACTCATTTTCAACTTATTTTCATTAATTGACTCTTTAAATTTTAAAAATAATGAAAATAAAAATAAAACCAAACGGCAAATGAGGCAATACTTACAATGTCTATATTAAATCATATATAATTTAATTTAAAGGACTTTATAGATGTATTGATTTTTAAAAAAAAAATTATGAAAAATTTTCTCTTTATTTGATGCTTAAATTTTCTACTGTCATAATTATATGTTATTCAAACAGATAGGAAAGGGCTATTTTGTCCACTCATCATCATGAAAACTCAAATTATCATAACTACATAGGGTGAAGGTGGTCTAATCATGTCACCTTCTTTTATAAAATTCAAACCAACAAGCATTAATATTATTAATTATATTATCAGCAATAATCAGCCAGCCAGTTCCACCTGGACCCACTTTCTCTTTAAATTTTGGCTTTGATTCGTACAGATAATCATCAAATATATAATGAATTTAAAATAACCACATAAAACCAATCCACCTCCCCTCATCTTCAATCATACCGACAATATTTTATTCAATAATTAATTTAATAAGCATATATAAAATGTAATCTTGTCAAAAGAAGACTGAAGCCTATCCCCTTTTCCCTCTGCCAATGATGCTGGATGTCCTGCAACTTTAGCCATAATGGTTTAATTTAAAAATAGTTTTTTTTTTTGAAATTTCTCATATTGCTGTACTTTTGTGAGGTTGAATAATATAATAAGTTATAAATAAAATTATTAATTAATTTGAGTGTTTTATAAGTTTGGTACCATATTTTAAAACTAATTAATTTGAATTTCATGTAAAATTTTAATTAATTGTGCCATAATTTTTAATTAAATAGTACAGTGACCCATAGAATTTTTTTTTCTTTTTTATAATTTAAATGTGATTGCAAAGCATAAATATAAAACTAATTTAAGAATTAGCCATATTGAATTTCCCAAATAAATTTTTTGCTTTATATTTTATCCAAACATCGATGAATCCTTGTGCTATTCATTTTCATACTTTTTGGCCTAATTTTTTGCCAGACCTTAAAATAAATAAATCAATCAAAATAGTGGTATACAACTAAATGTCGAATTTCTTAAGTTCCTTATTTAAGTAATTGGATCGTAGTTTTGAAAAGGCGTGAGCATAAATTTGTCTATTTACATGTTGTTAGTTGTTATCAAATATCAAGAAAATATTTTTTTTAAGTTATTCTTATAAATAAAAATTAAATTTGACTAATATTTGATAATTAATTTTTAGATCAAACAATCAATAATTAATCAATTATATCAAAATAATGATAACTAATCAATAGTCAAAAATATCAACTGTTATTTGGTGTAATAACGCCAATACCTTTTTTTATATCGGAACCTAAAGGCTGCCACAATTTGATATGTTATAAATATATAAGAAAATAAACAAGTATTGCAACAAAAAATTATCTACTATAGTCCTAATTAGTTAAATATGGAATGATAAAATTTAACAAGAATATTGATATCGGATAGCCCAATAGGCCCAACATTTAACGAGGCAGTCCACAAGGCCCAAAGAGGGAATTTGTTTGGTCAATTGGTATCGACCTCACTAGGGAGTATCTATGGTCGACCTGTATCGACCTGAAGACTACTTCGATAATTCGAGCATTGAGTTTGGTCGATATTGATTGACCTCCGACGTTCACTCGAATCCCCGCCGGGCATGTTGATTTGACAGGTCGAGCCCACTCCGATGACACGTGGCACCCGGTGCAACTGCTGCCAACAACTCTGACAACCCTGCCAACAACTTTGGCAGACACGTGTCCCTGCTGGCACGATTATCTAGGAAAATAAGAGATTTAGCCACTTGGCACAGTACCAGAATTTGGATATGGAATGACTTTCAACCCCCTGGCATAAAAAAAAGCTAGTACACCTGATAAGGGTACTTGGGTAAAATCACGCCAACATAAAGTTATAAATACTGCAAGCCCAACCATGCTCAAGGTAATATCATTTATATTATACACCTTACATTCTTTATATTCTCTTGACCAGAACTAACTTGAGCGTCGGAGTATCTTAGTCGGGGGCACCTCGGCTAATTTAATGTGTGTTTTGATTGCAAATCTCAAGCCCAGAACAATACACTACTCTCACTTTCCTATATTCACAGTATTTTGCAGCATCAAACATTGAAAGACAAAAATATATGGATATGTAGGCATACGAGAAAGTAAAATTAAGATTATTAGAGGACCATAAATTAGGGATTTCAAAATTGTCTGCCTTTTTGTGTATCCACAAAAATTCTCGTGATCAAGTGGATATAGGGAAAAAAATTCCTATGAAAATGGGGAAGGGGTCAAGATTGTCCCCGATTGCTAAATGAGACGTGGACTGGGATCATAATCCTCATCTCTATAGGTATACCCATTTAAAAATTAAGTAAATTATTCATTTGATTATATATATTTAAAGTAATATATTACTTCAAACAGTAATATATTAATTAAAGTAATATATTTTTAACTTTATATATATAAATATCAAAATATATTTAATTGTTAGAATAAATTTTTCTTCTAAAAAATACATAGATTTTTATACGAACCACACTAAATGTAGAATTCTTGGAAAAATTTGTAAAGCTTTATTGATATTTATGTTTATGTATTTATATTTTTAATATTTTATTATAAATATAATTAAATTTGATGTGTTATATATGACAATTTTTTAATTTCGATAGTCATTTAAATTATTGAAAATTTTTACAATTTTTGATATTAATTTCTTTTATTTACAGATTGTTTTATAAATTTTACAAATTCTATCAAATACATGAATATTTGTGGATAAACATCTCCCAATGAGAGAACAGGAACGAGTACCCATTGTGAAGGTTGGAATGGGGGGTGGGGGGGTGGGGGGCAATCCTTGCTCACACCCGTCCCATTGACACTCCTAGCATAAATATGACTTGTTTTACATTATTCTTTTATATATATTCACTACAAATGAAAAAAATTAAAATAGAACATTAGTTACAATTAATTCATATTTTTTATTATGTACGAAATTAATCAAGTGAAATTTGAAGTAGATGTTTCTGTGCTACGATCAATTTGTAACTGATGCTTGTTCTTTTTCATATGTATATTATTATTATTATTATTATTATTAATTTTTCTATGAATAACACACAAAGAATCTATTGTATTTTCAAGGAACAAGGATACGGATTGATAGTTAATAATTTTTGTTGCTTGTAATCTAAAAAAATTATATCTACTACAAACATTAATAGCAATATTTTATAACTCTAGCTATGAAATTAATTTTATTGTAATTTCTCTCTAAGGGATACCTCATTTGTTGGTAGTGATTGTACTTGTATTTATTTTTAAATCATACACAAATTATTTTGTATGTATAATTGACACTAATTATTTTGTATGTAATTTTATTGGAGCGAGCAAAACTTTAAATGTATGATTGTGTGAAATTGAAAATTAATAATTTTTGAAAAGATGATAACAAATTTGTAACATTTCTTTTGTACTTTGAGATGTAATATTCTTGATAAAGAAGTGCGGGTTTTGGAGCATCCCTCTTAATTGGAAAAAAGAATGCCTCCATTGTTTTTTCACCCCTTCCTATCAAAATGGAACTATGCCACCTCTGTTTGCGCGCTTTTGAATAAATTAATTGAGGTGATGGAAGAACATGTATGGTGCAAACCGCAATGGGATGGCGCAGCTAAATCATTTCTTGTGCATGAAAGAAATCAATGCGTTTTGACATTAAAGTTTGAAAAAAAAAATAAAATTAACCAACAACAAATAATACAAAGTCATAAAATAATAATTTTTATGATTTATTGCTGCTTTATATCTGGCAGAATTTGAATTTGAATTTAAATTTTAATTTTGTAGTCATAGTTGGTGAGTTCTCAACTTGTACCACTGCCAATGAATTAAGCAAGAATCCAATGGGATTGAATATTTTACGCACTCATTATCTATGTATGTATATGACAAATATCTAATAATTAAATAAAAAGCAAACAAATATGTAGTACATATACACACACACAAACTAGTGCTTAATTCACGCTACGGTCTGTATCCTTAAAAAATATGGCATGTTTTTAAAAATTTAGAGTTTTACATATAAAATTATTTTTTATAAATTGCATAGTATATTGATATGACTAATTAAGTTCTCAAGTGTTAAAAAAGTAAAAGCAAATTAAAAAGGACCAATCAATTAATTAATAACTAAATAAAAAGATTGGAGAATCCAATTGACTAAAACCACCAAGAAGGGTATATAGACCCTAGTGGGCCAAAACCCGCTAAGAAAAAAAATACCATAAACACAAAGTTCCAAAGATAAACTAAGCATGAAAAATTATTTGCAAAGGGTGAAGAGCTAAGAACTCTTTGCACTGCCTTTTAAAAGAAAATAAACTTTAAAATGGAGGAGACTCTGGCATAGCAAACACCATGTCACCACCTCTTGGAGAACTAGTTCTGAAAATGACTCAGGAGGCATTGAAGACATTGCTGGAGAATGCTTTCATTCATGCTATGACCAAAATGGTCACTCAATATGCTGAGGAGCACCGTCCTCAGGAATAATTGGACTCAGGGGGCTTCATCATCCCAAGAGAGGATAAAGTAGAGGACTAATTTAGAGCGAGACACCGCTCCTCCCTTTTTACCTCCACCGGTAGATATACATTCATCCCTTCGAGCAAACATCTCCTGGCAATTGCCTACTACTATCAGAGTATAGACTCATTCACTAGTGCCCAACCCTTAGAAAGAGCAGGAAGCCAATACCTTTCCTTAGCCATCACTCTCCCAAGATGCAGTCCCCTTTGACGAACTGTTTTAGCGGAGGTACTTTTTCTTGGAACGAAGATAGCTAATCCGTTAGAGTTTGACGGCACGACATAATCGCAACAGTACCTAGACAATTTCCTGGCGAGGATGGAGTTCTATGATCATAGTGAAGTAGTATATTGTAGGATGTGCTGCACCACACTCATCAAACATGCTCTGATGTGGTTTAACTAAATACTAGTGGGATCCATCATGGACCAAGAACAATTGGCATAGAGCTTCCTCCATAACTTCTCCATCAACTGCAGGTCCCTAAGACAACAGTTTACCTATTCACCATAAAGTAGAAAGATAGAGAGTCCTTAAAAGGCTATCTTAACCATTTCATACAAGCGATACATGAATCCCTCACTTCAATTAGGAGCTCTTGTCCAACATCATGTACTAAAATTTGAAGCACCAAATGTTCTAGGAGTCTATAGCCAAAAACCTTATATACTGCTCTAGAAAAGCTCCTCATTCGCACAGAGAGGTTGTGGCTCGTCAAAATGTCTGCAAGTACAAGGCACAAGATAAATGAATTGACACTGACAAGAAGTTACACAAACACTAGCACGATCCCACAAACATCTTTCAAATACACTACTTTGAATGCTTCAAGATTAGAGATACTCCTAGTTACTAAACAATAAAGCTTGGTTGAATGACCCCCAAATTTTGGAGAATTTGAAAAGTTAAAAGTTCTTGAAGTACTACAACTTTCATCCTAATCGGAGGCATACTACTGAGGAATGCTACAATAGAAGAGATGTGACAGAAACCTAATATAGTATAGCTACCTAAAAGAATACGTGATTTGGAGATAGAACAACCCCAAGAAACTACCCAAACCATGAGAGGGCAGAGTCCACCGATGCTCACTTGAATGTCAAAATTAAGATAAAGGTTAGAATAGTACAAAATTGCAGTCAGAAAAACATTTAAGGAGAGAGATGTTACTATCAATAACCCAATCCACACATCAAAAGTGGGAAGCTCCCAATCTCAACAAGCACGTCCCTTGGGGCACCTTACAATGTTTTCTCCTTTTTGAGCTGATTATTTTTAGTAGGCTTAGATTTCTTTCCTAATGTTCCATCTTTATTACCAGTAATATGGGCAAAATTTTTATTATCATTATAAATAAAAGTCCATCCAACTAAAGAGACGACAATTGTTTACTCTTTACTTCTTCATTAAAGCATCATGAAGTTCTCTTGCAAATTTACCTCTTTTTTCTATGCAGCAACTACTTGTAGAAAATTGTACTACTATGATTAAAAGATATATCTTCTCTCTATACGAATTTGTATAGGACAAATTAATGTATATAAATTTAAAGAAAAGATTTAAATATGCAATCGTTCTTTTATATTGACCGATCAAAATCTTCATTATTTTAGATCTAAACTCTTTTTTTCCCGTGAATCTGTATATATTCTTTGAATTGACATTAAATTTGATAAGTTGGTATATTTCAATGATTTTGAAAACTTGAAAATTTACATTTAATATTTGATACGGGATAGTCCAATAGGCCCAACAGGCTCAATTCTAAATAATAAAGCCCACGAGGCCCAAATAATAAGTGCCTGATCGACTTGAATCGATCCCTTGTGACAGCACTCATAATTGACCAGTATCGACTCCACATGGCAGCATCCGCAATCGACCCATATCGACTTCAAGATCAAGCCACGCATGCGAGCTTGTCTCTGATTGACACGAATTGACCACCGAATCATCCTCTACTCGCTTATCTAGTAGGTTAAATATTTTCACGTCAATGACACGTGGCAGCCGGTATAACTATTGCCAACAACTCTGACAACCCTGCTAACAACTTTGACAGACACGTGCCTCTTCTGGCACGGTTATCCGAGAAACTGGAGATTTAGCCACCTGGCACTGTATCAGATTCTGAACATAAAATGACTTCCAATGCCCTGGCAAGGGGAAAGGACTATCACACCTGATAAGGGCATTTGGGTAAAGTCATGCCCAAATAAAACTATAAATACAACAAGCCCAACCACGCTCAAGATAATGCCATTTATACTATTCACTGCATACTCTCCATATATTCTACTCCATCTAAACTAACTTGAGCGTCGGAGTACCTTAGCCGGGGACATCTCGGCTAGTTCACGTGTGTTCGTGGTTGTAGATCTCAAGTCCAAAAATACTCAAATCCGTTAGAGTACCTGACCTTCCAGCTCGTTGCAGCATCATTTGGTGCCATCTGTGGGAACACTGGAGATTGCAGCGTAAAAATGGTAAACACACGTAGAGTAACTTCTAGGAGAGAGGAGAACCGGAGATCTACTTTTCCACTACTCCCTAACCCCTAGCAACACACAACAACTCTGGGCGCCAGCGCCCCCCATGAGCAGCTGGTGACTCTACCCATGTCCCAGCTAATGCAAATGATTAGTGAGCAGGTTTTCACCCAGATATCGACTCAGTTATCTACTGTTCTAAACAAGCACACTTTAGTGCTAGCTCCTGCCGCCAGCGCAGCCCCACCGCCAGCACCAAAAAATAGACTCCCAGAGAACAGTCCCTCCCGTCAGGAGGCCAGGCAGACACTCGCTTGGCGCGAGCCCAGTCCCAAGCGCTAGCCAGTGGAGAGAAGGCATCCAGAACTTCATAAGGAGGTGGCAAACTCAGAGGATCGCATTCGACCTAATCGAGTCCCGCAGTGCGATAGGGCTAAGCGCACTAGGTTTGCCTCTCAGGCAGATCGGGATAAGTGGGAAGACATTTTTCATCAGGTGCAGCAATTGAACCAACAACTCAACAAGATCTCAAGGAGAAACACTAACAAAGCACAGAATGCGGATACTTCCCAGAGATCTCATCAAAATAGAAGGTCACCGTTCATACAGGAGATCATCAACGAGAGGATTGCAGTGGATGCTAAAATTTTGATCGATCTCCCGAGGAATGATGGTTCAACTGACCCTAACGAGCACCTTATGCAGTTCGAACACATAATGCAGCTGCATGGTCACAACGAGTTTATCTATGTCAAAATATTAGTGACTACCTTTCAAGGAATCGCACTGGACTGGTTCATAAAGCTGAAACCATCGACTATCTATTCCTACGACCAGTTGTGCGATAAGTTTTTGCACCAGTTCGCTAGCAGGAGAAAGGCAAAGATCCCCCACACCTACCTCCATACTGTCAAGCAGAATGAGGGGGAGTCTCTCTGAGATTTCTTCACTAGGTTCA
The DNA here is from genome assembly GCA_014898725.1 of Jacaranda copaia. NCBI lineage: Eukaryota > Viridiplantae > Streptophyta > Magnoliopsida > Lamiales > Bignoniaceae > Jacaranda > Jacaranda copaia. Next base: position 127,814 of record JACGDI010002291.1, read on the forward strand.
ATACAGAGGTCCTGAAGATTGACAACCCCAGGATCAAATTCTTGATCGACGTGCTGTTCCTGGGGCTGAGGCACAAAGAATGCGCAAATGCCCTAGTGAGAGAGAGGCCCAAGTCGATGTGGAGCTACTCGACCTGGCCAAAAGATACATGACCCAGGAGGAGATGAACAAACTCAAGTTCAGATCCTCCGAGGTTGACAAGAAAAAAAAGGAGCGAGACGACCAGAAACATAAAGAGAGAGGTTGATCTTTGATAAAGCGCTTCCACGAGTATACACCCTTGAACACACCCAGGAAGGAGATTTTGTATGCAATCCAGCACGACAACCTCCTCAAAAGGCCCAGAAAATAGATGGAGATAGAAGCAATGAAAAAATTAAAGAAACACTGCCACTTCCATAGACAAAAGGGGCATGACATCGATGAATGCTTCAATCTCTAGGATGAGATCAAACGATTGATCAGACAGGGCCATTTAAAAAAATATATAGCTGTGGATGCCCAGGCCGAAGGGGGCAAAACAGATCGAACTCCCCATAGATAAAGGTTAGTTAGCCCTAGGAGAAATGACAAAGAGAAAAAGCTCGCCTAGAAGGACCACCCACCCATCAGAGGAGTTATTGATATGATAGCAGGAGGCCCGATTGGGGAGGACTCTAAGTCCGCTCATCGACAGACTCAAAGGAGACTGGAGTCAAATAAGGCTTCGTCCGTGGAGATAACTTTTCACCTCTCTACGAGCACAGAGCCCATCTCATTTACCGACGCAAATCTGGCCTATCTGGAAGGCAAAAATATTGATCATAAGATAGAATGCCCGATGGTTATTTTCGTAGAGATCGCAAACTTTGAGGTGCGCAAAGTTTTGGTCGACAACGGAAGCTCTGTAAATATCATTTTTCTATCTACTTTAAAGAGAATGAATTTGGGCCAGTTGAAGTTCCAATCTGTTCGGACACCGCTGGTCGGGTTTGGGGGGTCGGAGATCATCCCTGAGGGGTTGATCGACCTGACTACTTCTTTTGGGGAGGCTCCTTGAAGAAGAACACTGATGATAAACTACCTTGTGGTCGACACTCCCTTTGCATACAATATCATAATTGGCCGACCTACCCTCAATGATTTCTGTGCCATCGTGTCCACATACCATCTGAAAGTTAAATTCCCAACTCTAGCTGGCACGGGTGAACTTTTATGCAATTTGAAGGAAGCTTGGAGATGCTATAATATTTCGGTCAAGCCATCTGGTCAGAAGACTCGACCATAATTGAAGACTTTGGGGGACGCCTCCATAGTGGAACCCAAAGAATTCCAACCAAGCAAGAAGAGGAAATTGGAGGATACTAGGGTAGAGCCCGTTGGGGAATTCATGACAATCGAGTTAGAAAAGAGCAACCCCAGACAAAATAACTTGTATCGGGACTAACCTAGGGCCCTACCTAGAATGTCTCATGGTCAACCTCTTGAGGAGAAATGTCGACATCTTTGCATGGAAGGCATCCGACCTGTAGGGGATCGACCCAAACATTATAGTGCACCATCTTAACACTGACCCCTCGTGCAAACCCGTCAGGCAGAAGACTAGAACATTCAATGCCGAGAGGACTCAGATCATTGAAAAAGAGGTCAGAAAGCTCTTAGACGCAGGTTATATTGTTGAAATTTTGTACCCCTCTTGACTTTGTAATGTTGTGTTGGTCTTGAAAACTAGGGGATAGTGGAGAATGTGTAATGATTTTACTGATTTAAATAAAGCATGTCCTAAAGATCCTTACCCCTTGCCTCAGATAGATTTATTAGTTGATTCAACTGCTGGGTGTGAGTTGTTGAGTATGATGGATGCATTCCAAGGCTGTTATCAAATATTTATGGCACCGAAAGATAAGGATAAAACATCTTTTATGGTCCCCAATGATATCTATTGCTTTCTGGTCATGCCGTTTAGTTTGAAAAATACAGGAGCAACTTATCAAAGATTAGTAAACTTCATGTTCAAAGACGAGATTGGAAAATTGATGAAAGTCTACATCGATGATATGATTGTAAAAATGAAAAAAGCCCGAGATCACTTACTCGACCTCAGCCACACATTTGAAATCTTGAGGGTGTTTCGATTAAAGCTCAATCGGAATAAATGCACCTTTGGAATTCAAAGAGAGAAATTTCTAGGCTACATGGTCAGCTAGAGAGGCATCGAGGCTAATTTGCAAAACATTCAGGCAGTCTTGGACATCGCCCCTTCGAGAACAGTTTGAGAAGTTCAGAGATTGGTTGGGAGAATAGTGACTTTGGGAAGGTTTATTGCAAGGTTAGTCGACAAGAGCCTCTCCTTTTTCAAAATCCTGAGGAATGCAAGAAAGACTAGTTTTTGGTGGACAGAGTAGTGCGATCAGGCACTGATCGAGTTGAAACAGTATTTGACTTCACCACCAATGTTGGTAAAACCTGAGCTGGGAGAGATTCTTCAATTATATTTGGCAGTCTTGAAGGCGTTAATCAACTCTGTACTGATATAGACCCGAGACGGTAGTTATCAACCTGTCTACTATTGTAGTAAGTCTCTCCAAGGACCGAAGTTCAATTATCTGGAGATCGAGAAGTTCACATTGGCCTTGGTGACTGCTGCTTGGACGTTGAGACTGTACTTTCAGTTTCACTCCATCATTGTGCTGACAAACTAACCGCTGAAATAAGTTTTAGGAAAGCCTGATACTTCAGGCAGGTTGACCAAATAGACAATCAAGCTTGGGGAGTTCAACATCAAATTCCAATCTCGGACAGCCATCAAAGCACAGGTACTGGCCGATTTCATTGCAGAATGAATCAATTTACCCAATCAAAAAATCACGGCCCCTGTTGTTTGGACTTTGCAGGTCGATAGATCATCGACCACCTCCAGAGGAGGGGTTAGGGTCACTTTTTGCTCCCCCGATGTGGAAGAATATGACTTTGCAATCAAATTAAATTATACAGTCACAAATAATGAGGCG
>JACGDI010002291.1:140322-167139 GCA_014898725.1 Jacaranda copaia
TTTACATTCTCTATATTCTGCTCGATCTCTCTATCTCGACCAGAACTAACTTGAACGTTGGAGTGCCTTCGCTGGAAGCACCTCTGCTAGTTTAAGGTGTGTTGTGATTACGGATCTCAAACTCAGAATTATATACAATCCTCATTTTCTCTACACGTAGCTTTCTACGACATCACCCATGTAGGAGTGTAAACAGATATTAAACGAAACGGATACACTATTTTTATATTCGTATTCGTTTAATTTTTTGAATATTCGGATACGAATATGAATTTGACGGATATTAAAAAATGATATCCGAATTCGTATCTGTCGGATTTCGATCGAATTCGGATATATCCGTATCCGATTATAATTATTTTGATTTATTCATATTTTATTAAACTCATCCGTATTTGTATTATTTTTTTATATCCATATTCGATAATAATTATTTAAATATCTATTTGCAAATATCCAAATGCGTAAATCTATGAACTTATAACAAAAATATATTTTAATTAATAGAATAAACCATATAATTTCATTAAAAAGAAAACAATCAAACAAATAGTATAATTTCTAATTAATAATTGACTTTGTAATTAATTATTAGTACTTATTCATAATAATAATGGTATTTAAGTATATTAATTATAAAGCCAACCAATAATAATTGCATTAATTAATTTTATTCTTTATTTTTTTCTCTATATTACAATAATTTTTTAAATTTATTCTTTTTTCTTCCCAATTCTTCAATTATAATATATATATATATACATATATGAATTATGAGATTTTTATTAAAAAATATAAAAATATATTATTTAATAATATACATTCGGATCGGATATATCTTTATCATATCCGTATTCATTTTTAAATGGATATGAATGCGAATGATAAATGCATTTTCAAATATCCATTTAAAATCGAATCAAACAAAGAACCAACGACATTACTGGTTACTTGTTCAACTAGTTTGCTCGATTGGACTAGTAATTTGACTAGTATAATGTCTTAATAATGTAATAATTATATGTAGTTTTATAAATTTATATAATATTTTAATATTAACAAAAAATAAAACTTTCAATGATATAGAAAGAATATTATTTGAAAATTTTTTAACTTACTTACTTTTAAATACGCTTTTTAGAAAGAAAAAAATATATTATCACGCAATTAGTCAACTATAAATAAATAAATAAATAATATTTCACACTAATTTAAATAATAATTCGTTTCATGTTTCAACTTCAAGTAAAAATAAATTTTTCTACGCTAAATATTCAACATAATCCAAAAGAGATTAAAAAAAATAAAATAATAAATTAAACATAAGAATTCACATATAACTACCACTTCATTAAACTTCAAGAAAATAAATTGATGTTTCAAAAATTATATGTTCAAACTCTTTAATCATCATCTTTCAACTCATAATTTTACTTTTCTTTTTTGCATTTTTTATTTTTTTAAAAAATTAATTTTTAAATTTTAAAAAAAGAAAAGAAAAATAAGTGAACTAGTCAAAACTTGGTCGAAATGGTATCAATTTAACTGATTTTTATGCTTTAATCGGATTAGATTGACCTCCAATTGCCAATTCCACCGACTGGTCCGATTTTCAAAACATGGCCAGCTACTATCAACATACATATAAAAAATGTTATAGTTTCTCTTTCTACCACTTATGTACTTGGAAACACCAACTGTTACTCCTATAGGTTATAGCCATCCATGTATTAGAATTTTTATTATTATTTTTATAATATACGTGGTTTTCATTAATTTATTCAAGTGATATAGTTTTTAAGCTACACAACAATAATTTTTTCTTATGATTGCAAATATTATGAACATATGAACATCTCTAATAATGATATTCTGTTATGTGGTATTAATTGGTATTAAGCTAGTCTTCATTTGGAACCAAAAAGGATTTCTCAAAAACAGAAAAGAGAAAAGAGAAAATAAAAAAGAAAAACGAGAACGCCATATTGAATTATGATTTAAGACATCCTGCGACTTATTATGCACAGGGGTTTTCACTGTTATGTGATCAAATAAATATGTTGTGGTATATTTAGGTAAAATTATTAATACTTGTTCGTTCTTTCCTTCTTCTTTTTTTTTTTTCCCCTTTTTGCCCTCAAATGGGCTAAGACCACCGTAACGCAGGAGTCTCTCATTGCAATGATATATGAAATTGAGCACAGTTTTCAGTAAGCCAGGGGTTGATTAAGCAAGCTGCCTCAAACTTGTCGACATAGTTCTGAATTTGGGCTCATTTCCACATAGTTTTGAAGTTGAACTCGAGGCTTATTAGCTAAGCTTGTATAAATAGTTTTGAGTTAAATCTCATTTCTAAACAGTTTCACACTTAAAATATTTTTGAAATTCAATTCAACTCGTTTATATCTTTATTTATTTAAGTTTTTCATTACTTTTTTGCTATGATGTGCGAGAAATTAAAATCTCTCAATCACTAGATTATGAATTTATACCAGCAAATTCGAACTTATTCATCAGAAAAACTGTTGCACATCTCACGGATGAGGATCCAAATTTTGATTATGACAAATTTCGCATTTTCATTTTTATGCTCATAAAATCACCTGATTGCAGATTTCATGGAAATTGATTGGAAGATACTTTGGCAAGGATTTTTGTTTTAAGTTGTTTAATTTTCTATGCTATACCTTGTACCAGCTAGTGTCCCTCTATTCATTTGAAACTTTAAGTTATAATTATTAAAAGTTAAAACTTCTAAGTGAAAATTTTAATAGTGGAAGTAAGCTGTTGTCCAACTACTATAAATCTTTTATGTTTTTTCTTTTCTTTATTATTTTACTGCTTTACACTTATTTCGTTTAGAACTTGATCCAGTATCATTATTTGATAAAAGTAACTTAATAAAGTTCCCTAGAAACAAACAAGGGCGTTTGACCCAATTCATCCTTTTTGTGACTTTTTTTCTAATAAAAACAATCATTTTATACCTTGTTGCCCATAAGTTCATCTTCTGAAATTCTTGAATACTTCAAATTCAACAACATTGATTTAAAAAGATGAATAACGAAATATCCATTGTTCAAAATGATTCATTTGCAATTTGGCATATTATAGTAGTTGAGAGATTTCATATAACATATTTGGTGATATTCAATTATCTCATGTTAAAAGAAATCGACCATTTTAAATAGTTTATAAATTGTTTTTCCCTCTCTCGCTTTTTAAAATGTATTTTTAGGACAAAATCACTATCAAATAGGTATTTACGAGACAATACTTCAAAGTGGTTAGTCTTTCTATGCCAGCGACAAATCCAGCCATCATCATGTGGTGGTATTTATGAGAATGATGGTCACATGTTTCTTCCGAAGCCCCCTTGACTATGGGAACATATATTTAATTGTCCCGTATCGAAAGGCGCCGATGACTTGAGATAATTTATAAATTATTTCCTTCTATTACTTTTCGAGACTCCTTTTCAAAACAAAATCTACCACTAAATGCGTGTCGACGAGACGAGAACTCAAAGCAGATGGCCCTTCTAGGTCGGCGACACATTTAGTCGCCATGATATAACGATATTTATGAGAACAACAACCATGTGCCTTTTCCCAACCCCTTAGCTGAGGGATATGATGATGTGTAATTGCCCCACATTGAAAGGAATTGAGTGCTTGAGATAGTTTATAAATTATATTTTTCTCTTACCATTTGAATACATTTTCAAGTTATAATTTTTTATCAAATGCATACTAATATGGCAATACCTCAAAATGATTCGGCCTTCTATATCAACGACATATATGATTGTCATCACATGCACGCATTTAAAAAAATTGTAGATCACCATATCAAAATGAATGTTAATTGATATATTAACATTTATGAGAGACTTCACACAAACTTAAAAGAGCTACAGTGCGAGAAAAAGGAGGTTGGATTTACCATCGATACATCATATCATTTTATTTGGTTTTGCCATATAAAAAAGGTACAAACTTGACGGGGACCCCCCTTTTCTCCTTCCCTCCTTCAATTCTTGACAACTAACAAGAAAATTCAAAATCAAATAAAAGCAGTGCATTTGGTTCACATTTCAGAAAACATAAGGCACAGTACTGTCAGAAGTTATTATTTTTATTATTATTAAAAGTCCCCACTTAGGCATCCTTTTTCGAGTAAATCCCAGTTTTCAATTGGTCCGAAATTTGGGTACTGAGAATCTGTCAAATTACTTCAGCAACTAAAATAAATTTTAAACACAATGCTGATTCTCATTTTTTTCTGTTCCTATTTACTTTCCCCCTTTTGGCCCATTCACCTCCCAATATTTATCATTTTCTGCCAAGAAAAGTATAAGCCACGTTTGGTGTTCTTTTATGCTCCCAAAAATAAATTAAATATTTAATCATTTTTACTCTGAAAATATATTTTTTGATTCCATCAAAATAACTTTTAAACACCTTAATCCTTATTATTATATATGCCATAATATTTTTCAAGAGAATTTTAATTTATTGAAAGCATGATGAATCATGTCAATAATGCACTTATACAACATAACAAATGATTAATCCATTCTATTCTTATAACTTATAATATTGTCAATTGTCAATTAATTCTAAAGTTGGAAAGTTATCGTGGATTATTGTTGTGCATACACTCAATCCTTTTAATAGTTTGTTCGTATCGTACACGGAGATCCATTTCCTATTCACTTTCGCATTTAGACTTATGAATTGGATCTTATCTATCTTTGATGTGGAATCACATTATAGATCTTTCAGTGTTGTACATTTCTACATACATTCAAATGGATATATTTTCCCAACTATTATATTAATATAATGGTAAAAGGCACTTCACCCTCAAAATTTGATCATTTTGGCACATTACTTCCTAAAGATAACTTAAAGTCACTTCTTCTCCTAACTTAGAGTAACTGGAACATTGTCCCCCAAAATACTATTTTTGACAGATTACGTGGTTGGAGAAAATGTTATTCTTATCATTTTCACTTTTTTCCACGTTTTCTTGCTCCAGAAATTAAAAAAAATTAAAAAAGAACCCAATTGCTCTTATCATTTCTACATTTTTTTAACTCAAATATAAAAAAATCCATCTACTAAAAACAATATGATACTGGGTTCTTATTTTTTTTCTTACCTTCAATTAGCTTGTTTGCTTTCTCCTATTACTTAGAGAATTAATTGTTGATTGAAATAAAACTAAATGAGTATTTTTAATTTTTCATTTATGTGGCAGGGATGGTGGTTGTGCTGTAAATGATATTTTCAAATGATTAATTCATTTTTTTGTTTGATAAAATTGCTCAACCAATCAAATTAAAGAAACAAAATCACTAACATCATTATTTCTTTAAAACAAATTTTTCTTACTTTATAAAAGATATTTTTGGAAAATAACAAAACTCATATTTCATTGTAGTAATACTAAAATTATCCAATCAACCTTAAAAAAATCAAAATCATTAACTTTATCATTCCTCTAAACTATGGTCATGTTGATTTGGAAAAAAAGAGTATGAAGTGCTCACATGTTGCACTTTTTTTTTTTTTCTTTTTGGGGCTAAGAACCAATTCACCCTTTCAATTAGACATATAATTAATTAGTTTAACAAAAAATGCGCATTACAAACTAATAACCTTTTTAAGGAAATATACATACAAATATGTTAAGGAAGGTAGAGAAAAGTGAAAATGACAAGAATATTCTTTTCTTGAACCATATGATCTACCAGAAGTTATATTTGGAAAGCTAAGTGATTCAATGACTTTCAATTGGGGGGCGAAGTGGTTTTAAGTTATTTTTGAGGGATAATGTATCAAAACGATTAAATTTTGAGGGTGAAGTGTGATTTACCCTTAATATAATACTAAAATTCAATATGACACTATTAATTAAATAAAAACGGGTATAAAATAATACTTACATTAAAAAAATATATCCATCTCACTAAAAAGAATTCTCCTCACTTAGCCTTAAGAATAAAACCAAATATATTTTATATTTTCAATATATATATATATATTTGAATACTTTGAAATTATAAATCCAAACAAAGCAACATGATTGTTTGAAAAACATTTTAGAGCTTATTTAAATCTACATATTCAGCTCTTTTTCGGTAATATTTGTGTGACGTCCCCATGAATGGCGGACGGGAAAAGTGAAAAGTGGAGTGGGTGGGGGAATATGAACTATGAAGAAGCTTTTTACATTGGTGCCCCTATGTGTATACATATATTTTTATATATGTACATGTTTCAGTGCTTTTGTACCCTGCTGTACTACTGTCAGTAACTTTGATGGGTCATAATCAACATCAATTATATGTATGGTACATATTAATTTTCCCCCATGTTCGGTCCCTAAATGGAGAAATTTTCCACTTTTCGTTAGGTGTGGTACTCCTTCTTGGAGTACTAATTTTGAGGGTGAAAGATCGAGCTGCTGGGGCAGGACTCTGTCCTGATTTGATGGGATTAGAAGTGAATCTATGAGATATATGGAAATATAAACAGATGGCTTATAAGAAAAGTGAAATTATTTATTTTATTTGGTACCCATCAGAACACCAAACCCGAGAGCACGGCATGTCACCTTGAGGATTGCAGCTACAAGGAGTTAGCATGTTCTGATTTTTGAACTTCTTAACCATTTCCACAAAACACTTTATCCTGGTGAATTAGTTATTTCGAACTTTAATCACCTCATCCTCTACTGAGAATTTAACTTTTGCATGATACATAAAGACTACAATTTAAAAAGTATTCAACACATAGGTCTATCGAGTATGATGTCTATATTGTATGCAAATTAAGCATTCATGATCAAGAAATACATCATTGTGATCTTTTTCTTGGATCCACTCCCCAATGTCGATCAGAGAAAAACATATCCTAAAGGCTTATCAATTCCCAACAAATATAATGAATGAGGATTAGATAGGCTTTAGTCGTATGGATCCCAAATCTACTCACTTAAATACTTCAAGGAACAACATATCTGTTAGTGATGATTAATGAAGACAAAGAAAAGGATCATTTTGCCCTTGAACTTTAGTTAAAATACCCATATAGGATAGGATCCGCATTTTTTTACCTGGGTCGGGTCACGACCCCAAGGACCCCAACTCGATTCGGGCTATGATTCAAATTAGTGACTGCTGATCAGTCATGGATCTAATGCACAGTAATGCTCCACCTCGATTCGTATAGATAAGGACAATTTATCATCTACAAAAGGAAGGAATCACAATGTACCATGTCATGTTATCTCTTATTCGCTCTCACTTGAGTTTTTATCTACATCTTTGAGCTCACAATTAATCACCTAAGCTCCATACTAATTTAGGCATATAAGGGCGATCTCAACTAGCCTAACATGTGCTCTTGTAATTAGGTCGAAGACCCAATAATCACTTGTGCAGGTTAGGGTCCAGGTCGAGGAGGAGACCCAGAATGAGGTCAATTAGGGAGGTCGAGTTTGAGGTCTTGGCACCAGATTTTGAGCCGCATTAGTTGGCACCATTTGTGGGAACTTTGACTTGATTCACTAGCAGTAAGAGTGAATAGTTAGTGATGGATAGAACTCTAGGACGAACTTTGGACACACCTACCCCAATATCGCCTATATCCTCGTTGCCATCCATTATCTCTTACACTGCCTGCCATATTACACCTCAAAACACCCAAGCAGAAGGGGGATAAGGAATGTTGACATAAGACCCCAGTGGAGCTCAAGTAGTGCAATTGAGTAGAGGGGATCTAGAGCAATTGGCTCTTAAAATGAGCTAAAGGTCATTAGATGAACATGAATGTAGTGCTCAATCAGCAGCAGTGGCTCTTATTCAGATGACCCTAATGCCAGTGAACCGACCATTATTTCAAGATAGCAGATTGAGACCATCATTGGCCAAAGGAGTGAAAGGTTTAAGGATTGCAAGAGATGAAGAGATGGCGGATTCATATGAGATAGGAGCAAGATGGCGCAGAGACCAAGTCACACCCATCAAACATTTATAAGAGAGAAAAAGTGTTTAGGTTGGAGCCACTAGCATTGAACTGGGATTACCCCGCTCAAAAGGGACCCAATTATCACTTTCAAGGGAAGCAGTCAATGAGATCAGCGATTAGGTTAAGTAATTGAGTAGAAAGATAGATGAACTAAGGAAAAAAGGGATCTCAGCATTATAGAAGAAGAACTTGCCATTTTTTGCTGATATATTGGCTGAGTTAGTGGCTTCACACTTTAAGCTCCTAGATTCGCCAAAGCATGATAAAAGCAAAGACCCATAGGAACATGTAATTATTTTTAAGAATATATGAACTGGTATAGACATTTCAATGGTATGAACTCAAGGATCTTTGTGACAACATTGAGTAGAAGAGCTCAGGAATAGTTTATGGGGTAGGTTTCTAGAATGATTGTGTCGTATGATTAGCTCATAAAAAAGTTCCTGTATTAGTTTGCTAGTTAAAAAAAGTCTAAGAGATCTGTTACTTATTTGTTCACCATACGGTAGAGAGAGGATAAGACCTTAAGGGGGTTCATGAATAGGTTCAATAATGAGATGTTGGATGTGCAAGACTAGTGCATTGATATGATCAAGAGCATCCTCTTCCATGGGCTCAAAAAAGGACCTCTAACTTCGGCTCTGGTTAGAGAGCCCTATGAAGATATAGAGCAGTTGATGGAGTTGGCTTAGCATTACATCCATGAGAAAGAGATTAATTCCATGAATGACCATGAGTGGTCTAAAAATGCCCCCATAGTTATGAAAAAGATTAGGGAACTCACAAATCTAGAATTGAAAATTATTATCACTATTTCCCACCTTGAAAAAACAACTATTATGCTCCACTTAACACCACGAGGTCTCACTTGCTAATGGCCATTGAGAGGTCTAAGATATTGCTGTGGCCGAGGAAGATGTGAGAAATGCCAGTGAGGCAAAACTTAAGCAAGTATTGCCATTTTCACAAAGATTGTGGACATGACATCGAGGATTGTATTAAGTTATAAGATAAAGTGGAGAGGCTCATCAAACAGGGGTACCTGAAGAAATTTATTACTAAAGAAGACAAGTCCAAGGGGCAATAGCCTGAAGGGAAACATACAAAAAAAAGAAATCATTCCCATAGTAGATCTCGCAGCGAGGAAAAAAAGGGCAAGAAAATGGTAGATGACCTCGTAGGGGATAACTTGCCACAGCAAAGGGTCATATACATGACAGCAAGAGGTCTAACCTTAGGAGACTCTCATAGTGCAAGAAAGAAACATGTCAGGTCCATAAGGAACTAGGTAAGTTAAAAAAAAATAAATATGGTGTTAAATATTGATGACTAGTCCACTATCACTTTTGATGGCAGGGACTCTCAAAGGGTCGTGAGACCACAAAATGACCCTATTGTCATCACTATGGATATAGCTAATTCCTTTGTACACAAGGTTTTGGTGGACAATGGGAGTTCTATGGATATCATATTTTCAGAGGTCTTGAAGAAGATGGAGCTCATGTTTACAAGGATTATGCCAATCTATACACCCTTAATAGGATTTTAAGGGGTGGAAATCATGTCAGTGGGGACCATCGAGCTCCTAGTCTCCTTAGGAGTGAAGCCCTGTCAAAGGATTCTCATGCTAAAGTTCCTAGTAATAGACATTCCATTTGTATACAATGTAGTCTTGGGAAGACTTGGATTGAACTAATTCTAAATAGTGGTGTTAACTTTTCACTTGAAAATTAAATTCCCAACAAAAGAAGGAGTGGGAAAGGTATGATGTGATTAGAAGGAGGTGAGGGAGTGCTACCATATGTCTCTGAAAAAGAGGCTTAAGACAGAGAGCTTGGGGTCTGAAGAGAATAAAGTGATTGTTGCTTCAGTTGAAGACATTGCTAACTTGAACCCACAAGAGGAGAACAAAAAGAGGTGAGTAGAAGAATGCATAGTAGAACCAACATGAGCGTTCAAGTAGATCGAGTTAATACCAGGGGACCCGAGTAAGGTCATATGGATTGGAACTCAAATGGCTCCTAAGCCAGAACTCTTAACTATTAAGTTTTTGAGAAAGAATGCAGATGTCTTTGCATGAAAACCCTCAAATTTTGAGGGGATAGACCTTAAGGTGATAGTGCATAAGCTGAATATTAATCCCCAGATAAAACTCATCTAACAAAAGAAAAGAAATCATGGGGTAATGAAGAATCGAATCATAGAGGAGTCAACAAACTTTTGGAGACAAGGTATGTTGTAGAGATCTAGTTCACAAAATAGCTTTCGAATGTGGTGGTTATACCCAAAAATAGAAGAAAGATGAAGAATGCACACAGAATATTCAGACCTGAATAAACCTGTCCAAAGGACCCTTACCCTTTGCCCCAGATAGATATCTTGGTAGACTCAATAGCATGATGCACTCTTTTTAGCATGATGGATTTCTTCCAAAGGTATCATCAAATCTTCATAGTTGAGGAAGACAGGGACAAAACAACATTCACCATTGAGAGGGGAATATTCTGTTACAATGTCATATTTTTTAGGTTAAAGAATACAGGGGCAACGTACTAGAGGCTAGTGAACTAAATGTTTAAAGACTTGATCAGGGTAAGTATGGAGGTCTATGTTGATGATATGTCAGTTAAGAGCCTAAATGAACTCAATCACTTGAGATAATTGGGTGAAATCTTTGCTAATATGGGGACATATAGGATAAAGCTTAACCCAACAAAATATGCATTCAGGGGAAAAGTTCATAGGATACTTGGTTAGTAATTGAGGGATAGAAGCCAATCACAAAAAAATCAAAGCAATAACCAATATGAGCACGCTTAATTCTGTGAAGGATGTGCAGAAAATGACTAGAAAGATCACATCTTTAAATTGATTCATTTCAAGGTTGGCGGATAAGAGCTTACCTTTCTTTAGAATTTTAATTAACATGAGGAACTTCTAGTGGGATGCAGAATATGAAAAAGCATTTCAAGAACTTAAGAAGGATTTGGCCTCACCACCTTTGTTGGTTAAGCTTATTTTTGGGGAGCCTTTACATTTATATTTGGCAACCTCAGGGTATATAGTGAGCTTAATGTTAATTTAGGAGGAGAACATGGTTCACAAGCTAGTGTATTATATAAGCAAGGTGTTACAAGGAGTTGAAAGTAGATACCTTAAGGTTGAAAAGTTGGCTCTAGCTTTTGTGGTGACAACGAGAAAATTAAGGCCTTATTTCTAATCTCATAAGATTATTATCTTGGCTAACCATCCATTGAAATAGGTCCTTGCTAAGCTAGATGTTTATGGGAGACTAGTTAAATGGGCAGTAGAACTGAGGGAGTTCGACTTGAATAGGCATGACAATGGTTCCAAGTAATCCGATGCCTTGGCTCAAACCTTCTTCTAATGGGGCAGGTTTTAAGCTAATTAAATAGGTTTGGGGTAGGTATCGAGTCTTGATATTCAGGACCTAGCAGGGCTTAAGGTCGGTTATGGGTTTAATAAAACCCATCCCAGATATATTAAATAAATAAAAATATTAATATATACATATAATAAGTTATTATATATTTTAAAAACTAAGGCTCCTCGCCTCCTTTCTATTCAATTTTAATATTCTGTCATTCCTCTCAAAGACTCAAACCCGTGCAGCAGGCTATCTTCTCTCTTTCTTCAAACTCAGAACTATAAATTAAGCGGGTTAGATCCATATATGTTTTGATATTTGTATTATATGTCTTAAGATTCTTTCTCATTATTACATCTCATTTTTTGTTAAGTGGACATCACATGGTTTACTTTGATGAGGTTTATTAATATACATCTTGTTATGCTTTGTGGTCAAGTTTAGACATCATATCCCTATTGTTGGATAGCTTCATTTTTTATTGATTTCAGTAGCTTCTCTCCATCAAAATACGTTTACTTTTATGAGTTTATATAATTATTTTTACATCCATTGCATCAGTCGGTAGAAATAGCAAATGGATTATGCAATGTATCAATTTAGAATAGATACTTAATGTGAAATTAAATGTGGCATAGATATATGTTGTCAATGCAGCTAACTTATATATATATGTATATATACATATATATATATATATAAATGGAAAACAAATAGAGGTCGAGTTAAATGGGTTAGACCCATCGAGTTTGGGCCAAATTAAAGAGGGGTGGAATGAGTTCTAGGTCAGCCAAGTTTCATGCAGGGTGGGTCTCGAGTCCAACTAACCCACCCCGTTACTATGCACAGACCTAAAGTACCAGAGCAGGAGCTCCATAAAAGTACAGGTCCTGGTAGACTTTGTGGTTGAGATAATGGGGCCAGACCCCGAACCCAGCAAAGAAACTTGGATGATACATGTAGATGGATAGGCCATTTCTCAATTTAGAGAAGCTGAAATTTTTGTTAAAGGACTTGAGTCCATCGAGCTCAAGTTTGCAATTAAGCTAGCTTTCATGGTCACTAAGAATGAGGCTAAGTTGAGGCAATGATCATATGGTTGAAGGTAGCAAATTGCATGAACACTGAAAGGTTAAATACTTACATTGATTTGTAACTTGTGGCACTTCAAATAGAAGGGACATTTGAGGCTCGAGAAAAATCTATGATAGAATACCTAAAAAAGGTAAAGAAACTTATGTCAAAGTTTCTATTTTGCCAAGTACAGCAGATCCCAAGGGAGGAGAATGAGAGGACCGATGCTTAGGCTAAGTTTAGTAGTTCAACCACAGAAACTCAGAGTGCACCTATAACTTTGCTAGTAGCTGAGAATTCTAAGTTGAAGAATAACGGTTTTGAAAAAGAGGTGACAATGCAGACATAGATAAGGTTAACTTAGAAAGATGACCTTATTCAAAATTTAATAGATAGGATCTTACCTAAGGACCCGAGAGAAGGTTAGCCTTTGGGGCAAATCGGTTCACTATGGTTAATAGGGAACTGTACAAGAGATCAATTGAAGGATCACTACTAAAATATCTAAGATTTGAAAAGGCTTAATATGTGATGAGGGAGATCCATGAAGGAAGTTGCAGAAATCACTCAGGAGAGAGGTCTTTGGCCTTTAAAACCCTCAAGCAGGGCTATTGTTAGCCTATCATAAATTAAGAAGTGACAACTTTGGTTGAAAATGTGAAAGGTACTAATTCCATGCTGACCTATCCCATCGACCAACTATACTAATAGAGCCAATTCCTATCTCATGCCGATTTGATCAGTGCAAGATCAAAATCCTAGGTTCTTTCATGCTAGCTACAGGTTAGAAAAAATATGTGATTGTGGTAATGGAATACTTTAGTAAATGGATATGGGCGAAAGCTTTAGTTAAGGTCATTGAGAATAAGGCCATCAACTTCCTATGGAAGAATATTATATGTAGATTTGAGATCCCTAGAGTCTTAATCTTAAACAATTGAACTTAATTTAATGGTAAAAAGATAACAAGTTGGTGTAAAGAGCTCAAGACTGAACAACGATTCATATCGATCGGGAACACGATGACAAATGGCCAGACAGAGGTAACTAATCATGACCTTCTAAATAGCCTCAAGGCTCGCTTGGACAATGTAAAAAGAGGATGGGTTGATGAGCTCCAAGGAGTTTTACGAGCACATCGTACCACTCCTAAGACAACACTGGGAGAGACCTCGTATTACTTGGTATAGGGGGTAAAAGTTGTGATCTTAGTAGAAATAGGTAAACCCACCCAGCAAGTCTTAGAGTATGAACTAGAAAGTAACAATAAGGCATGGGAGTTCGAGCTAGAGGTGATTGAGGAAAATAGAGACCAGGCCTATGTTAAGATCCAAGAGTGCAAAAACATTATGGCAAGACATTACAACAAAAAAGTTCGATAAAGAATTTTCTAGGTGGGAAACTAGGCCCTGAAAAAGATTGAGGTCTCAAAGCATGTTGGGAAGCTAGACCTGAATTGGAAAGGACCATACAAAGTGATCAAGATAACTAGGCAGGGATCATATAGGTTGTAGGACATTAAGGGGAAGGAATTACCAAGGTCATGGATGTGTAAAATTTGAAAAACTTCTATGTTTGAGATTGGAGTGAATTTTGTAAAGGTTGTGTGTGGCTAATACCTTTTATGATGCATATTTCAATCATGTGAGTTTTCTTTTACATAATCCCAAGGATATGTCCTTTATGTAATGTTGTTTATGTTTTCCCCAAATGTAACAGTTTAATAGACTACCAAAACCATAAAGGCAAAAAGATCCCAGATCATAAGATTGAGATCTTGTAGAAGATCTGCGCAAGATCTTTAACTTAAGGCGATCTTGGGTCATAGGATTGAGATCTTACACAAAACTTGAGCAAGATCTTTAACTCAAGGCAATCCCAGATCATGGGGTTGAGATCTTATACAAGACCTAAGCAAGATCTTTAACTCAAGGCGATCCCGAGTCATGGGGTTAAGATCTTATACAAGATTTGAGCAAGATCTGTAACTCAAAGTGATCCCAAATCATGGGTCAAGATCTTATACAAGATCTAAACAAGATTTTTAACTCAAGGTAATACCAAGTCATGTGGTCGAGATCTTATTCAAGATTTGAGCGAGATCTTTAACTCAAGTGATCCTAGATCATAAGATTGAGATCTTACATAAGATCTGAGCATGATCTTTGACTTACGGTGATCCCAAGTCATAGGATTGAGATTTTACATAAGATCTGAGCAAGATCTTTAACTCAAAGAGATCCCAGATCATAGGATCAAGATCTTATGCAAGATCTAAGCAAAATCTTTAACTCTAGGCGATCTTGGGTCATGGGATTGAGATCTTATACAAGATTTTTAACTTAAAGTGATCCTAGATCATGGGATCAAGATCTTATATAAAATCTATGCAAAATCTTTAACTCAAAGTGATCCGAGGTCACGGGATTGAGATCTTATACAAGATCTTTAACTCAAAGCAATCTTAGATCACTGGGTCATGATCTTATATAGGATTTGAGCAACATCTAACTCAAGGTGATCCCGAGTTATAGGATTGAGGTCTTACATAAGATCTTTAACTCAAGGCGATCCTAGGTCATGGGATTGAGATCTTATACAAGATCTTTAACTTAAGGAGATCTCGAGTCACTAGATAGGGATCTTATGTGATTTGAGAACGATCACATTTAAAAATATCCCAAAGGGCATGGGATCGAAATCCTATATGATTTGAGAAAGATCCTATTCAAAGATATCCTTAGGGACTTGGGATTGAGATTCTGTATAGGATAAGGGATCGAGAAGATATTTAGGGTACATCAAGAACAAATCAAGCAACAATAAAGATGACTAAGTACACGATCATTATGAATAGTAAAATAGCCCATGCATTTCATTGATTCAAAAGATTGACTACATTGGCATCACAATTTGGGATCGCAATACAAAAACTAACTATGTTTGTAGATCTCAAGCTAGCATAACAACATAAAAGAAAGAAAAAATTACAAGTCAACGGGCTTGAATCTAACTATGTTGAACCTCCAATCCCAACCATCTCTTTGGGGTCCTCAACTGCAACAGTAGTAGCCTAAGAGGGGATCTCGCCTTCTTTAGTTGTTGATTGAGAGACCTCGACCTCTTTCTCTAGGGCAAGAGCAGTAAACTCATCTTTAGGTTCTCTCTTCGTAGTGAGTTTGCTAATTGGATAGTCTTTCAGATCAACATCTTTAGTAATATCCAATTACTTCAAATCAAATCCCTTAACAATCTCATCCAGTTTCTTTAGCTAAGCTTGATGCTTCATAAAACCTATGAAGACGTATTCCTCAGCCTTCTTTTCAACTAAGGATTCAAAAGTGCCAAAGTTCTTGAAGGCTTGAGCACCATCCATCTTGGTGTTTTAGATCAATTCCTTGAACTTTATGGAGCTTTTGAATTCTGTGCAACCCTTTGAGCAACCCAGATCATATGACGCCTTCTTTTCGAAGGCTAGGGATTTCTTTATCTTAGATAGTTTTTGCTCCAAGTTGTGGATCTTTCGATCCTTATTCGTTAACTCCTCCTTATGTGATATGAGCTTGCTATTAATGGACTGCTAAGTTCATTTGAGATTGGCTTTGAGCTCGTCTTTGGTTTTCTTAAGCTCCATGACCTTTATATTTTAGGTTATGAAGTGGCTCCTCTAGTATACACATTGTAGCATCAGTTGATGCATATATGTGATCCCCTACAAAATGAGCAAACAAGATTAGAAATGAGCCCAAACAGATACAAATGTGAGAGAAAAATTTATTTACAAGTGTGAGGACCAAGAATTTACTTGCATTATGGCATGGGCATTATATTTTTCGATCTTGGCAAAGTTTATTGACACAAGCAAGGCTTGATCTTAGGTCATCAATCATTCTTTATTTAGCTCAAAGGTAATCTCCCTAGATCAGGATCATAGCATTGAGCTCTGGTCTATAATTTTCCAGTCCAGGATTAGAGTGGGGCATGAAAAATCACTAAAAAATGTTGAATTGATTGTCTTATAGCTCTTATGTGCATAATTCATCAGAGCCTCGTGACATACTTGGACATCAAGGTCATGGGGAAAAGAAAGAGTGGGATCGAACTCAGGTCATTCTTTCTTCTCCGAGTGACTCCCATTCAAGTCCTTACCTTTAGATGTCTTCTTTGAAGGGATTTTGCTTGAATAGTTGGGGGAGAAGAGTTTTGGGCTCTTGCTCTTAGAATCGTGCTTTCATTTATTTCCCTTGCCCTCTAGAGCTTTCTCAACACCAAGTATGAGCTTGGGGTTTAGATGCGTGACCCCACCCTTAAGGACTTGGTTAAGTGGTAAGGTTGTTCTATTTCTATAGGCTAAATCAGTCCATTAGAAGGCTGGCTTGAGGTTGAGATATGGCTGAGAATATTTGACGTTAACACGAGCCCTGAGGATTGGGCCTTTGCCATCAAGGCCTCCTTTTGAGCCTTCGTCCTGTTAATGATACACAAGTTCTCGCCCAACATCACTGCAACAAAATAATAAAGAGGTTAAACGTCAAGCCCAAGAAGATAAGCAAAAATAAAAAGAAAAAGGAAAAAACACTAATTATGGAAATAACCATAAGAGAGAGTTCTTTGAACTTAGATGTTAGCTAGAGAGAGACCAGCAATCTTAAGAACCTCTTCCTTTAAAAGCTCACCAACCTTATATTAGTGGTTAGTCAAGGTATCTACAAAGCCTTCTCTTCAAGTAAACTGGTCTGATATTAAGGGCTTAGGTTTGCTATGCCTCTAGTTAAACTTGAACTACCAAAGATGATTGGTAGGAGTTTGAATAAAAAAGAATTTTTCTTTCCAAGGACCTAAAAAAGTAAGGACCTTGTCTAAGAACTTGCACATAGGCCTCGCGGTGAGATAATAGAACTCGTGTTCCTTAGTTTGGGTCAAGGTTGTTATTGAGTAGAGAGACTAGAAGTGACTAAATGAGGGCTCAACCTCAAAGTAGGTCATTATGATGATGAAACAGAGTATATGTCTTATTGCATTTGGAATCAATTAAGTAGGGTAGATGTCAAGCCCTAGCATAATATTCTCCATAGGGTCAGGGATTGGGAATCTCAGACCCCCTCTTTGCATGCCAACAGAGAAAGTGGCACAACATTTTAGGGGGAGGGGGAGGTGTATTCAATTTGATTTATTGAGAAAAATTATTTCATACTTAGGGGGGATGAAGAATTTATACCTAATCTCTAAGACCACTAAGGACCTCAATTTGGGAACTATAACTAACCAGGGGGACGTGGCAAGGATATACTTATCAATTTTGGGATCTTGAGCTGATTTTCCAGTTGAAACAGAGGAAGGGCCAGTCACAGGCGAACCCACTATAGGATGGGGATTCCACGAGTTAGAAAGAGTTGGGATCAGGGTTGAACCCATATAGGGGATGAGTTGGAAAAAGGTCACATTCTCTAAACTTGAGGACAAGGAGACACTTTCGCTGGACCCCAAGGGACCAAGGCTGAGAGTTTTTTCAGAAGAGGAACTCAAACCCAAACTCGAGCTTACTATTACTAAGAGAACAAACCTATAGGATCGAGTTCTTGATCAAAAGATGGTAGACTTGGGCTCAAGAACTGGAAGGGCGTGTAAAAGCAATGGAGAATAGAAAAAATGAAATGAAATTATGGGGCTGCACTAAGGTATTTATAGATACAGAATATGATGGTTCGCTTTTGAGGCAGCATCGACAATATAGATTGAGAGCGCTAGATTGAACGGCTAAGATGAATCCACACCTATTTTTAATAGTGAATAAGTTCATTCCCCATAGTAGAGAAAAGAACCAATACACTTTAAAAGTGGGGGAATTAATGATAGTGATAATTAATGAAGGCAAAAGAAAAGACCATTTTGCATCTGAATTTTAGCTAAAATACCCATATAGGATAGGATCTGCGTCTTTCTATCAGGGTCAATTCATGACTTGAATGACCTTGACCCAATTTGGGCTATAACCTAAATTAGTGATCGTTGATCAGTCATGGATCTAATACACAGTTATGCACCACCTCAATTCGCACAGAAAAGGATAGTTCATTACCTATAAAAGGAATGAATCACATAGTACTGGGTCATGTTATCTCTTATTCACTCTCACTTGAGTTTTTATCTACATTTTTGAGCTCATAATTGATCATCTCAACTTCATACTAATTTAGGCATCGAAGGGCTTTAGTTAAGAGCGATATTAGCTAGCCTAACATGTGCTCTTGTGGTTAGATTGAAGACCTAAATATCACTTGTACGGGTTGGGATCCAGGTTGAGGACGACACCTAGAAGGAGGTCAAGTTTGAGGTCTTGGCACCTAATTTTGAGTTGTATCCATAAAGCTTTCACTATCTATGAACTCTTTAGCTATGTCATAATTAACTATGTTGATTGTAATAATGAGAGCATCTTAGAATGTGGCTTGAATCCCTTGTAAGTATTTAAGGCCAAACTAAATTGGCATTGATCTTTGCTAGTGGATGTGGTCATTATGGCCTCCATTCTTTGTATCCTATCACTTACTCCTTTTGTATAGACTCAACGAACTCAATGAATTGTCTTTTCAGCTTACTCAATATCATATTAATGACACTACACTTAGGTAGCAAATTTTCCTTTCATGAGGTTCATATCTTTTTTGGTCAAAGTGTTGGATCACTTTCGGCATCAATCCTTAACTCCTTGAGAATGTCTCTTTCTACTCAATTAGAATTGAGATCTGTAAATTAAAATTTTAAGTTCATCATGCAAGTGAGCACATATATTGGTGATGTGTCTATATATAATTACTACTAGGCCGATATAATTTATTTGACTTCGGCTTAGTTGGACTATGACTAGTCCTAGCTGGCCATCTTAAAAGATTGGAGGACTTGATTGCCATAAGCACTAATTACGATGTTAGTACGTACTTTCTAAAGGATTAAATCTTTCCAACTTATGCATAAAGGGTATAACTAGTTTTTTACCTTTGTTGTGCTTTCTTAGGTACAACTTGATCCTTCTTCCTTTCCTTCCAATTCCCATCCACCTTAGCCTTCTCTATCCTATTTGCTTCTACCAAATTAATATCTTCATCATTTATGTAAGCTAACTATCGAAGTTATGCTACTAAGAAAAAGGTCCATCACGAAAGCCTTAAGCAAATGCATTAACCAAGATATCTAGAGTACTTTTAATGTCTTTGCTATAAACCTCCTAATATAATACCACAATAGTTCTCTATCCTTTTATCTCATGTTGGATAGAATGAACAAGGTTTTTTTTTGTTTATTACTAGTGATTGATGCAAAAATATGTTGTTGAACTCTTCAAAAGTGTGTATAGAGCTCTATGATAGTGACAATTGGTTGAACCAACATTAAGCTACACTGACCTAAGTGTTCATAAAATTTCTACATTTCACAGCCTCTATGTACTGATGTAATAATGTAGAATTCTCAAATTTACACAAAGGCTCAACCAAATTTGATATATATATATATACATATGTATGTAGTTTAGGATACTTACTATGAAGAAAGTAGCTAATATTGGCTCTTCCATGACGTTATCATTCGATGGCACCCCAATATAGATTCTGATAAGACAATTTGTCATCATCTATCTCATCTCATTTGAAAGGTTTTATTAGGCTAGTTGGAGTTCTTGTTAGCCTTAGGGAAACAAACATAAAACTCTTTCGCTTTTCTTTTTTCCCTACTTATGCCTTTCACATAATTGTCATGACCTAAAGCACTTGTGTGCAATTCATTTGATAAGCAGTCTAAGGTGACTGTTGTTGCCCACCCTATCCTAGCTGAGCCAATGGAAGGATAAGGCCATGCCCAGCTAACACAATATTGATTATTTGTGCTATCAAGTTGGGAAATTGCTTTATATTGAGATGTCTCAAGTTTTATCTCAATAGTCAACAAAGGGTTACCTTGAGAGAGGTCTTGTAAAATTGATTGTGGATCATCCTCCACTATATTCTCACACCTTAAACACAAATTTTCCACAAATAGCGCCAAATGAAACAACCAAAATTCTAAGCCCAATAGCATGTCGCGTCGCCTTACAAATTTGAATTCTTACACCATAAGCAGTGGGCATGCAAGGATTTTTCTAAAGAAATGCCTTAAATCCTTACTTATATTTTGACAAACCCAATCCTTACTTCCCATGTGATATTACTTATATTTTCTATTATCTTGCCATATTTATATGAGCTTTGATTCTCAAATCTCAAATTCACTCATGCAATTTTATTCATGAAAGCAAATACTGGACATTACTACAATCATTGTTAAAGCTTTCGAATACCATTTCCTATCACTATCTACCTCAATAGTACTCCTATGAGCATCAAAATGATCGACTGGAAACTGCTATACATAAGGTAGATAATGAACATAAGCCATGAACTTTTTATGCTAACTCTTGAAGGAAAAGTATTAAGGGAAGAAGGACAAAATGTCTCAATTTGCATTCTTCATGCTCTTCGATTCAACTAGCTCAACCTTCTATATTAAAGCACATCTAACATAATTATCAACGATCATCCTATGAACGAGATCTCTTTTCTTCTATGATCCTATCACTTTGGTGCATGAGCTGTATTCACATTCTCTTTTTCCCTTAACATACCAAATCTTGAAAAGGTATAATGATATTTTAAAAAGTAAATATTTTTAAAATTATAAAATGAGTCTAAGATAACCAACTACACAAATTTTAAAATTCAATACGGATTAGATCTCACAACCATAAAAACTTCGATTGAATTTTGACAAACCAAATCCCTTTACAATATCAACATCTCCGACATCTATAATTATATATCTAAATGAGTTTAAAATGTTTTCTTTTTTTTATATTTACTTATGAGAGCAACAACCACACATAAGTAGGTCATTTGTTGTGTTTTGGATTGTAAATAGAAAAGAATTAGTTAATTTGAAATTTTTTTTTTGTTTTCTTTTTATGTTTGTGCATCAGAATTAAAAATGCAATTATTATATTAAGTAGTAGTGTCTTTTATATTAAGAATAATATTACATTAGATAAATTTTAAGGATAAAAGTGTCTTTTGAGAACTCAAGGAGGTCCTTGGTACTTCCTCAAAACCAAGGGTGGCGCTTGGGATTTGCCAAACAACTTGGGACGCATATGGGATTCTCCCATTTCATTTTTTATTCTCCAAAATAATTAATTATTATTGACTCCCAATCAAAATCTGAAATTTCACTTGAACCCCTTGACATTACTATATAGTTTCAATTAAATCCAAGGCTCTGCGTTAGTTTATTCACCAGCTTGGATTATAATTTCATAAATAATGGGGTTCGAATACACAAAATGATGATTAAATACAAAAAGAACAATTACAAATTTCAATTAAGCCGCACAATAATACTATATATATAGTATAAAAATGGTACATTCAACAGACAAACAATAAATTAAAAATATACCAACCGGAGACTTACTGGGCTGGGCTGAATTTAACAAACTTTGGGTTTATGGGCCCCTTTACTTCCAACCTAAGCCCATCTCAGAAATGGCCCGTTCGAACAGCGCCCCCCCGCCACATCTCTTTCCCTGCCCCACTGCACGCGCAATTGTACAATATAATTGGTTATCACTTATACATACATACATACATATACATTAAATGATGGTACACGATAAGAAATTTTGCATTAGAATTAGTTATAAATTGCAATATTGTTTTAGGTAGTCACATGCACTGCACATGTTAGAATTCTTTTTAAGCAGATGTTTAGAAAATATTTTGTCACAACTGAACCGATTATTGTTTAAATTAACATTTAAGTTGAATTGAACTGCGAAATCTACTAAAAAACACAAATATTTAAATTTTGTATTCTTATTCTAATGTATACTTCAAAAATATAAACTTGAATATCATTAAAAATATCTATATGGTGAGAATATTAATATTATTATTATTATTGTGGAAATAAAACACTTAAACCAATTAGACTTTAAAATAATGGTTATTTTTTTAATATACATTAATGTTAACTATTTTTATTAAATTCTTATGAAATGTATGTCACAATTGGATAAATAATCAATTTCTATTAGATGTATGTTGAAAATTTAATCTTATTGAAAATATTATATTCTTTATTACTCATTAATTGTAAAAATTAACCCTAAATTTGTGAATAAAGTCATGCTTTGCAAATATTATGTAAGTGGGCAATATACTGATTGTCACAATATTTATTAATTTGTGAAATATAATCATCACTTTGTGCATATCTAAAATATCATAATATCTCTCTAACAGTTATATGATGTGGTTAGTGATACTGCTTTGAGTTGGAGGGTCAAGTACTCCAATTGATTTGAGTGATTTTGGGCTTGAGATCTGTAACCACGAATACACATCAACTAGCCGAGAGGCCCCCGGCTAAGGCACTCCGACGCTCAAGTTAGTTCCGGTAGAGTAGAGAATAGAGATAGTATACAGTGAATAGTGTAAATAACATTACCTTGAGCGTGGTTGGGCTTGTAGTATTTATAACCTGTTGTGGGCATGATTTTACTCAAGTGCCCTTATCAGGTATACTGGCTTTTTCCATGCCAGGGGATTGAGAATCATTTCATGTCCAAATCTTGGTACTGTGCCGGTGGCCCAATCTCCTATTTTTCAGGATAACCATGCCAATAGGAGCACGTCCCTGTCAAAGTTGTTGGCAGGGTTGTCAGAGTTGTTGCATTAGCTGCCACGTGTCACCTGTGCTGAGGGGTTTGATCTGTTCGATTTATACCCGGATGACGATTCATGTCGACCAGACTTGAGTGCTAAAACTTCTGAAGTGGTCCTTAGATCAATACGGGTCGACTACGGGGCTTACTAAATGAGATCGATACAGGTCAACCAGATAGATGTACCTTTGGGCTTCATAGGCTGTCTCGTTTGAAGTTGGGCCTGTTGGGCCTACTGAATTATCCTATATCAATTAGATTAGAGATTTCACGAGTGAATTCAAACATATAAGTGTTGTGTAAAAATGAATATGATTAAGTAAAATTTAAAATTAAGTATGGTAATTCATATTGGTCCTCATTGTCTCTTATTCATTTTTTAAAGAGTAAAATCTCTTTTCTTTTTGAAATGAAAAGAATGTAATTACAATTTATTAAATACATTTAATACATAAACCTCATGTTTTACTTATTACTAGTGATTTTAACATGCTCTATACATGTATTAAAATTTTTATAATATAAAACAAATAAGAAATATTCAAATATTTATTATTTATTTATTTTTCTATATAATATTATATTTTTAATATTGTTAATAATTTATTTGAATCTTTAGCATAAATAAAAGAAAAAAGTTATTAAAATGTAAAATAATTAGAAAAAAGAAGAAGAAAGAATATGAGAGAGATAAAAGATCAAGAGGAGAGAAACAGAAAACAATATTTTGCTCCATCTTTTAAAACATGATTAATTTTTTCAAACTCATTATAAAAATATATTAAATTAGTTATTAAAGTCTTGGGGCCTTATAAGTAAATAAATAATAATTTTGATACATTTTAGGCATGTATTAAAATTTTTATAGTATAATTTAAATAAAATATTTACTTTTTTATTATAAAAACATGATATTTTTGATAATTTTAATGTTCACTTAAATTTTTAAAATGACTAAAAAAAATGGTTATAAAAAAGTGAAGCTAGTGTTTGGGAGCATTTCCTCGGAATGTCATTGTTCTAGGAAAACAATCCCAAATATATAAGCATTTTTTCTTTTTATTTTAAGGTTAATTAGAAAAAAATTTCTAATCCTACTTTTATTTAGTGTTTAGTTCCCATTTGAATTTTTACACACTAAACTCTCAACTTTTTCACAAAATTAGGAATCATTTCTTATATCTTTTAGAAAGACCTATATACCCTTGTATTTGGAAAAAATAATAAAAATACTTGAGAAATGCGTTTCTATAATCAAGAAGAATGCTTTCCTCTTTTTTTTTTTTTTTTTCTCTGCCTGAAAACGACTTCTTAAGGTGCGAAAACAAAAGGGTGCAAAATCATTCTTCCCCCGCAATTGACACGAGAATGAGAGAAGAAGTGAAAAGAAAACAGAAAAAAGAAAGACACCAAAATTTCTGCCATTTTTCTGCAACTATGGAAGGTAAAACATCTACGAAAAGAAGCCGAGTTCAAAAAGAAGTGAGCAAAAGAAACATATGTATGTTTTCTGAACTTGCAGTTTCAAATGTTAGTGATTTTTTAGTGTTTAGGTTTTTATTCATTTCTTAGTTGTTAAACACTTGAACTGATTTGATATACATATGATTTTTGTTATGAGATGAGAAGTTTCTGATTTGTACTTGAAGGATATGAAAGTTGGACTTCACCTTTTTGGGGTTTATACTTCTTTCTACCTAAAATTGTATTATGGTGAAATTATACGGTAAAATAATCTGAAAGCAGTAGTGTATTATCTGTAGAAGAGAACATCCAAGTTTGTAGTACACATTAGGCAAAAGTGTAGTATATGATCTTTGTAACTGCAGTACAGTTTAGAAGCAAATGTAGTACAAAACATTTAATTTTGCAATACACATTAGGAAAAAGTCTATTATATAACTTACAGTACATTTTAGAAGCAAATGTAGTATAAAATATTTAAACTTGCAGTACACATTACGAAAAAGTCTAGTATATAACCTGCAGTACATTTTAGAAACAAATGTAGTATAAATATTCAAGCTTGGAGTATACATTAGGCAAACATGTAATATATAATTAGTGTAACTATAGTACATTTTTGGAGCATCTTTAGTACAAAAATATTCAAGCCTGTAGTATACATTAAATGAAAATATAGTATATAATCTGTATATTTATAGTATATTTTAGAAGCAACTGTAGTATAAAACATTCAAGTTTGAAGTATACACTAACTGAAAGTGTAATATAATATATAATGTATTTTTGAAGTACATTTTAGAAACTTTTGTAGTATAAAACATTCAAACCTAAAGTATACACTAACTGAAAGTATAGTATAATATATTATATGTTTCTGAAGTACATTTTAGAAGTATCTGTAGTACAAAACATTCAAGTTGTCAGTACACATTATCTAAAATGATTAGTTTATTATCTGTTTATATACTAATTTTTCTTTATCTGATTGTAGCCAAGCCAAGACATTATAAGGTCTGTTTTCATTGCTCCCCCCAATTTGTTCACAGTAAATTGGATATTGTAAAATTCAAGATGGGGTCAAAATATTTTGATGTATTGAAGAAGACCCCTTTTTATATTACATGGATATGCCCAAGTTAAGTTCAACCTTCATTCGGTTTGAAGCTATACTGAGGAGGTTTGATCCAAAAAAGCTGTCATTTCATTTTTCGGAGGGGGTTGAAGTTCTTTTTTCTGCAGCTGAATTTTCTATGGTTTTAGGGTTGTCATATGTGGGGCAATCTATGGATATAACATTGAAGATGAAGTCCTCAACTTTTGACAGCCTTTTTTTTTTTGAAAGCTACAGAATATTACTAGATCTGAAATAGCTAAAAAGTTAGAGGAGTATGTATATAAAGATAGTGAGAAGGACCTGAATAATTTTTGTAGGTTGTACATACTTTTTGTTTTTAATTATTTTCTGTTTCCAACATCAAATTATTGAACTCCACGATTTCTCCTAACATACTTGGACAATTTATCTAGAGTTGGTCTATATGTATGGGGCATAGCTGCATATAATTTTTTTGTCCAAGATATGAAGAACCATATAGGAGTGGGAGGAGAAAAAACCAAGAAATACATTGATGGGTGCACAGTTAGTTTGATGGTAAGTGTTTGCTCCATTTTTCTAACAACATTGATTATATTTATATTCAAATGAGTATAATTTTTTTATTTATGAATGGCAGGCATGGATCTATGAATGCATCCCTTCACTGGCTTCACTAGTGAGTTTGTTTGAGTTTCCAAGCTTTTATCAGTGAAAGGATAGCAAACTCCCACATAATGTGGAGGAGGCAGAGAAAAAATTGAAATAAATTACAGTAAAAATGATAATAATTGTAATAATTCATTGTTAGCTTTTTGTATAAGAATTTGAATTTGATAATTATTTTCATTGTAATAGGTTGTAGCCCTCAACCCTGCTCCAAAAGAGTTAGAATTGGCAATTTTGATCAAGAAACCAGAGGCTGCCAGTACTGCCATCAATCAAGTCCATGTTTGTGATTATACAGTATATGAAGCAATTATTGCAGCTAAAGTTGAAGAAATTA
>JACGDI010002291.1:173436-190332 GCA_014898725.1 Jacaranda copaia
ACAAAACTTTACAAACTGCAGTATATTTTAGATTCTGTAGAAGTATTACCTTAAAATATCACAACTCTTTTTGACACTACTGCTTGCTTCATCCTTTCAGTTTGCTAGGATGTCAACAATGTTCATCTTTAATGTCAAATGTAGTAAGACCATATTTAGAATATCTTCGTCATCAGTCAATGTCACATATAATCTTTGATGTAGAGCTATGTATTGCAAACTAAATAGCTCAACATTAATTTCACTCCATTTTCTTGCGAGATTAACGTACATGTCTATTAAAGTCGTAGTATCCTTAATGGACATTATATGGAGCTGATTTTTGTAGCGGCAACTCCTCAACAATTGATTAAACACTCCAACTTCACTACTGGTTGACAGTGTTGAAAAAATAAAAGAAACTCAGAAGCAACTAAGAAGAAGAAGAAACTCAAAAATAATGAAGATTAAACCAGAAAATGATGAAAATGAAAAGAGAAGAAGACAATGCAGATGCCGGGTTGATGATTGTTTCTCATTTTTGCCATGGAGCTGGTTGCGTTTTTTCTTTTCTTTCTATTTCTGAAAATAATACTGATATTGGTAGAGATTACTGTTGCCTTTTGTTTATGATAAAGAAGTGAAAGATAAATGAGTGAAAAATAGTACACTTAAGGACATTTTTGTCAAATTAAGTGAATAGGGAGTAAACTCTAAAATTCTTATAAAATTAAGGAGTTAGTCTAACAAAAATTAAGTGAAAATTGATCACAAAAATAAAAAATAATTTTGATATTTTAAATAAGTATCCCTTTATTTTACCGTTTGTTTCTCGAAAAAACCCTTCCCTTAACATCATATTATCCAATTGACCTCTTCATCTTCCATTCTCCAATGCTCTGACTCCACTGCAGTATTCTCTCTCTCTCTCTCTCTCCATTCTACGTATGTGTCTCTCTAGCATCTTCCCCCAAAGCCTCATTTCATTTCCTTGTTGTCCAGTTTTGTGTGGATTTGAAGGACTATATATGTCATTCCATTGTATTTGCTTCCATTTCTACTATCCATTTAGCTTAGACAAAAATAAAAACTAAAATGAGGCATCGAAGAGTTTAGGATTTCTTCAAGGGTGGTTGCCCCTCTGTGTTAGCCTATGATTTTTTATTTTTTATTCTAGAAAAATCCAAACAGTCCTTTAATTTTGGGCATTTCGGATGGGATTAGGAATGAGAATCTCCATGTTTCTGTTGCTTGATGTCAGGTGAATCTTAACACTTGAGAAATCTAAGGCTATGTTTGGCTTATGTTTTCATTTTTGAAGTTCCCTTTCTGCTGTTGGTTTTGCAGTACAATTATTTTAGATTCGATGGATGACGTGGCTGTGATGATTTCTTTTCTCCTTTGTTTTTGATTTTTCTGAGCTAATGGATGGAATTGAGATATCCAACCTGTGTTTTGGGGGGCGAATGGCATCGTGAATTTGGATCACATGCAATCGATGGTTTGCAGCCATGGTTGAGTTGCCTTCTCTTTGCCTCTTATATTGCAGAATTGAGCCTCCTCTATTTTCTTTTCTTCTTTTTTTTTCCCAAAGAAAATTTGATATTATGAAATAAAACGTTGACAGTCCACTAATACTTTTGTGGTTGCTGAATTCTCATTTTGTCTATTGAGATATTTAATTATGTGGCCTTATATGTTCTTGAATGTTCAGTTATGTTGTTGGAATCTTTATACATGGTTTTTTAGTGCTCTTTTGTTGTTGAAATCTACTGGCAGAGGAATTCGCATTCTGGTCACTTGGAGCTTTATTATTTTGTGTTACAATGGCCAGCTCCCCTTGGGGCACTTTAATCTATCACAATTTTGTTGTAATGGGGACTTGAAGTTGAAGTAGATTTATGGGGTTTGCATTGTTGGGATTTGATCATGAGTTGGGAGCACGTATTTGAATCTAAAAATGAGCAGCCACTTGATCCTTGGTTTCTCAATTAATTTTGTTGCATGAAGGGTTCCATAGTTGGTCTATTGAGGCGCTTGATTGGCCAACTTTTGGCCCTTAAATCTGCCTTTTTTTTGTTGAAAAGGGTCTCAAAATGGAAGTAGAATTTTGTGGGCTTGGTTGTTGACAAGAATTCGCAGGCATGGATTTGCCAATGTCGGAAGCTCATCTATTTTCATATTCTAATTTGAATTTTTGCTAATGTTGGCATTGATGTAATTTTGATTCAACACCCCTAAGTATTTTGTAAGGGAAGTAAGTATGTTTTTTTTTATTTTTTTATTTTTTATTTTCGTTCAAACTCTCGTGCCTTGTAATCCCTATTTGCTTTCTAATATATATTGAACCTATTCCAAATAAAAAAAAAAAAAACTCAGTCAAAATAAATAATAAGTTTATTACCGCACTTAAAATTTTAAAAGATAATAAAAGATTTTTTTGTATTTATTTTATATTTTCAATATTTTTAAAATATAAAAAGATAATAAAAAATAAAATAAAAATATATTTATATTTGGATAGGTTACTTAAAAAATAATGATTATATAGTGATTTAGTTGGTTGTAAATGGAGAATAATAGTAATAACAACAAAAGAGAAGATATATAGAATATTAAAATAAAATATATAAGTTATTGAAAATTATATTTTAATGATATAATAAAAATATATCAATATATATAAAAATTGACGTATTTTAGTTTTCAAATAATAAAAACTTTAAAAAGAGTTAGAGCAAACATGCCCATTGGTTCAAACGGTAGCATCGATAGGGGTTCAGAAGTTGGCACTGTCATGTGTCCTGAAGGTGACTTTTGTGGTGTTTTTATGTTTTTTTTTTTTCATAAAACATGGTTGCTATATTGTACAAATATTCCTTCCTTTTTAATCCAACAAACTCAAACATATTTTAAAAAAAATAGATAAATAATAATAATAAATAAATAAATTTCAACTTACAAACAAATTCATAAAATATTATAATACAACCCAATTAATTATTACAAACTTACAAAATAATTATATCTATTCACTATGTATATACATATATATATGCAATATTTTTTATTATTATTCCTACAATTAAAAAAATTCTTTAATATCAAATTTATCCCAAACATCAACGCAAAAGTAATAATTTGACATTTATAGTATAAAATGCTTCCTACAAAACATAACCAAATATATCAAAACTCTTTAAAACCCCTTTTTCACTATTTTAAAAAACATAACCAAATATCAATCACATTCCCCAATTTTCATTTCACATTCTCCCACAATTCTTTCATTATTTTGTAACAACCTAGAATTTTATTGATTTTATTTACAATATATGATTTTGTCATCTTTGAAAATTTTATGAATTTCATATTATTTTTAAAAAAAAATTGTGGGTTAAATTATAATTTTTATAGACTTAATTGTGTAAATTTTTGAATAGTTTGGTGTTTGAATGAGATACCCAATGTCAATTGGGGTTAATCATCATTTTCCTAAAAACTTTGGGCATGATTGCATAACTTAAATTTTTGAGGGACTAAATTGAAATTTTGAAAATGGGATTACTAAAAACGGCAACTCTCTTTCATTTCTTCTTCATTTCCTTCTTTCCTTTCCCTTGCTTTTTTTTCGTTTTTCCTTCTTCTTTCTCTCTACTGAAGACACCATCACCAGCAAGCTCACTAGCGACCCTCCTTAGCCAACCTAACCTCCTCAAATTGTTCCTCACATCATCATCCTCATTCTCAGCCACATAAATACACACAGCGGCAGAGCAGCAGCTACGAGAGGAATTGAGAGAAGAAAGTTTCGGCGGCCAATTGGATTCCCTATTCTTCGGCAACCATCGATGATTCTGAAGGGTGGATTATGAAGTATTCGTTGAGGGGAACACAGTGGAAGTGTAGCATGGCAGCTTCGATGACAATAGAGTGGTGATCGAAGAGCGGCGGTAGGAGAGAGAAACATAGTTATTTTGGCCCGTTCCAGCATATACATTGCTCAAAATTCAAAATTGAAGGCAGTATTGGAATCCTCTCATCGAGAGGAATATTTCTATGGTGGCGTTGAATTTTCTAGCAGCGGTAGAGAGACAGTTTGCTTGTCTCAACGTGGTGATTGCTCTTATGTTATCGATTTATGATTCTGGACCTTCGGTGGCAAAATTTAGATTTATGTTCGGTTGTTGCATGTTTTATATATTTACATGCATGCATGCAAATGTTGTACCTTGTCCAAAACTGGCCTTTGAGACGATTTGTGTGCCTGTGTGAATTGATTTCCCATGAGAGGAATATGGAGTTGGGAGATACGAATTTTGGACTCAATTTGTAGATGATACTAAGTTGAACGTTAATCATGATATTGGGAACTATTATGGGCTAAATGGTTTTTAAATAAAAATTAGACTAGAGATTAATGCATATGTATTGCTTAAGACTATAATACCTTGATTTTGTTATCGTGGAAAGTATGTTATTCTGGAATTAATCTAGACTATCGTAGATAATTTGGAAATGTTGATTTTGGAGAATTTTGTGAAGAAGGATATTAATCCATATCATCCTAATAGATAAGGCATTAGAATGCTTGATGCATTTCTAGAAGGCTGCTAGGGTTGAACAAGAATTTTGATTCTTGGAATATTTTCTTAATTAGGTGACAACGAGCTGGGCACTAATGAGCAGTAAATTTCTATTTTGATTGTTGTTGATTGAAACTACAAGAGGTGAGGTTTCCTCCCGCTTGGGCTATTGCTTTGTTAAGCTTACTTGTATTTGTTTGAAACTCCCGTGAGGGTCTACTAATTTGGCACTTTTCTCTCTATCAGTTAATTGTGATGAGCACCTGTGTAAATTTTTCTATTTTATACATTATCTAATTTGTTTGAGACTTGATCTGTTATCTGTTATTGATTATCTGATTTGAATACCCCTGTGAGGGTTGTCTCTGATATTGATTCTATTTTCTGTCTATTCTGGCACCCAGAACCTCTATCTATTGTCTGTTATTTTGATATCTGTCTGTCTTGTATCTGTACTATATCTATTACCTTGTCGACATATCTGCTATTTATTCTATGTTAATTAGCCATGCTGGCTTATCTGTGTTCTATTTACTATTTTCTATTTCTTTGGCGGCATTTCTATTCTATTCTGTAATGTTGATATGAAATCGATGGTATGCTAGGGATTTCCCCCTAGGCATCTATATAAGAGATTATTTCTGTTATCTATACGGTGTTATATAGGCCAAGAGCCATACTGAGCAATTTATTTGGTTATGTGGGGCACATTAGGGATTTCCCCTTGGGTGTCAACGGTATACTAGGGATTACCTCATGGATGCCAACTGTACGCTAGGGATTTTTCCCTAGGTATCAGCAGTGCACTATACAGTTTTGTTTAGGCATCTGCCATATGCCAAGTTGTTATGCTTATGTGAAATATTTGTCTATCTGGTATAAAGTGAATCTACAATACATGTCTTATAGCCTTTTCTTGGAATGCATATGCTTTAGGTTTGAATTACCTAAATAATTTTTGTCTGCTTGTAATATGTTCTTGGAGCAATAAGGCATGAAAGTTTTCTGTTTGCTTCTTTATGCTGTTTGTTTTTTGAATTTTGTTATATTAAGCTTGATAATATTATATTTTATCAAGTTGAGTTCTTCCTTGAAAAACACTGGTACTACTTTTACTTATCCCTTACTAAGTCTTTGGACTTACCCCCATGTATTGCATAATCTCTTAGACAAGGATAGGCTCTGATGGATGCTAGGTTTGGAATGAAGTGTGTGGATGTTTTGTAATAGAACTAATGCCTTAGTTAAGTATGGAACTTGTGAATGTGTTGTTTACTTTAGAGATGTTGTGATATGTAAATTTTATTTTGAAGATTATAGTGTAAGATGGCATTAATGGTATGATCTGTCAAAAATTGTAACTTAACTAAGTTCTCTAAAGTTCATATGATACATCTGTTTTGTAGTTTTATTTAGTCTTGTTTGAGATGAATTGGTATTTAACTTTGGGCTGTTTGAATTTTATGGGCCTTCAATTGAATTGTAACTCTGAAAATTAAGTCTGAATCAAAGTAGTGCCTCAACTTAGGTGCTATCCCGAGGTGGGGTGCTACATATTCATTCTTCCAAGACATACAATAAGCACATAATAAAATCAAATATAAAACATAACCAAACAAAGCCGACATAATTCAAGAAAGGAGACTTATTTAAAAGTACCAAAATCACTTTTTATTTTTGTGATCAGTTCCTTCTTGATTTTGTTTAGACTAAACTCCTTAGTTTTGTTAGAATTTTAGAGTTTACTCCATACTTACTTGATTTAACAAAAAATGCCCTTAAGCATAATATTTTTCACTCATTTTTTTTTTCACTTCTTTGTCATAAACAAAAGCAATAGTAAATCCTACCAATAGAAATATCATTTTCAAAAATAGAAAGAAAAGAAAAAACGCAACAAACTCCACGGTGAGAATAAGAATAAATGTGAGAGCCAACAACTACCAACCGACATTTGCATTGTCTTCTTCTCTTTTCATTTTCATCATTTTTGGTTTTTTTCTTCATTATTTTTGGGTTTTTTATTCTTCTCAGTTGCTTTTGAGTTTCATGTATTTTTCTGACAATGTTAACCAATAGTGAAGATGGAGTGTTCAATCAAATATTGGGGAGTTGCAACTACAAAGATCAGCTCCATATAATGTCAATTAAGGATACTACAACTTTTAATAGACATGTACATTAATCTCGCAAGAAAATATAGTGAAATCAATGTCGAGCTCTTCAGTTTGTGATACATAGCTTCACATTAAAGGTTGTACGTGACATTGACTAATGACGAAGATGTCCTAAATATGGTTTTATTGCATTTGACATTGAAGATGATAATTGTTGACATCTTGGTAAACTGAAAAGATGAATCAAGCAGCAGTGCCAAGAAGAGCTTTGATGTGGTAATACTTCCACAAAATCTAAACTATACTGTAGTTTGTGAAGTTTTGTACATCAAGTGTTCTGAAATTGTACTCTATTTATTTGAAAATCTTTCTCTATTTAGAGCGTTCTACATTATACTTCATTGCAAATAAAATTGTACTTCATTTGGAAAAAATTGTACACTATTATTTAAGTTTTATATTTGAATTGTTCAACTAAACGAATATCAATAAGTGTACTGCAATTGCTGGGGTTTTATACTTCAAATGTTTGGAAATTATATTTCATTTTATCTAAAATTATACTTCATTTTTTTCTGAAATTATACTTTATTTTATACTTCATTTTACCTAAACTTGTACTTTATTCATTGAAGTTCTATATTTCAATTGTTCTATTTAATAATTATCTAAAATTGTACTGCAGTTACTAGGATTTTATACTTAAATTAATCCACTTTTACACATTTGTACTCCAGTTATCTAAAATTGTACTTTATTTCACATAAAATTGTATTCTATAATTTAAGTTTTATTTTTCAAGTGTTCTACTAATAAATTATCAAAAATTGTACTGCAGTTGCTAGGGTTTTGTACTTCAAATGTTCGAAAATTATATTTCACTTTATTAAAATTGTATTTCTTTTTTCTAAAATTATACTTCATTTTACCTAAACATGTATTTTATTTATTGATTTTCTACACTTCAAGTGTTCTATTTATTGATTATCCAAAATTATAGTTCTTTTGCTAGAATTTTATACTTCATGTGTTCTGAAATTGTACTTTTCTATATGTAAAATTGTACTTATGTTTTCTAAAATTATACTTGCTTCATTTTACAAAGCCTGTAATCTGTTCATTGAAGTACTATGCTTCAAGTGTTCCAAAATTGTACTTCATTTTATCTAAACTTGTATTTCAATTTGCTAAATCTATTATATTTTATATTATCTAAAATTGTGCTTTTTTCTAAAATTATACTTCATTTTACCTAAATATCTACTCTATTCATTGAAGTTTTATATTTCAAGTGTTCTATTTTTTTTATTATCTAAACTTTATTTAAAATTTTACTTTTTTTTCTAAAATTATACTTTATTTTACCTAAAATTGTACTTTATTCATTGAAGTTCTATACTTCATGTGTTCTATTTATAAATTATCCAAAATTGTACTGTAATTGCCAGGATTTTATACTTAAATTATTCAAAATTGTACTTCATTTTATACAAATTTATACTCCAGTTATCTGAAATTGTACTTCATTTCACATAAAATTGTATTCTATTATTTAAGTTTAACAATTCAAGTGTTCTACTAATGGATTATAAAAAATTGTACTACAGTTGCTAGAATTTTATACTTTAAATGTTCTAAAATTATACTTCAATTTATTAAAATTGTACTTCTTTTTCTCTTTACTTCATTTGTCAACCTCAAGGGATGCAGTCAAGGAGAAAATTCGTTCAACTAATGCATCACCCAATGAATTAGCTTTAACTAGTACCTCAATTGATGCATGGAGGAATTACATATATGGGGACGGTAAGACATTCAAGGATGCTCAGGAGTTCAGAATTATGCTTAAGAATTATGCGGTATCTATTTTGCAGTCATTTAAAAACAAGAAAAATGACAATAAAAAAATCATAGTCTTTTGCAGTGATGAAAATTATAAATAGAGAATCTATGTATCAAGGCATAAAGCTGATAAATTATTTGGCATTCAAAAATGCAATCTAGAGCACACATATAATGAGGCTAATCTTTGAACAAGGGGACATCCTAAAGCTGATTCTGCTTGGGTTGCTAATATTGTAAAGGATAATTGAGATCAGTGCCATGTTATTGACCCTCTATCATATTGAAAGATGTCCACAGAGAATACGATGTGGAATTTAGGTAACATAAAGCATGGATGGGTAAGAAATTAGCTATGCATGACATCTATGGTGCTGAGAAGGGATCTTATGATAAGTTGAGGTGGTATTCTGATATTGTGAAGAGGACAAACCTTGGAAGTATTGCAGATTGTGAGATCGACCTAATTAGTCAAAAATTTCATCGGCTATTTATATGTTTCAGTGCCTACCTTATTAGTTTTCTTAGAGGATGTAGGCCATTGATATTTTTAGATAGAACCCATATTAAAAATAAATGTAAAGGATGCTTACTTAGTGCTGTCAGTAAGGATGCTAATGATGACTTATTCACTCTAGCATATGCAGTTGTTGACTCTGAAAATGATATTAATTGGGAGTTGTTCTGCTTCAAGCTAAAAAGTGTCTTAGATTCTCAATATTTACTTGGCTTATCAAGGCTCACTTTCTTCTCTGATAGACATCTAGGTCTTCTTAAGGCCATCCCAATGATATTTTTCGATAGCCACCATGCAGATTGCTTGAGATACTTAGTGGATCGCTTTAAGAAATAAGTAACTATACTTTATCTTTGTTTGTGAAACAATTATGTGAAATAAACTCTAATTCATAACATTTAGCACATTACTGTTCTATTATTTTAAATTCAAGTATTAAGGAAGTACCCTCTATATAATAAGAAACATTGTTGCTCTGTTTTTATGAAAGCTGCATATGCAACTATAAGGCAGGAGTATACATGATATATAGACAGCATCTTGGAGTCGTTGCCACTTGCCAAAGACTTTATTATACAGTCTGACTCACCATGTTAAGAAAATTCATTATTTAGTGGAGATCGATGGGGGATAATAAACATTAATCAAGCAGAATGTTGGAATACTTAGGTTAAACCTGCCCGATTTATGCAAGTTACAGCCATGATTGATCACATACACATGCGAATAATGCTTACGATGCATAATTGACAAAAAGAATCTCATAAGATAGTTGGTCAAATATGTCCTAAGCAAGAGAAGAAGTTGGCAATCAATCATATGCGTTCTCGTAATTTAAAAGTTGTCATGTCTAGTGGTTAGAGCTTTGAGGTGATTGAGCAAGATAAATCTATGCTGTAGATTTACATGATAAGGTTTGTTCATGCAGAGCATGGCAGATTAATAAAATACCATATAAACATTCTTGTGCTTGTATCGAGTCAAGGTCACTCTCACTATATGACTGCACTGATCAATACTATCGAGTTGAGATATATCAACAAGCATACCAAGTTGTGATAAATTCTATTTCTACATTTGATATAAATCTGTTCCCGCCAGATGATGATGGCCTCATTAATGCACCTGATTATTGATCTCAGCCTAGGCATAGAAGGACACACAGAATTCCATCATAAATTGAGAAATGTGTAATTAAGTGTAAAAGGTATGGTAGAACATGGCATAATCATTGAACCTGCAAAGAATCAGTAAATTAGTTAAATTTTGCACTACAATAAAAAATATTTTATACTTTTTTTGTTCAGGATTTGTACTTCATTTACTCAAATGTTACTCAAATTGGCTGCCTAGTTTCAATGGAACTTAAGTGTACTTCAAAAAAATACATTTTATACTTTGTTTGTATTGGGTTTGTACTTTATTTCCTTCGAATTGTATTCAAATTCCTTGCCTAGTTTTAGTTGAATTAAAGTAAACTTTAAAAAAAACACATTTTATACTTTATTTGTTCTAGGTTTGTACTCCAATTTCCTCAAATCGTACTCAAATTGTCATTGAAATCGAAGTGTACTTCAACGAAAAATATTTTATACTGAGTTTGATCTGGGTTTGTACTTTATTTTTTTTGAATTGTACTCAAATTTTCTGCCCAGTTTCTAATTGAATTAAAGTAAACTTCAAAGAAGCACATCTTATACTTTGTTTTTTCTTGGTTTGTATTTAATTTCACTCAAATTTTACTCAAATTGGCTGCCAGTTTCAATGGAACTGAAGTGCACTTTAACGAAACACAGTTTATACTTTGTTTGTTTTAAATTTGTACTTCATTTCTTTCGAATTGTACTCACATTCCTGCCTAATCTCAATTGAATTAAAGTGAACTTCAAAGAAACATATCGTATACTTTGTTTTTTCTTGATTTGTATTTTATTTTACTCAAATTTTACTCCAATTGGCTGCCAATTTTAGTGGAACTGAAGTGTACTTCAACAAAATACATTTTATACATTATTTGTTTTGGGTTTATACTTCATTTTCTTTGAATTGCACTCACATTCCCTACCCAATTTTAATTGAATTAAAGTGAACTTCAAAGAAACACATCTTATACTTTTTTTTCTTGGTTTGTACTTAATTTTACTCAAATTTTACTTAAATTGGCTACTCGTTTCAATAAAACTGAAGTGTATTTCAACGAAACACATTTTATACTTTGTTTGTATTGGGTTTGTACTTTATTTTCTTTGAATTGTATTCAAATTTCCTACATAGCTTCAATTGAATTGAAGTGAGCTTCAAAAAAATACATTTTATACTTTATTTGTTCTAGGTTTGTACTTTAATTTCCCCAAATCGTACTTAAATTTGTCATTGAAATCGAAGTATACTTCAACAAAAAATATTTTAGACTGAGTTTGTTCTAGATTTGTACTTTATTTCCTTCGAATTGTATTCAAATCCCCTACCTAATTTCAATTTAAATTGAAGTGAACTTCAAAGAAATACATCTTATACTTTATTTTCTCTTGGTTTGTACTTCATTTTACTCAAATTTTACTCAAATTGGCTACCAGTTTTAGTGAAACTGAAGTGTAGTTCAACGAAATATATTTTATACTTTGTCTGTTCTGGGTTTGTATTGCATTTTCTTCAAATTGTACTCAAATTTCGTATTCAGTTTCAATTGAATTAAAGTGAACTTCAAAGAAACACATCTTATACTTTATTTATTCCACATTTATACTTTATTTAACTCAAAATCACTACCAAATTTCAACGAAAAATATTATAAATACTGACGAAAAATTATACTTACATAAAAAATAATTTTATAAATAAAGTATGCTTCAATTTACATACAAAGTACAAATAATATAATATTTCTTGACATTTTGTTCTTATTTTGATAATTTTGAATTTAATACCTTAATATTTTTACTAATATTGTTAAATTGAAATTTATTCAATGATTTGAATTTTAAGTCTTGGTAAATAATAACCAAATTATAAAAATGTGTGTGATTTTTTTATCATATGAATAGAATTATATTAAAGTTTTAATTTGTTAACCACTAGTATTCAACCGATGAATGTTGTTAATCGCGGTAATGAAAGAATTCTTATGCTTTCAAAGATGTTAACAAATAA
This sequence comes from Jacaranda copaia, assembly GCA_014898725.1. Classification (NCBI taxonomy): domain Eukaryota; kingdom Viridiplantae; phylum Streptophyta; class Magnoliopsida; order Lamiales; family Bignoniaceae; genus Jacaranda; species Jacaranda copaia. The sequence goes on from JACGDI010002291.1 coordinate 185,628, forward strand.
GAATTTGACGATAATATCCACAATAATACTAGTACAAATATGTACTTCATATGATACGATAATTTCAAAATATTGTACATGACAATCATTTTAAATATTGGAGAATAATTTTTCAATTGCAATAAGTGTACTTCAAAAGAATATGTTTTATACTTTGTTAGTTCAATGTTCGTACTTCAGTATGCCAAATTTGTACTCACATTCACTGCCAAATTTCAATTAAATTGAAGTGAATTTTACAAAAACACATTTTATACTTTGTTTGTTCAGGATTTGTACTTCATTTTCCTTAAATTATACTCAAAATTCCTACTTAATTTCAACTAAATTGAAGTGAACTTCAAAGAAAACATCTTATATTTTGTTTTTTCTTGGTTTGTACTTCACTGCCCTAAAATTGTAATCAAATTGGCTATCCAGTTTCATTGGAATTGGAGTGTACTTCAACAAGAATATTTTATACTTTATTTGTTCTGGGTTTGTACTTCATTTTCTTTGAATTGTACTCACATTTCTTACCTAGTTTCAATTGAGTTGAAGTAAACTTTGAAAAAACAAATTTTATACTTTGTTTGTTCAGGGTTTGTACTTTATTTTACTCAAATTGGTTGCCCAATTTCAATGAAACTAAATTATATTTTGACGAAATACATTTTATACTTTATTTGTTTTGGGTTTGTACTTCATTTTATTCGAATTATACTCACATTTCTTGCCCAATTTCAGTTGAATTGAAGTAAACTTTGAAAAAACTCATTTTATACTTTGTTTGTTCAGGGTTTTTACTTCATTTTACTCAAATTGGTTGCCCAATTTCAATGAAACTTAAGTGTACTTCGATGAAATACATTTTATACTTTATTTGTTTTGGATTTGTACTTCATTTACTTCGAACTGTACTCATATTTCCTACCTAATTTCAGTTTAATTGAAGTAAATTTCAAAGAAACACATCTTATACTTTATTTATTCTAGCATTATACTTCATTTTCCTCAAATTATACTCAAATTGGCTGCCCAATTTCAGTAGAATCAAAGTGTACTTCAATGAAAAATAATTTATACTTTGTTTGTTTTGAATTTGTACTTCATTTTCTTTAAATTATACTTAAATTCACTAGGCATTTTCAATTGAATTGAAGTATACTTCAGTGAAATACATTTTATACTTTGTTTATTCTAAGTTTGTATTTCATTTTAGTCCAATTGTACTCAAATCAAATTCACTCTTTGTGTTTAATGGAATTGAAGTATACTTCAACGACACATGTTTTATACCTTGTCTTTTTGGGTTTGTACTTTATTTTTTTTCATATTGTACTCAAATTCGTTGTCTAATTTTTATGAAATTGGACATATTATACATTAACACAACAGTTATACTTTATTTTTTCCACTTTTATACTTTATTTTTCTCAAATTGTACTTAATTCACTGCTCAATTTTAATTTAAAATATTATAAATACTTGATGGAAAACTACATTTATATATAAAATAATATTATATACAAAGTATGCTTCAATTTACATATGTATTTACATACAAAGTGATATTCAAATCTTGTCATTTTCATGACTTAATATTGTGTATGCCATTCTCGCACGGTATTTGTCCATGTCAATTGCTATAGCAGACCTCCAAAACTCGAAGGTGTTTCTAACGAAACATTCTACCTAAAGGCACACATAGACATCGCAATCCACTGTACTCTTTTACTGTCTGCTTTTTTTTTGCCCTATGTATTCATCTACACGGCACCCCAATGAAAGCTTCACGTATAGATAATAGAATGAAGCCTACAAAAATATTGATTAGTTGATGACTCCCTACTTTATGAAGAAATCACAAGGAAATGAAGCAAACTTACAATAGCAATAGCTGTAGGTTTGTATCTGGCAGCTCTTATTGAATTCATATATAAGAAAAAATGAGTCAAAGTGTCAAGGACAACCAAAAACTAGTGACGGTGCCAGCAAATCAGTAGGATTATGTAACGACATTGGTTTACAACCTCTAACATGAGGTCTTCCAAATCTTTATGAGTGAAGGAATTAAGTGTAGGTATCATCTCCATGAATTCTTCATCCGTAATATCCTTCAAGTTGCATCCGTCGAGCCTGTCTAATATATCAACCTATGAAGTATAAAATAAATGGTTGTACTCATTGGAAATATGAACTAAATTAAGTTAGGAAACCACCACATACCTGCACTATTGTAGATGTAAACCACACCTTGTGGTAACACTTATTGTCGAAAGAAAGATGGGCTACATAATATCGACATTTAGTAGTCCACTATGTCACCGATAAGTTCTTCTCGAAATAAGTGCTCACAAAAATTTGTTTCATCTAGAAACTATGTTGTTCCCTCCCAGACAATTACCTTACACAATTGTTAATTGTTAGTTCAGACACCAATTTATCTAAAAGAAAAATAATAAAAAAATTTTATTATCCCAAATTATCTCTTCTGATAAAGTTGTCGATAACTTCTCGCTTTTCTACTGGAATAAGTTCATGACTTCTATTATCGGTCCTTCTTTTATAAGGATCAAGTGCTTCAATCTTTGGGCTGGCTGGTTCCTCTGCCACCTAGATTGGACTGCTATCTTTAGTCTTCTGTAATACAAAATACAGCACATTAGGTACAAAGTGTTAACAATTAAAGTAAAAAAGGCTAGCACATTAAGTACAAAGAATCGAGTATTGAAGTATCCCCTATTGAAGTACAAGATATACCAACATGGAGTACAAAATCCAAGCATATTAAGTACAAAGTATTAACTATTGAAGTATCTCCTATTGAAGTACAAAATATAGCTAACATGGAGTATAAAACTCAAGCACATTAAGTGCAAAGCATCAACTATTGAAGCATCCCCTATTGAAGTACAAAATATACCAACATGGAGTATCGAACTCAAGCACATTAAGTACAAAGTATCAACTATTGAAGTATCCTCTATTAAAGTATAAAATATAATCAACATGGAATACAAAACTTAAGCATATTAAGTGCAAAGTATCAACTATTAAAGTACAAAATATAACCAACATGGGGTACAAAACTTAGCACATTAAGTCCAAAGTATCAATTATTGAAGTATGCTTTATTGGAGTACAAAATATGCCCACATGGGATACAAAACTCAAGCACATTAGGTATAAAGGATTAACTATCAAGTACAAAAGATCAACGCATGAAGTATAAATATCCCAATATGCAGTATAAAAGAACAACACATGGAGTACAAATATCGCCGACATGAAGTGCAAAAGAATAGCACATTAAGTATAAATATTACCAACTTGAAGTGTAAAAGATACAGCAAATTAAGTACAAATATCACCAACATGAAGTATAAGATATGATCACATTAAGTACAAATATCAACCAATCAATAATAAAATATCATTACACTTATTACAAACAGATAATTTACTAACGAAATGCAAATAACAAAAACTTAAAATATTAAGTAATTGACAACACTTTCTTCTCTTCTTGTTCTTTATTTTTTTTTGGCATGAGGACGAGGACAAGGAAGAGGACTATAGGTCTTTGTCACTTATTTTACTCTTTTGGCTGGTGTGGTGCTCAGAGTTTTGACAAAATCTAAAAATTTCTATTTTGGCTTCATGTCTTCTTGATTATGCACATTCATCACAATCGAGGAATGACATTTGCCACTTCAATCTCAGATTCCTCGAACTCAGCCACTTGAATTGGTATATACACTTCTGTCTTCAAAGGTTTGGGGGAATCTGAAGGATTATGATGGTGTTTTGTTTGACTTTCTTCATCCACCGTGTTTTCAAATTCATCCCCTTTGTTCTGTGCATCATCTACCAAATCAAGTCCCTCCTCATGTACAAACTCACCAATTTCTTGTTCAAGCTCATCCCCATCGATCTTGTCCTTAACTAGATGCTTCTCCTCACCTTGCTCTTTCATTGCCATCATATCGAATGAAGCAATTTTTTCTGTCAATGATTTAATTTCTTCAACTTTAGCTACAATAATTGCTTCATATATTGTATGATCACAAACATGTACATCGCTTATAGCAATATTGGCAGTCTCTGATTTCTTGATCAAAATTGCCAATTTTAACTCTTTTAGAGCAGGATTGAAGGCTACAATCTATTACAATGAAAATAATTATCAAATTCTTATACAAAAAGCTAACAATGAATTATTACAATTGTTACCATTTCTGCTTTAATTTATTTCAATTTATTCTCTGCCTCCTCCACATTATGTGGGAGTTTGCTATTCTTCCACCGGTAAAAGCGTGGAAACTCAAACAAATTCACAGGTGAAGCCAATGATGGGATGCGTTCATAAACTCATACCTGCCATTCATAAATTAGAAAATCATACTCATTTGAAATAAATATAATCAATGTTATTAGAAAAATGAAACAAACACTTACCATCAAATTGACTTTGCACCCATTAATGTACTTTTTAGTTTTTTCTCCACCTACTATTAAATGGTTCTTCATATCTTGGATAATAAAATTGTACGCAGCAATGCCCCATGCATACAGACCAACTCTAGACAAATTGTCCAAGTATGATAGGGGAAGTCGTGGAGTCCAATAATTAGATGTTGGAAATAAAAAATAATTAAAAACAAAAAATATTACAACCTGCAAAAATTATTCAAGTGTTTTTCATTATCCTTATATGCATACT
>JACGDI010002291.1:190854-205730 GCA_014898725.1 Jacaranda copaia
AGATAAAGAAAAATTAGTATATAAACAGATAATAAACTAACCCTTTTAGATAATTTGTACTGAAAACTTGAATGTTTTGTATTACAGATGCTTCTAAAATTTACTTCAAAAATACATAATATATTATACTATACTTCCAGTTAGTATATACTTCAAGCTTGAATATTTTATATTATAGTTATTTCTAAAATATACTACAGATATATAGATTATATATTACACTTTCATTTAATGTATACTGTAGGCTTGAATATTTTTGTATTACAGATGCTCTTAAAATGTACTGCAGTTACACTAATTATATACTACACTTTTGCCTAATGCGTACTCCAAGCTTGAATATTTATACTACATTTGCTTCTAAAATGTACTGCAGCTACACATATTACATACTATAATTTTGCCTAATATATACTTCAAGTTTGAATGTTTTATACTACATTTGTTTCTAAAATGTACGGCAGGTTATATACTAGACTTTTTCATAATATGTTTTATACTATATTTGCTTCTAAAATGTACTATAGATTATATACTATACTTTTTCCTAATGTGTACTACAAGATTGAATGTTTTATACTGTATTTTCTTTTAAAATGTACTGCAGCTACAAAGATTATATACTACACTTTTACCTTGCAAGATTGAATGTTTTATACTATATTTGCTTCTAAAATGTACTGCAGTTACACAGATCATATACTACACTTTTGCCTAATGTGTACTGCAAGTTTAGATATTTTGTTCTATAAATAATATCTACCACTTTTCGATAGTTTTACCGTATAATCTGACCATATAATTTTAGGTAAAAAGAAATATAAACCCCAAAAAGGTGAAGTTTAACTTTCATACCCTTCAAGTACAAATCAAAAACTTCCTATTTCACAACAAAGATCAAATGTATATCAAATGGGTTCAAGTGTTTAATGACTAAAAAATGAATAAAAACCCTAAACACTGAAAAATTACTGACATTTGAAATTGTAAATTCAAAAAACACATCTTAATTTTTTTGCTCATTTCTTTTTGTATTTGATTTCTTTTTGCAGCTCTTTTTCCTTCTATTGTCGTAGAAAAATGATAGAAATTTTGGTGTCTTATTTTTTCTTTCACTTCTTGTTCTCGCATCAATGACGAAAGAATGATTTCGTGCCCTTTTCTTTTAGCTCCTCGAGAAGTCGATTTCAGGCAAAAAAAAAAAAAGGGAAAGCATTCTTCTTGAAGGAAAAAGCACATTTTTCAAGTATTTTTATTATTTTTTTCAAATACAAGAATATATAGATCTTTCTAAAAGATACAGTGAGTGATCCCTAAATTATGTGAGAAGTAAAAAGTTTAGTATATAAAAATTTAAATGAGAATCGAACACTAAATTAAAAGTAAGGTTAGAGATTTTTTTTTAATTAATCTATTCAATAGAAAAAAGAAAAAAAAAAGGGAAAAACAAAGTTATAGTAGGCCCCACTCTCAAGTATAATCAGGCTTGACTAGACGTCCGGCTATGGGCTTGATCGGTACCCATCGCAGCTGATTATGCCTGCAACCGAAAGGCCATCTCATACAGGTTCTGTCGCTAATTCTCGGGAAAAAACGGAGTAATGTCAAATTAAACAAACACACACGGTCAATTCTCCATTGTCGGAGCAAACGTGGTAACATTCTTCTTAGCTCTGTTCTTTCCAGTTACATACTTTCTTGAAGCCCTAACCTTAATTCTAGCTCATGAGGATCATTTTTCATTGATTTACGGAAACCCCATGGAGACACACTTCACTCATAATCTGTTTGAAAGGCGCCCCATAATCAAGTCCAGAACCCCGGCTGTTAAATGGTTCAAAGAATGGTAATGAACGAAAACCTTTGCCCCCCCTCCCCCCCCCTCTCTCCCCCTCTTTTCTTTTCTCTTCTTTTTCTGTTGTTTTTTTTAATAACTTCCGATTTGATGGTTTTTATATAAATTTCTGCAATGTATCTGATATGTGAATTTGGCATTCTTTTTAACTTTTTGATGCACATTGGATTGTGTATCTGAGGATGAGTTAGTGAACCAGTTTTATGGGTTTTGAAATTATGCTGAAAAATCTAGTTATTGTGTTTGTCTTATGTGTGCCTAGTAACTGAGCCATTTTGCAATATATAATTAATTGTACTGGAAGTCTATGTTGTTATCTTCCTTTAGTCAAGAATTCTTGTGAAATTGTTGTGGTAGCTGTTAAGGAGATAAACATGAATTAGTTTTATATTGGGAGGAAGGTAAAATGGTAATCTATAGGAAGGAAAGGACAAAAGGTATAGTTAAAGATGATGGTGTACTTTTCGGAGGCCAAGTTTACGTTTACATTATTATTGAGCCTTCATGTTATTGTATGAGAGGAAAGGAAAGGGAAGGAATGTATTGTAGAGTTTACTACTCTTGTGTTTCATTCGCCGAAGAAATGAATGGAAGAATGTTGAGATGCACAAAATTTATAGTTCAGGGGTGTTTTCTTTTTCTCTTTTTTCCTTTTTTTGCTTTTCCTTCGCAGGTTTTTTCTCTGTTCTGTCTTTTCACTCTCCTCTCCAAAATGTAGTAACTCCCATTCATATTTGTTCTATCTGGCATATTGTAGCACAATTGTCTTGGTAATGATTTCTTTATGTAAATAGTGTAATTATAAGATTTTTTTTTAACATCTACTACATGTACTTTTGAATATTGTTGGAAATGCAGTCAGTCTTGAATCTTGATGAAGTTTGCCCCTTTGATTTTGATTAACCTCCAACAAACCTCAATGTTATAATGTACTTCAATACCTATGAATCTGAGAATGGAGAATTCAACAAAATCGAAAGGCAGAGCAGAAAGAAGAGGATCTAAGCCTTTCAAATCCTTTGGATGAATATCATGCTATATTCCCCAATGGGGAGATTGCCAGGATTTTTGATAACAGCATGTGCATTTGCTCGACTAGTGTAGGACCTAGGAAAGATAGTAATGGCAAATTTTAAAGAACTTCAATTAATGGAAAGAGATGTTCCAAGTAAATTGAATCTTTTAGTTTTTGTTCTTAGTAGTAGAGGCACTCTCCAAATGTTACAGAAGCAGTTGTCTTTTAGATTTGATCTCTTCATTTTCAGCACTTCTCCTTTGAAAGTTTAAAGATCACAAGTCATTAGAGGAAAATAGAAAAAAAAATCAATTTGATTGACAAACTTAATGCTTCTAATCATGATATTATGCTTTAAATGTTCTAATTCTCAATATTTTATCAATTTAACATTTGCGGTACTTTTGTTACATGAGTGCATATACATTTCAATTCATATCACCAATGAACTTTTTATCCATTTTGTCGTCAGTTGTCACAGGTAAATTAACTTGGAATTTGTTCTCTATGGATGATCGAGATTTCAAATTTAGGCATAACAAATTTTAAGCAGAATCCACATCTATATGAAATCAAGCATAAACAAACCCATGAAATTATTCGATATGGGTAAGTGTTAACCTATGTTTCATTGTGAGTACTTAAAGTTAGAATACATAAATGCATGGTTTGCATGGATTTGTTGTTGAGAAAGGAGGTATTGGTGAAGTTACTCTTACCTCAGCTTGCTTGATCTATTGGCTGGATGCAGTCGGGCTGAGATTTGTTTTTGGATGATCCTCGCGTTAGTGCCCTTTAATTGGATTTACTATTTTGAAGTTATGAACTCGATGCCTTTGAATTAAGTCAAATCTTGTTGGTGATGAGTAGATGTTCTTTTGTATCTCTTTCAGCTTCTTGAGACAATTTTTCGTTCCGTACAATGAATTTTCTCATAGACTTTTCGTTTGTCTCATACTTTTGGTTTTTTTGCTAATCTGTTTACCTGTCAACTGCTGCAGGGTGCCACAGGATGTCATTGCAACTGGTGGGAAGTGCTTTGTTTTGAAATGGGTTAATGGTTAGTACCATAGCTTTCATCTTTCTATCATGCAACTGAAAAATGTCTTCAGCAAAGTGTTCAGTCTGTTTTTCAATTTTATACCATCTCTTACTTTTCTATGATTTTAGAAAGAGAAATTGGCTGTAATGGTATGTGATTTTGCCTGTTTTCTTTGAGGCATTGAACTTGCTGGCGCCACTCCTAGAATTCTAGTTTATTTGTTTCTTGGACTTTAAGTGTCTTATAATAGTGCTCATTATTTTTCTATTTTGTTTATGACGGCCTTGCATTGCTGTTCCTCGTTAGGGAGGGCTGAATGGGGCCTCAGTTATCTATTATTTGATAATTTTGCTTAGGTAGAATTAGCTACTATATTTATTAGGAAAGATACAAGGTTTGAGGACAAGCAGTCCTCTCAGTGGAAACAAAAATGAATAGGGAACTTCAAATTCAGTGAAATTGCTTGATGCAGTCCTGTTGTAAGTGCTCTCACTAAATCCTTAAGGACTCATTTACACACATTGATGAGACTTGATAAATGAAATAGTCTAGCCTCATATAATGTTTACACTGGAATTACATGGCCCTCTTAGTTTTAAGCTGGCCCAGCATGTTGGAATGAATGAGGCTTGATATGCCAGCCAGTGTTGGAGGTTAGATTGTAAATCGATGCTGGCCCAAATTTTATTTTGTTTTATTTTTTCTGTCAAATATCTTATATGTCATTCCATTAGCACTTGCATTAACGGAAACACTCAACGCAACTGGTAAGACTTACCAACACCCTATTCTGGATGTCTTCCGCACCCAACGGCATTGCTGTTTGTCTTCCCCTCAAATGCAAATTTCATTTTCCAGCAGCGCCCAAGCCACTGCGCAACATATTAAAAGGAGGAAAATGGGAAGGTGGAAGAGAAATGGAGAAGGAAAGAGGATCACGAATGGTGGTTCTCAGTACTGGTGGCAGTGGGGGTCATTTTGGCACTGAGGAGACAGTCAGACATAGAAGGGGAGAAAAGTAGAGAAAGAAGAAAGAAAAAAAGAGCAAAAGAATTGAAAAAGGAAAAGGAAGAAGAAGAAATTGTTGATCCTTCCTTGAATCTGCAGAAGAAACAGAGAAATGGAATGGGGAAGTTTGTGGAAGAAATCTGGATAATGAAGAAAAAGATTAAAGGAAAGAGAAGGAACATGAAAAAAATAAGAAGGAAATAAGAATTTTGTGACCCAGGGTATTTTAGGTAACATAATATTTATCATATTACTCAAATTTTCAAACCACACAAAATATAAAAGAAATGCTCTGAATCTGATGTCCCTCATTAGGAGTGAATTAATAGGTCTTGTATGGAGTCGGCTTTTTACATATTTAAGATTTACGCAGATGGAAATGAGCACTTCTCTAAAACTATGGCAATATTTCATGCTTGGCAATTGGTTAGATTTAAAAGGAGAAAAATAAAAAAAAATTGTTCCTTCTAAAATCATTTGGTTTCAGAAGCCATTGGCTATTCAATTGTGCTGGTTGCTTCCTACTGAGCAAATCAGTCAGATAATTATCATTTGGAACTCCTAAACGAGCTGCTTCTCTCTTAGGAAATGCAAATACTTCAACTTTCTTCTAGTAGTATCTGATTCATTCTCTTATGGGCATAAGATCTCCTTGAATTAGGTGTGTATATCCTACCGGCGACACATGACGGACCTGAGACAAAATTTCCTCCTGGATGTTGCGAACGCAAGTGCAGGGGTCTTGAGCTGTGAATAAGCTTCAAAATTGAGCAAATTGGTAAAAATCCAGTTATGATTTTTTAACAATTTGCTCAAGTTCAAAGCTTATTCACAGCTTAAGACTGCTGTGTGTGCATTCACAACGTTGAGGGGGAAATTGTCTCAGGTCCACTGCTTGCTGCTGCCAAAAAAGAGCTTCACTGCCACCACTTGACATGCCTTGTTGCGTATTTCAAAACCCTCAAATCAATTTCAAGAATGGGTGTTGAATTGCCGATCAATTTCGCCTAAAGCCACTTGTCTCGCAGCTAGCCACCACTGCCTATTTTTCTCAATTCCTTCACCATCGGTGGTAGGAACTGGAAATTGAGACCATCATCTCAACCTTTGAGCTGAACCCATTCAAAACCCACTGCTCAAACCCAAGCTTCTGTTGCCTGGCCTGCCACACTTGCCACCTCCGCTGTCACTACCTCGCCGGCCGGTTTAGGATAATATGGGTATGGCTGTGTTCATGGTGACGAGAGGGTGCTAATGGTTAGGTTAGTTTTGAGTTCTCACCGTTGCCGAAGGGAGTTTGTTGGTGGTGAGGAAGAGGGGTTGCATGTGAGAATTGAGAAAAAATGGTATATATTAACATAATTTCCAGGAATTACAAAATGACCCCTAGAGTTTTATTTCAGTTTTTAGTCAAGCCCTAGGACTTAGTAGTGCCTTAAATTAACCAATTTGACCCATTTTTATTACAACGTGGCCCTATGAGTTTTCTAACCTGTTTCAATTAAGTCCTTATTAATTAAATTTTGGTTCCCCCAAGTTTGTAATATTAAGCGAAAACCCCCTAAATTTTCCCAAATGATGCATTTTAATTCTTTTTATAAACTATTATCATTATTCTTGTTTTTAAGTCCTTTTTTTTTCTTTTTCATATTGAGAAATTTTCAGGGTGTTACACTACCCATTTCCATTACCCTAAAATAACCAAATAAAAATATCCAAAATAACAAGGCCCTAACTTTACCGTACCTCATATAACCTAATGCCCATCGGGTCTAGTTCATGAACTTATGTTTATAATGTATAAGCTTCTCAAAATATCCTTTGATAGCTTATAAAACTTAATTTGATATATAATTTTTGAATAATAATTGTGAATTCATAAAATAAGATTATAGATATTAGATTTTTTTATTTTTTTAAAAAGTAATGAGTTACTCATTTATTTTTAAAATCTTAACAAACTCCAAGATTTTATTTTACCAAAATAATTTGAAACTTTATGTTTTAAAATAAAATCTAACATTTTATACATTTGAAAAAATATTTTATAAAATGTATAATTTTATAAATTTTTTAAAAATAAATTTAGTCAAATAAGATCTTGATCATTTCGCTTTAAAATAATCAAAATGTAACTGGCATGGATTACCAAATTATTGAGTCCAAATTGTGTGGTACATGTTACACTTTCTCGACTACAATATTGCAGCATAGTTTTTTTTTACGTATTAAATTTTGCATAAATTTACACAATTAACACAATTATCCATATTTCCCTTGCCCATTAAACAATAGTAGAGTTAATGCATGCATTTTCGTATTCTTTGAAATTTTGCTAAAAAATGTTTAATTTAGTATATTTCTTAAATTAATTTAATGTATACAATTAATTTAATAATCAAAGTTTATTTAGTTAATTTTTACCTTTAATTTTGGGTATACTAAAATACCAAAAATAAAAAATTAATATTTTCTTCTTTTTCATCTCCTTCATATTATGTTTTTTCTTTCTATTATTTTCTCTAAGTATATTACTTCTTTTCACTCTTTACTTTTATTCTTTCAATTTTTATTCCAAATAGTGTTATTTCTTATAAAATATTTCAAGTAAATATATATAAATAGTTAAAAAGATGTGCTACAATATTAAATTAATAATTTTTTTTAATAGATTAAAAATTTATTACTAGTACATTTAGTTTTGGTATATGTAATTTTTAGGTTAATAGGTTAAATTTGAGTATATATAGTAATGACTCATTGTTGGGCATGAGTACATGGGTAATTTATGAGTATATATTCTACCTAGGCCCATTATATTAATTTTAATGAGTCTGGGTATACTTTTTTGGGCTTGGGTAGTGCAATACCCAATGACAGGCCTACCTTGGATGCTGGGAGTAGAGTTGTCAATAGATTGGATTTTAATACAAATCCTATTTGAATTTGATTTAAATTTTAGGACTTTTAATTGATTAAAATGTTTGATAGATCAGATCCTATTATAAATATCTGTAATTCGAAATAAGTGGATCGGATATAGAATTAAGCAATGCAATCTGTTAAAGATTCGAATCCGAACTTTAATAATTTTTTATTAAATTAATACTCTTATATTTAATATTATTAAAGATTTTAAACTAAAATTTTTATATTATATTGGCCTAATGTTTGTATTTATGTCTATATTATACTATTGATAATTTAAAAATAAGTGGCATATTGAAAAAAAATATTAAATATACTAATGTATAATAGTTTATCAATGTATTAATATAATGTTATATAAGGGTTTAACATTCAAATATTTAACTTTTAGTCTAATATATAATAAAAAAATTATTAAAAATTCAAATATGAAGTAAATTTACTTTGTAAATAGAATATTTTTATACAATTTAAAAAGGGAAAAAAATATGAAATTGGATCGGATTTTTTTTATTGAATTTTGGATATCCCTTGGATTCGAATATGGTACTGACTAATAAAGATCTTATAGGATATCTGGTTAGTTTTGAATATGAATTTTGATAATTGGATTTGGATTCAATATAACTGATCTGATCCAAATATAACCTATTGGCAGCCCTATGGGAGAGTGTATCAGGTTGCCCAAGCTAATTAGAACATAAATTTCACATTTGAGATCCAATCTGTGGCGATAACATTTTCCTTATGAAAGGTTGATCGAATTATCCATCAGACCAAGAATAAAGACTCAACCCATGAAGAAAACTGCTTATTATTGATAAGTCTTTATTTAATACAAAACATGCTTTTATATGATATTGACAAGTGGTACATTTTCTATATGTATTGATTCAGTTATTGATGAATATTTTATTCTCCTAAAAAATTTTGAGAAATCAGGTGGTACCTTATCCATATTGTAATGCCTCCGGTACTTTGTTTGTACTTGTGCTTCCTTGGTTCGCTTTTTACAGTTGGCAAATGTTAGCAGCCTGACATTTGTATTATGCTGTGGTTTAGAAAGAATGTTGGTTGCTTTTGAGAATTGATTTTATTATTGCTTGATCCACCATAATAAAAGAGATGGATGGACAGAAGACTTTGGTTGATATGAGTTAAAACTGTAACTGTTTAATTTCTAAACATTAGGAAAAACCTACACATTGTACTTGTTCTTTCAGTTCTTTATTCTCAATTATGACCTTCTTGTGGTAGTCATTGGTCGGAACAGGCAATTTGTTTTCTTTCTGTGGCCTACTCATTGTGCCAGTCTTGTGTTTTTCTTCTTCTTTTTTCCCTCTCTCTTTTTGGTCATTCTAATATGGTGAATGATGCTTAACTGTGACGTAGAAGTTAAATTTGAACTAGAATCTTGTCTTGCTTTTCAGAGGCCACGTTGAAGGCTATGAAAGAGAAATCAAAAGAACCACAAGTGGTAGAACCTGAGCCTGAACCAACAACAGAAGTTCTTTTCCTTTGTAGTTATGAAGGCTGTGGAAAAACATTCATTGACGCTGGCGCCTTGAGGAAGCATTCTCACATTCATGGGGAGAGACAATATGTTTGCCATTATGAGAATTGTGGAAAGGTAATACATCTTCAGCTCTATGATTGTGGGGCGGTCGGGGTGGGAACCTGTCTTCTTCGAAGTATGGCTTAATCATGCAGTTCTTTACTTCAAAATCATTAGCTTTTTGATTGTGGGAATCTGATTTTGATGGATATTTGTAAAAACTTTTGCGTCGTTTGGGCTTCAGTTGAACAAGTGGGACTTTTGGCTGGTGCTCTTAACTGAAGCTTTGGTAGAAATTCGCAAGCTATGTGGAAAGAAGGAATGTTCTTGAGCAAGTCTGCTTGTAGTTGGTGGAATTGTACAATCGAATTGTTTGCTTATTCTATTATGAGATGCCTTAATTCTTTTGCCATATTTTCTTCTGGTTAGTTTCTTAGACAATAAAAGAGTTTTTTTTTTTTTTTATTTTGCAGAAATTTTTGGATAGTTCAAAACTAAAGAGGCACTTTTTAATTCATACTGGAGAGAGAGACTTTGTGTGCCCACATGAAGGCTGTGGGAAGGTGAGTGAACATACCTCCTTAGAAGAATTCATGTGAGGTCGCAGTTGAGCCATGAAACAAGTAGCTGCATAGACATCCCCTCTTCACCAGGTCACACGCACACAAAAGTCCTCCTCCACTTGTAGTCTTGCCATTTGTCTCTTTCTTGTTGAAGGGGCAAGACTAATTGTGTCATAGGCAATGTGATATTGCCCAGTTGTATTCCAACAGCTCTGTGGAATTTACAAGAATAATTGGAATTGGGTCCTATGATTCTAATATTTATTCTTGCTTCCTATTACCGCTTCCTAAGTTCTGATCTTCTAAATTTGTTTTATGCAGGCATTTTCTCTAGATTTCAATCTAAGATCACACATGAAAACACATTCTCAGGAGAATTATCATGTTTGTCCATATCCCGAATGTGGAAAACGATATGCCCATGAGTACAAGCTAAAGAATCACATTGTGTCTCATCACGAGAAGGTTCATACTTGCAAATTTCCCTCATCTTTACTAGCTTTATCTTTCTGTCCTTGTTGATTTATAATCTGATTTCATATTGTTCGATTCTTTTGGTTCTCAATGTTCCCACAAACTGCTAGCTTGGCCCTTTAAGCATAATATTCTTGGGGAGTTCACATAGAAGGGTGTGTGCGTGTCATTGTTAAGCATGGTACACGGTTGCTTGTGAATCTCCAGATGGACAAATGGATTTGCTTTTGTAGGGTCATACAATATTACTTGAAATACACAAAACCAGATACAATAAACACAGAGAATATTTACCGAAGAATCCCTTTACAATGTATTATTATGGTCTTGCAATCACATCATGTCTATTGCACCACTATGGAGGCTTCTAACTTCTATAAATTGGCCATTCAATGAGAACTTTATGGACCAAAAACACAAAAAAAAATCATTTCTCATTATTTTCATCCTATGCATTCTACCGTATGATTTCTTCTTTACTGCTACCTAACATGCTTTATGGCAGCTCATGCAGAATGGCATAGATGCAGCCAAATATACTGCTCCTCCTGTAGAAAAACCAGTGAAAACGCCAAAATCTTCCACAGGACCTGCAGGCCCTGCATCAGCCGAGCGGCCATATGCATGTCCATATGAAGGCTGTGAGAAGGCCTACATTCATGAATACAAGCTGAATCTTCATCTAAGGAGAGAGCACCCTGGCCATTTTCCCGAGGAGAATGCCAAGAACACCCAACCTAATAATGAAAATGAGATGGATGAAGGGAGCGATCCAGATGCCTATGCTGGAAAACGTAGCAACGGTAAAGTTCAGAAACAGAGCAGGCTAAAGCCAAACTTAAAGCTGCCTCCTTCAAAAGTTCCAAAGCGCAAAAGCTCTACTACTGCTTCTCCTGCCAACTTCAACGTGGTGAAAAAACCTTGGCTGAGCAAGGAGGAAATTTATGATGACGAAGACAGTGAAGAAACAGAAGAGGAACGGGATAATACGGGAGAAGGTTGGAGGTATGGGGAAAATAATGAGGATGATGATGAAGAGACTGAATATGAAGACTAAGCTTGGCGTCCATATGCATTTTCATGTCTTCCATTTTACATATTTTTCTGATGACGCCACCGAGTATGATAAGAATAAGTGTTGAATGATATCTTCTCCACCCACACAGAATAAGTTGGCAATTTCTTTTCAGTTCCTCATAACTCAATTGTCTGAAATAGTGGAATGCTGGCGTTGAGGGTTTATAGTGCTAGTTGATACTAAGGTGCAAATAAAGTCGAGCTGAGTTTCATGAATTGATTTTGAGCTAGCTCGGAATTGAATAGTTCAGTTGAGCTGAATTGAGTATAATCTCGATACATTGTCTTAAGCTGTCTAAATAGGTTCAAGCCGTTTGTATAGGAGCCTAATGAATCGGTATAAATTAAATATTATTTTGAGTTTTATTAATATATGTATTATTTACTATTATTTTATTTTGAATTTGAGCTCATATTTGTTTATATAACAGTCAACAATTCGAATTTAATCGAATCAAATTCTAACTCAAGTTTGAAGGAGTTGAACTCAAACTCAAATGATTTCAATCTCCTTTAAATTCGAACATTATGCGTATATATTTTAAGCTCAAGTTGGAATACCATCCATGTATTTTAAGCTTAAATTTGAAAATTTTCCCAAATCCAGGCTCAGGTGACGCTCTTAGCTTACCTCAAAAATTTCTCTCAAAGTCAGGCTTGCTAAATTGAAAATTGCTCCTACTTATTTTTATAATACAAGATTGACTACTTTCTGAACCATTCCACGAGCTGGTCATCTTTTGTAAATTACTTTTATAATCTTTCTGTTTCCAAAAACTCAATTACTTTTGTGGATACGTTACACTTCCGTGAATACGATATTTAGCAATAAAGTAGCGGCTCAGCTTGATACTATTTCTTCTATTTGGATATTTCCAGCCTTTTAAATGTTTAATAAGCAAAAAATGATGGAAATTTTGATATTTGACCATTCAATTCAAAATAAGTTAAACAATTATATAATAATTAAACTGACTTGTTCAGAATCTAAATAACTTCAGAAAGCAGCAAAGAAAAAGATTTTCCAATTTTCAAGCCTCTCAACGACTTTGGAAGAGTTTTAAGGAAACTAAGCTAAAAATGAGGCTAGCACTGTCGAGTCAAAACCAGAAAAGCTCCTGTATAAGCACGGGCCTTCATCATGATCCCATCTAATGGGATTTCACATATTCTAGAACTATATGAAGGCCCTCACTTTCTTCCCCATAATCCTGCAATATCATAAGACCATAACCATGGTGAGGTTCTTTGTCTTTTTCACTAAAGATGAATGAAAAACTTTTCTCTGCATGGAGAAAACAACACAATTCATATAAATTTCTTCTGGCCCATACCTTCACAACAACACAGGAACAACCCACCACCTTCCTTGCTTTTCCTTTAGAATCAATTTTACATAGCTGAATGCAGATAATAAACAGACAGAACAACAAAGAGCATTAATGATGAGAAAGCCTTCAAACAAAACTGAAATGAATGAAAAACAGTACACCATAACATTAGAATGTAAATTTGCATACAATAAATAGCTATTACAGAAAAAACGAGATTGAATATTTGGAATTAAGAATCACACAAAGAGGAAAGAAACCTTCAGGAAAATTGGGTTATTACATCAATCTGGAGACTCCAAGGTGTCTCAGACAACCATTGGTTTCAGATGCAATAAAGGGTAATAAAAGCTTTAGCCTTAAAATTTAAGTCCATCTGGTCTTTATAATGCCTATTAATTTTGTGAAGTCAACTCGAAAATTGTCTCAGAATATTTTACTTCAAATAGGTAAATAGAAAATCATTGAACTTATGTTCCCTCCTGAGATGTTCAGGTAGATATAGGAGAGACCTATCCAAATTCAACTGAAGGAATACACTAATATAGGGTGCTGCATTCATCTCAAGGGCAAAGAATTAAGTGCCAAAGAGCCAAATTTCAGCCCCATAAGCCCATCTTCTACGATAGTGGATCTTGGGCAGTTAATCTGTGAAAATATATGTATGAGACATCTCAAAGTTCAACCAGACAGTGAAAGTGGCTGTCCCAACAATAGGTGGGATGGAAAATAGTTCAATTCTGAAAATGCAAAACATTGAAGTTGTACGTAAATTAAGAAAAGGCACACAGGTACTTACTCCAGCCCACTCGCCAAGAGTTTTAGCACTAGGCACTGTTATTAAGCTGACATTATGGTCTGCACATAGGCTTTTCATTAATTTAACATAGTCTGCCTGGTCAGAGTCCTCAGCCAAAATACAAAGCTGAGCAGCATTCTTCTCAATGACCTTGGCAGCTTCATTGAGTCCTCGAGCAAGCCCACCATGAGCCCATGACTTCTTCAGGACCAGCTGCAATGCAGCCATGATATCCATAGGCTCTCCAGGAGCTGGTGCTTGAACCTCCGCAACAGCAGCATCCTCACTGTAATAAAGAACAGTAGTATGAATTAGAGAAGCAAATGAAAAAACTGGGATAACATAAAAGTAACCTAATTAACAAATTATCCATCTTTTTCACATTTAAAGGCAAGAGAGATCTGAGCAAAGAGATAATGTTGGACAGCAGAACAAAGTGTCACTAGATGATACACATTGAATGGTAAGTTGCTGTAGAACCTCAAGAATCTTCTATAAAAATTGCTTGGGTGCATATTGAATGAGATCTCCAAGATATCTACCCAAGAGGGATACTGAAACAATCCAGTGGTAAAGGTAAAATGAAAACCAAGAATCTCTAGACAAACTTTGTCGTTTGGGAGAGAAAGGAAACTTGTTTTTAGACGATGACAGGCCAAAAGGGACAGGACCAAATCATTAAAGACAGTGCAAGGGCATGAGTTACCAGAAAGCCATCTAACTTGGACAAATGGTGCCAATACACCAAATATAAGTTTCCAGTACTTATATTACTACCCCTGAAAAACAACAAAATCTGACATGTAATCATAGAAATAATTCCAATATAAGAAGTTCACAGAAACTACTGATATTTTGAGTTTAACAAACAAAATGGTCGTACTGATAGCCATCCATATTATTTCGCCACAACTCAGTAGAAAGTACACGTTTCTGGCTATCAATTAGGCATAAAAGTTATGAAAATGAACCACAGGGATTCAAAATTTTCCAATTACCCTGACATTTTCAGTCTTGGTATGAACCTTGGAGCTTCTAACCTGTTGTCACGAGTGAACAAACAACTACATTAGGGAATTCTTTTAGAAACAAGAACAAAGAACAGCTAGACAAAGCTATAGCTCCTTATTTTGCTAAAATTTGTGAATAAAGAATGTTTTCAATTTAACGACTTGGCAATCAAAGATTTCAAGAACAACAAAACAATACTCGAACACATAATCTACAGT
>JACGDI010002291.1:206123-293688 GCA_014898725.1 Jacaranda copaia
AAAAAAAAAAAAAAAAAAAACTTTGTGTTGATAGATAAAAACATAATGCATCAACAGAAAAGGAGAGTTGGGTGGAGTCCAAATTACAAGATGGATTATTACATCGGGAATTTTCTACCTCTTCAAGAAGAGAATGAAGTCCATTGAGTCAAATTAACTATTATAAATTTAATTAAAGATCCTTTTAAGTCTTTTATTAAATGAGATTTAAGTTGCCAACAACCTTTATAATCCGCTTCAATCGTGTCTTATTTAACATCTCACTCAAAAATTACTGCCATCATATTATTTTCATTAGCCAATTTAAACGTAACATACAACAGAGGAGCTGATCTCCCAACTATTTTGCTGTGTCCAAGCAAGCAAGCAAGCAAAATCTTTTCTTGAAAATTCCCAAAGATGGCAGCTACTTGGGCTCTTCCATCCTTCTTTGGTCAATCTAGAAATCCGTGGTTGGGGGTGGGAAGGATTCATTTGGATTAGCTTTTTGAATTGTCCAGCGTTCATGAGCCACTCTAAAGGTTTATCCAACTTAACAACAAAAGTTTGTCCTAATCTATTCAGGTTAAAAAACATACTTGTCGAGATTGTGAAAATTTCTCCCTCAATAAATGTCTTATTGTGTTGTTTGTCATATAAATATAAGTATTAAGAAAGTTTTATTTTTACTATTTGGATATTGTGCTTATATATTTGTAATGCAACTTAATTAGGATATAATAATTTGCACCCAAAATATATAAAATACTAAAATTATTTATACTATATAGCTAAACATAAAAGCATAAACTATTAATTAATATTAATTTAGTGGCTAATTAGTTCTAACATCACCCGCATACTTGCAAGTGAGAAATTTGATGTTGAATGAGATTTTAGCGTGCATGTTTGTACATTTTTTTTTTTAATCAATACTAGCTAAGTGATCAATTAATTCGGTGACATCATCCTCACTCATGTAACTGTGATATTCGAGATTTGAATCCTAATGAACCCTTAGTTTTTGTGCATGTGTAAAAATATTAAAAAGAATTTTTATTAATACTAGTCAAGTGGTTAGTTGTAGGGGTGTTTAAAAAGAAAAAAAAACGATTGAACCGACCAAAAACCCAAAAAACTGAAAAAATCGTTCGATTCGATTTTTGATTTTGTATTTTAAAAAAAATCAATTTCCAATTCAAGTAAGTTTTTTACTTGGTTAACTGAAATCGAACTGAAAAAAAAAAATCAATTAGGTTTAGTTAACCGGACCAATTTTGGTTTGGTTCCCATTTTTTTATTTTTTTTGTATGTAAAATTTTATTATTCAAGTGCTACTAGTTTTAGTTTTATTTCACATTTTTTATTCAATTTTTTAAGTCTAAGATAAACAAATATAATTTTTCAAATAATGTAAATATTAATGTATTTTTAAATTTTTGGGATAAATAAAAGGAACTTTTAGGTAAGTGAAATAATTGAGAAAAAAAGAAGTAAAATTGGAGGAGAGTAAATAAAATATATTGTCTTTATTGTATAAAATATAATTAATTTTATCATCTTATTACTAAATATATCAAATTAGTTATTAAAAATCCTATGTTTTACAAATAGTATAGATATTATTAAGACATACAAAAACGAGAATAGTTATGATACAAAGAGGAAAAAAATGATATTTTTTCTAAACTCAAATGGTACAATTGCATATTTTTTTATTATATGAACTAATACACATTACATATAAAATATGGATGATTAAAGTTTAAAGAGCAAAAAATGTTATATAAGAAGAAAATTAAATTTTTTCCTTTAATTAATCAATTAAACTTATTGATGCTGCTGAAAGCTGCATATAGAAAAAAAGGGAGGTTGTGCTACGGGTAAATCGATCAGGGAGGTCGAGTACTCATGATTGTGTATATCTTGGGGTTTGAAATTTGCAACCACAACACACATTAAACTAGCTGAGGTGCCCCCGGCTAAGGCACTCCGACGCTCAAGTTAGTTCTGGTCGAGATGAAAGATCTAACAGAATATAGAGAATGTACGGCTTATAGTGTATTGGGTATTACCTTGAGCGTAATTGAGTCTAAAGTATTTATAGCCTTCTCCAGATGTGATTTGACCCTAGTACCCTTATTAAGTATACTGACTTTTGTCTTTGCCAGGGGATTGGTGGTCATTCCATGTCCAGATCCTGGTACTATTTTAGGTGGCTAAATCTCCTATTTTTCTAGATGAACAGTACCAGTGGAGGTGCGCCTCTACCAAAGTTAGTAGCAGTGGCTGTACTGACTGTCATGCGTCATTAATACGGAGATATGCCGCTTGTCAGACTAATAAATGCAAAAGAGATTCAAGTCAACGCTGGAGTGAGTTTTGAGGTCGATACATATCAACCAGACTTGAATATTCGAACTTCTGAAGTGGTCCTGGGGTTGATACGGATCGATCACGGACCTTACCAAGTGAGGTCGATACTAGTCGACCAAACAGACTTACTGTTAGGCCTCCTGAACTGTCTCATTTGATGTTGGGCCTACTGGGTTATCCCATATCACTTATATATATATATATATATATATTATAGGGTATGTTGATGAGTAAAATTAAAATTTTAATTTAAATTGCAAACTAAGGGATAAGGGATTGAATCTTATTTGGCAATTCTTATGGTAGTACTAATAGTATATTATATTTGTTGGCCAATAAAGATTTTATCTATATTATTATAAAAATAAAAACTGTTTTATGTCTAAAATAGAGGTTATTTTTGTTTATTTACATACTTTGTACTTTTGATTATTCCAACAATAAAAATTAACAATATAGTTTGAAGGATAAATTGGAGTGTTCAACATAAAAAAGATAGTTTGGATGTGAATTTTATAAATATTCCACAATTATCCTTTAGAAATGATGATTTAATAAGGTTATAATTGTGTTTTTCACAAAATTATAAATCCACAATCTATATTATGTTGTCATTGGATTAATTTGTTATTTAACTTTAGTAGATTGCGTTTACGATTTAATTCACTATCTAATCTAATTCAATATTTTCACCCAAAAATAAATATTTTTTATCAAATAAATATTTTTTTACTAAAAGAATAAGTAACCCAATTCAAACTTTTCATAAAACAAACTTTTATCACACTTTTTTGATACAAAATATATTTTTTTTCTTTTTAATTTTTGGGGTTCGAAAAAAATGAAAAAATATTGGTTAACCGAAACCAAACCAATTTTTTTCAGTTAATTCGGTTCAGTTTTTGGTTATGATTTTAAAAAAATCAAAAATTTCGATTAACCAATCTGACCATTTAGTTTGATTGGTTTTAACGAAATGCACACCCCTAGTTAGTTGGTCTAATGGTATTTTCTTTACATTTATTATACATATAAGTGTAAGATTTGGAATTTGAAATTTGATGAATTCTTAATATATGTGTTATTGGTACAAATAAAAATTATTTATACCATATTATTGTATATCTATAATATTGTTATTTTTATATTTTAAATTTGGTACGTGTTCAAACAATGTGCACAAATTATCATTATTTTTTAAAATAACTATTATTTACAAAAATCTCAAAGTTAGAAAACTTTCAATAAAAAAAATAAAGATATCTCTGCTCGCATTACAGAGAAAACAAATTGCCAAGTGAGAAGTGCTATAGAGCTTTTCCTTTAGAATTTCTCCATCAACCACAACAACCCTACATAATGGCTTATCTATTCACTATTAAGTAGCAGGATGGAAAATCCTTAAGGACCTACCTCTATTGCTTTGTTCAAGTTGTTCATGAATCCTTCATGTTAGCAAGGAGCTTCTTCCCAGTATCATCTAATAGAATTTGAAGCACTTTAAATTTTGAGAATTGATTGTTAAAAAACCATCTACTATGCTGGAGGAGCTCCTATGTATGTCATTTGCATAGAAAAAACAGTAATTTCTCAAAAAAGCTCATAAACAAAAGACATATGATGAAGGAAGTAACAACAATAAGAGGCAAGAGGGCTGGAGATATAGCATTTCTTACACACTTGCCACATACACACCATTCACCCTTTTCCAAATAGAAATCTTAGTAATAGCATTGGCAATGCACCCTCATCTAACAACCATTTTAGAAAAACCTTGCGGACCCTAAGAAACCAAGCCCAGACAAATGGTGCCACTTTCATTGCATTGGCAGCATAGCATAGATGAATGTTGCCATCTGAAGGATGAAATTAAGAAATTAATTTAAAGAGGATACTTCAAAGAATATGTGACTCAAAAAATGTCTAGCCCAAACAAAGGCTCTCTCATAGAAGAAAGCGAGTTATAGATAGAGATCAGACGACCGATTGGATACCAAAGAGCACTAGTGCCACCGTGACTTTGACAATTTCCCCACAATAGGAGTCGTCTATATAAAGGACTTGTCGGAGGAGACTTCTGATGTAAGAGAAACACTAAAATGATCAATGAGGTAAGCGCAGCCGCATGCAATTGATCCTCTTTTAGGGATATTCAAAGTGCGTTCATCTATACCTTGTATCACCTTTAAGAAAGGGAATGTGGAGCTTGGAAGCTGAGGTCCTAATGATGCACTAGTGTTCTTGATGCCCCTGGCCAACTTTTAGCTTAAGAAAATACTGGTGGATAGTAGTAGTTCGGTAGATTTATGGATGGAATCAAATATGCACTATTTACAGATAATGTATTTTATTATTGGACAAATATCAATATACCTCTATTGTTGAATTAGGATCAACTACAATAGAATTAAAGCATTAGATTGAACTCTACTTTGGTATCAAAGTGATAGCTATGAATGGTCATTGACTTTCTGGAAAGGGTTAAAGTGGATATCTTCTTCCATGGAGCATTTCTCCAGCTTGAAATGGATAATGTGTAGATGCAGAATATTAACACTAGCTAGTGAATTCACATGTGACACCGTAGAAGTGTTTAGGGAGATATTGTTGTTTTTTTCCCTGGACACTCACCCAAGGAAGGCAACAAAGATCATGAGGTTTTTGGTCATTAAGATATCGTTTGCATATAATGTGATCTTGATAAGACCCATCTTGAACCTATTCCAAGCGGCAATCTCCACATATCATTTGAAGACAAAGTTCCCTATACTGAACGAAATTGGAGGAGTATTGGTAGGTGATCTGAGAGCAATTAGAGAATATTATTCTAGTAACTTGAAATGCATTTAGATCGAGCAAAAAGCTTACGAAGTAACCATGGAGTAGACAAAGGTGAAGGTGTGCTATAGGATGACAACTTTATGAAAGCGTGCACAACAAAAAATGCTCTTGACGATGACTAAAAGACATTGCTTTAAACACCTCCCTCAGTGACAAACTGCTTACCTTAGTTCATTTTATGCATTATTTTTTATTATTAGTCTCTTTTGGATTTAAAAAAAGCCTTGCAACTCAAAAATGACATTCTCTTTTTAGTTCTATTAATCTCTTGAATAAATGCATAACTCTTCATATTATGTTATTCTTTTCCATAACCTTGAACCTTGCAGTCCTACAAAGTGTTGTTCAAGACTTTTAAGTGTACGTCCACTATAAAGCTCTTCGACAAGTGTGAGAAGCACATGTTAGTTACCATGCATAGTCCCATTATACCCCATTCAAGGCACATGGTTGTCGATTTAGTCCTACTATAGGCCCCTAAGGAGGTATATGGTGGCTAGTCTAGAAAAGCCTACTATAGGCGGCATTCAAAAGCATGTGGTAACCTATAAAAAGCTTATTATAGATTCCTTTAAGGAGTACGTGGCAACCTCTAAAAAGGCCTACTACAAGCTTCCCTTGGGAGTACATGGCAACTTTTATGAAAAAGTCTACTATAGGCTCATTAGAGTATGTAGCAACCTCTCTACAAAAGCATGTTAAAGGCTCCCTCGGAAGTTCGTGGTAATTCTACTGAAGAAACTTGCTCTTAGGTAGGCATATATGCAATCAAGTAATAGAAGCCCACCTTAAGTCCTCATGAAGAGGAGGGTGGCAATATCTCAACACTTAGAAAATAAAAGAAATTTTTTAGGTTTGGCGATTCATCAAGTTATTGTGTATTTACTATGAAGTCTCCCAAGAGACTTATAAATGCACCTTTCTCACCTCATTACTTGAGGCCTATACTAATGTCTATTTAACTTAAGCATAATATCAATTTTCCTTCCCTGAAGAACTTCACCTCGTAGGAGATGAACTAATACTGACGAAAGAGGTGGCTTTGTGCCTCCATGAGATAATTCCACTACATATTGCATTTGCGACTACAATAATCACTTAAAATTTATAAATTCACTAAATTGTCTACTCAACTTCACCAAATGAATTTTATAAGTCCCTAGCAATCAATAAAGGCACCATGCAATCAACAAGATTGACAAGAGCTTATTGAAAAAAAAGGAGAGAGAAGCTTAATAAGGGCACCCTGCACGAGAGCTCAAGATAGGTGCCTACCAAGCACCCTAAATCTGCACCCCATGAGGGCATCAATAGGAGGCACCTGGTGCTGACGCCTAAAATGGGCAACCTTTGTAGGTACATAGGTATGGCATCTTCCAGCCTTCTACGACTCGATGCTCAAAGTACAAGTGCAGAAAATCAATGGTTATTCAATTTGTTAAAAATTTGCATAAGCACAAAATAAGTAAAAATAGAAAAAATTTACTGAAACCAAATGAAAAGACAAAAAAGATGTTCGACCAACATGCTAACATACTATTCAAGCCAACTAAAAAGGCTTAATAGTGTTAAGTCATAAATATAAAACCTATCCATTACCACTATCCTAACCAGAACATCTTCATTCCTATAGAGCAGCTCTTATTGGTTCCTCCATCATAATTTCCTCCTCAGCTCTAGGACATTTCTCAAGCCTTCCAACAATAAGGTTAACTAGGATAGTGGGGTCCATCAATAAGTCTTTTGCTAGATACCACCTAGTCTCGCTCAAAATATGGTGACAACTCTAGATAGTTTGTTTGTAGATTGTCATCGCCTCTACTTCAACCACTTGAAAGAACTCATCAGAACTTTTAAACTTATTGATTGTGTTTTAGCGAGTAGCATTTATGAGGTCTTTCTAGCAGAGGAGTCTATGAACTTCTCCCCGCTCTGCACCTCCTTTGCATACCTCACCTTCAAGAGTTTATGCTCCTTTCGCAGCTTGCCCAATTTCTCCTATTTCTAACTCTATTGCTTAATCACTTTAGTAGTTTTTTCTTAAGACGTTCACCTTTACTGTAGCTTTCTTTGCTTGAAGAGATATTTGCACAACTAAGTTCCATCCTTGTACTCCAAAAATGCAAAAATAATCAAGAGTCAAAAATCACTATGACACTATAAAGAAGAGAAATTATGATAAAAATAAATCAAAGTGATGAAACAAACGCATATTAGGGCAAAGTTACCAACAACTATCTCAATCAATTGAGAAGATGAGAATGATTCCAACTTTCCTTGATCATACTCATTTACTATGCCCCATATGCGATTAACACTAAAAGTAGTCTTATCCACATCCTAGTGGGAATCTATCCCACAACTCTGCTGCAAGCTATAGCAAAAAAGTCTCTTAATTTCACCAGCATGAAAGGGACAAGTAGCTTGTGGACAAGTGGTGGATCCATGAGTATATTTCCTCACAAAATTCGGAGGTAAGACCTTATGCTTATCATTTATGACTGGAGCATATGCTGCCAGTATCGACAAAGCACTTATCTTGCTCGATTGTTGACCTAAGGGGCTCAGATGGTGACCATTTGCTAGTGTTTTCTTATGATGCTGCTCCATAACATGTCTCTCATACGCTCTTCATTATGCTCTCCGAGAACATATATTGACAAAATCAATCTTCTTTCCTACTATAGAATGAAAAAGAAAAAGTAAAATACAAATGATAGATGGAAACATAAAGAAACATGCACATATAGGCAAGTAGAAGTCGTGAATCAAAGAGCAAAGTATGCTAAGTATCAGCAAGAAACATAAAAGTGACATTAAAAAGAGAACTAAACAACCCACCTTACTTTAGTAAAACTCACATGAAGATTGTGATGAACCTAATCCGGATGAATAAGGAAAGAAGAGCTACTATACTTAAAAAGGATGCCCTAACCCTTATCTTAAATTCAAAAAATATCTATCCTTCCAAGGATCCTTTGACAAAGGAAATCCACATAAAAATTTATTGTTTGGTTTGGAAAAAGAATGTAAAAATGGTTAATTTGGCACTTTATGACTTCAAACAAAGTATGGCACCTATCTAAAGATACTGGTAAACCTAACTCTCTCAAATGTTGCCAAAACCTAGTAAAGGACGCAAAAAAGCTATACACTAATTAGCTCAAACATGCATTGTAACTCCACATTATATCCAATAAAAGAAGATCCTGAGAGAGCTAAAATCCATGAGTGAAATAATTGTTGAAGACAACAAAGTACCTACAAAAAGAAGATATCATATTGTCTCAAGATGAAGGAAGGATGAACTTAAGCTCATCAAAGACACATATCCTATACCTTAAGATATCTAACTTATTCAGTCCAAGTAAAGATCTAAATTCCATGGCCTTAACAAAGTTACTATTCATAATATGAATGCCCTCAGATTCCTCATCAGATTAACCCTCCCCTTTGGAATCAAAACTAGAAGGTGAGGATGATTTGTTAATTTTAGCCTTACTATGAGACTTTTGAGACTCTTCAAAATTTTTTAAGGCTTGGACTAGCACATCTAATAAAAAACCAATGCATTAGAATACGCTATAACATCACAAGGAAGATGACCCTCTCAAACACAGACCAATCTTGATGCCTTGCAGGCATTTATCCTTGGCACATTGTGGGCACCTGAAGCTAGCACCCAGCGGGTGCAACTCTAACCTCCATGTTGGATGCTTGGTGTTGCTATCATCGGTGACCAACCGATCGGTAAGGAGAACTCCACTACACGTCTTTCTTTCCTTTCTTATGTTTGATTATTCGAAGACTCCTTCCCGAAGTTTGGCTTAGAAGTATACTTGCTCCTAAACATATTTTGACCTGATGAAAACTTCAAACTTTTAATCGACTTAGAAAAGTTGTGAAAAAATTTGCAAACTAGAGAGCCAAGTGGAGAAATAAGATATAGAGTCTATGGAGTAGAAAAGACATTACCTTGAGGAATTATCTCAATACTCCTGTTGGAACCTTCCTTCATTTCTCTCTTTCACTCTCCTTGCTTAAGATGGAATTTTCTATTTTTTGGTTAACTCCTTAGATGCCAACAAAGCCACCTTTATGGAGCACCTCTTGAAGATCTTTAAGACTTTGAAAGTTACTCAACGTAGGCAAAAGTTAAAAAAACTTGTAGACACGTAACTCAAATATAATGATTTATTTAATAAACCTTACTATTAACAAATTAAAATAAAGACAAAAATAAACAAATTAAACTTGTAATATATTTTTGATGAGAAATTAAAATTTCCCTATAAAAAATGGGAACTTGATGATCTTGCTAAAATTTGACTATAAGGACAATTCGGTAAATAATCAAAATGCTATTAAAACCTAAAATTAACTAACTAGGTAAACACGCTAGATAGAAGCCTAGCTAAGCATGCAAAAGGGTATAAGAACCTTAATGGACCTAAATCCATCAAGACCAAAAACCATAAATACCAAGCCCTAGAGAGAACATGAACATAAGAAATCATTTGCAAAAAATTTTGAAGTTGGAGGACTTTTGAGAAGAAAAGATCTCTTTGCGTGCTTTCTAAAGAAAACGTGTCGACACACTGCTGTTTTCCACTTAGGACCTTGCTCCATACAAAATAGCATCATAATATAATAAAATGAATAAATACCTTTATTTAATACTAAAAAATTTTACCTTATGCAAAGCATGTGCTAGAACCCCTAATGTGTGTGTATGTATATATATCTATACTATATATAAAAAAAAAGAAGGGATCTTACACTCACAAAATGAAATTTATTTTATCATTACACCAAAATATGTTTTCCCTAAAATATTCCTATGAGATATAAACTACATCTATGTAATTTTTTAAAAGTCTATCTATATCTCACGTATAAACTTCCCACTCATTCTCTCCCTTCCACTACTCCTTCTCTCTACTAACTCTTCTTCTCTCCAATATCTATTAACTCACTTTGGTCACTTCCTTCCAAAACTACTTTCCTCTACTATCTTTTTTTTTCTCCAATATCTTCATTTGCAAAAACTTCTTCAATAAATTATAACTGCAACTAATATCTTAATAATACGTACTGCGAAGGTAAAAGCATTACATGTTTAATTTTACATATTAGGAATGATATCAATATATTGTTTCTCTTGATTAATATATTTTCTTGTGCGTAAATACAAAAATTTTGTTATTGTGTAGTGAATGTTTCAACCAAAACTGGAGACTAGTGGAAATACCTTATCAAAACATTCAGATTTGTAAAACATTTTGTCAATAATATTTATGATAATGTCTTTTTTGCTGTTTGATTGAAAAAGAGATTTATGGGTAGTGTGGTGGGTCTCTAAGTTGGTGTCTTTTTAATTCATAATATTATTTGTCAATAATATTACGAATGATAATAGTATATTGTTTCTCCATATTCATCTTTTTCTGTCCATAATTTTAAAAACATTGCTATTTTTCTGTCAAAACTTCAAACAAAGCAAGAGAGATTATTGAAAATATCTGATCAAGATACTTAGGTTTGTAAAAATATTTGTCAATAGTATTTGTGATACTATCTTTTCCACACCATACATAGGAGAAATTGAGTTTTGTAGAGGTTAAGAAATTTTTGGTAATTGTTTTAATTGATTCTGATAATTTAAAAGAAAAGTGTGGTTTTGAGAAAAGTAAAGATATTTTTGTATGAGTATTCAAAAATTGAAAGAGTTTCTAAGTTTTGGTAATTGTTTTCTACGTTCAAGTCATTTGTGATGGAGTTTTTTGGCTATTGAGAGATGGTTGTATTATCCCTCACATATTTGATTAATGAGAAAACTCATGGCTTCTGGCAATTAGCAGACATTAGATTTTTGAGTTTCATGACTCTGGTTTGGATTCATTTAGATTTCCTTTTTTCTCTGATACTGTTTTGGAAGAATTTTTTTTTTTTTTAAATGTTCTTTTGTACGTTTCTAGGTAGTTTTGTTGAAACAGAGCACGGAGAGGTAACTTTTCCTAAGATAAGCATTGTTATTCTAGAGAAAATTTGCCGGTACTCCTGCTGCTCTCTTCCATATGCCGAGTTTGTCTCTTTTCCTTACTATTTTTCTATATATATATATATATATATGTATATATTTTTTTTAAGGAGATTAAAAAATTCCCGTGTAGATATCTATGAAGTCAAAGTACTAGGATTGGCCAATTGTTAGAATGATCATTTCTCTAATGAGATCATCACGTTGGGTTCTGACAAGAAAATATTTCTTTTGGGGTCTTTTGCCCTGCGCAGAGATTGCATTGATGTTTCGTATTTGCATGATATAGTGAATTGTAAGTCATATCTTGAGTATGTTTTTCATTGAGGCAAGGAAAGAGGGATGCTTGGAGTAACTTCAACACTTATGAGCTTTTAACAACTGTTATTTAGAGGCGACAGGTGGTAGATGAGTGATGACGATCATATTGAGTTCTACATTGTTCTTTCTATTTTTTCTTCTTTTTAGTTGATAGAAAAATTGATTCATTTTATTGTTGATGAAGAATTAATTCATTTGGAAGACAATGATGAGTTGTCCTCAAAGCCCACACCTTAAAAATTTTGATCACCCGGGACCACTCCTCAGTATGAAGGGAATTAGTCAGTCGTGGCCACTTTGTTGCGTTTCTACTAATAAGAGGATTATAAGTAGTCAAAGTATATATTTTTTCATAGGTTGATTCACTTCATCAAGAATAATTAAGTGTTGTATTCCAGCGTCAGTTGAAACATCTTTGAAGTAATAGTGTATGTTCATAAAAACATTTTGTCAAACAAGAAGGATGCATGAACTGAAGAAAAAAGAACCTAAAAGTGAAAGAGGAGATCACATCCAGATAGATCTACAAATTTGCTACAGCTACACGAATTTCCTTACTCTAATTACCCCCTTTTATAGAGAACATGCCAAAGATATCCAATCCTAGCAGAACATTAAGTTGAAAAGATCCCGATGGGATTCTGCATAATTTGAAGTTCAATAAACTATTGATGTCACACAGCTTCGGGCAGGTGATAATGAGGCAGAGATAAATCATGCAATTTTATAATTTAGAAAAAAGAAGGCATGATGAAAATCGGTGGAAGCCTCAACCAAGTGGAAGACATTATTCTCTAATTGCCGGGACCCATTTACTGCCTGAGAAATTTGATAGTTTGGCTTTCCAATTGATGGGCCCACGATTTCTTTCATGAAGTTAATAAAGAAAAGTCTTGTTTTGATTGGTCTCTTTGATTTCAAGATTGGAGGATCAAAACATTTGGCCTCTTTGAATTCAAGTGAAGTAAATTTTGTTGCTGGATTTAATGAAAAAGTGATTTTGGGCTTCTTATGTCAATTCTTCACATGAGTTTTTGTTCGGCCCACATATGTCATTAAATATATATATATATATATATATGTCTTCATATACTTCAAATCTCATCTCTTTTTAAATTGATTTGTACTTTTTCATCAAGTCTTGAAGTGAGGGCATTTGTAAATATATTAAATTTTTGATCAATTGAGAAATAACATGTGTAAAATAATATATTAAATATTAATTTAAAATTTGGGATATATTAAATTTAATTTCAAAAGATAAATAGTTAATTTTAATTAATAATTTAATATTTATTTCATATTTAAATCAAGTATTGACACGTGTCAAAGATGAAGTGTCTGCATCTACAGACCAATCAAATCCAAGATATTTGGTATTGATATTATCTTTTAATGCTTGATATTATCAAATCAAATATATCTCAAATTATCTCTTGATATTTGATATTATCTTTTTAAAAAGATAACCTTTGAAGGATTCAAATCAATTTAGAAATCTTTCTTTAAGCACCTATATAAAGGGGTGATTCCAACTCATTTGGCATAACAAAAAATTTCCAGCAGACGAGAAAAACTTGAAAGGAGTCCGGCAATTTTCTCAACCAAATTCAAGGAGATCCACGATGTTCATGGCGTTTTTTGTGAAATTCATATATTTTGACATTTGATTTGAGATCAAGGTGCAAAACCCTCGAATTGGCGTTATTTTTATTTAAGAAGATTCACGACGTTTAAGACGTTTTTCACGAAACTCATATTTTTAACGTTTGATTCGAGATTAAGGTACCAATCCCTTAAATTGGCATCATTTTTATTTAAGGAGATCCACGACGTTCAATGCGTTCTTCAAGGAACTCATGTACTTCTGCCATTTGATTCGAGATTAAAGTGCGAAACCTTTGAGTTGGCGTTATTTTATTAAAATCAAATTTAAGGGAGATCCACGACGTTTAAGGCATTTTTCGCGGAGCTCATTAAATTTAAGATCATATTTGAAAGGGAAGA
The DNA here is from genome assembly GCA_014898725.1 of Jacaranda copaia. NCBI lineage: Eukaryota > Viridiplantae > Streptophyta > Magnoliopsida > Lamiales > Bignoniaceae > Jacaranda > Jacaranda copaia. Next base: position 219,688 of record JACGDI010002291.1, read on the forward strand.
ATCAAAAGATTAGCTTAAAGATAGAATCCACAGTTAATTGATTGATTGATTTTGAATTTATTTGTACAACTTTTTCTTGTTGTGTAATTTTAATTTTACAGACAAGAAAATTTGTTGCTACAGTGTGTACTACCCACAATTATTTTTATTCATTAAGAAGTGGACCTATAATAAAATAATATAGATTTAAAGTCTAAAAATGTCAAAATAACATAAAAAAAAAAACAAAAATCAAAACATCCATCGTTAATATTAAAATTTCACGTCATGTAGTGTCTCAATATGCTACATAGTAATTTTAGATAAATAGTATAAAAGTATATATTAACACTATTATTTATATTTAATATTGATAGATAAAATAAATATTTTATTTTTTTAATATAGTTGCTTAATTTTATCTAATATTGATTAGGACTTTTTATTGATTTCATTGTTGATTCAATTTTATCGGTCTGACATCTCTAATTATGAAATGAATAAATCTTCTTTATCTCATTTCGATAAATATATGCTTTATGTTTTTTTAAAAGCGTCAATATTTATCAATATTTTTAAGAGCAGGCTGTATCCTCAAATTTTATTATTAGGCACTACTGGTTATTCTTCTCTCATACAGCCACACACAATGGCTGGCACCAACCTATCATACGCACACGATCAAACACACACACACACACACAAGATACAAAAAACAACTGCCAATACAGAAACACCACTGCACACACTTGGACAAATTATTGGGACATATAATTTCCACAAATACAGTAGTACATATATTGGACTTCTTCCATACTCAATAGGGTATGACTCTTACCTATTTGTTTTACGTATTTTTGTGTTTTTCTATTCAATGTCTTAGTTATTTAATTCTTTTTGGATAAAACTTGGAATCAAGTTGAGTCTTTTGAAACTCTATGAATTTGCAACATACTAAAAGACTTTTTGATTAATGTTTTACACATAGTATGAATAATAATACAATATGCAATATTTGATGTCAAAATTTTTATTTTTGTAATTGTACGTCATGAATATTTCATAACATTAATTGTCTTTGATTGGATGATTTAGATTAAATAAAAACATATTCCTACTAATTATAGTATTTTATATCTATTAAAACGATTCGTGGACTATGGCATCGTGGGAAAAAAAGTTTGTACTTCCAATAAAGTAAATGTAGGTAATGTGACATTGTTTTCAATTATATCTTAAAAATTTCTAATTTTATTAAATTTTTGAACCTTTGAGGTTTACAAAATAATTCTTTATATCATCCGTACATAACTTATCCATCACAAGGTGAAAAAGAGAAAAAGTTAGTATGGTAAAACATTTCATAAATGTATTGATTTGCATCCTTTTCCTATTCTTATATTAGCCACTAATTTTTAGTTAAAAAAAGATAGAAAAAAAGGGGGGAAATTTCAGTTGAATGTTTTTACTATTCATTTTATGTCAAATATTCCTTATATCCTCGCAACTGACTTTTATAATCTCACAAAATACTGCTTCCTGCATTTTTAAATTAATAATTACTTTTTCTACTTATTATTTCATGCATTATATCCCTATCTAATTGGATAGATAGAAGCCACACTTGACATGGTGACAAAGGTACTGGGCTTAGAAGTTCTGCTCAAATACTTGGCTTACTTAAAGTGCTTTGTTCTATAGAATGCAACTGATGAACCATGTATCAAGGGACTATGTTGTCGAGCCATAATTGATGGCATAATTAATGATATTTTTATCATATATATATTTTTATTTGGTAGGGGGATTGTCCCTAATTCAATTTGAGTATCTCCTGCAGCCTTGAATGTACCCTCAATTTAGAGCTAGGATTGGTGCAACCAAAACTACTTAAGCCCCTACATTGTCCTCACTAAGATCACAAACCACAAACCCATCCTTTTGCAGTGTGTATTTTTTAGTGTCATAAAACTAACATGATAGCACTAATAATTCACCATAGGAAAAAGGATATGCCATGATATATTTTTCCAATATAACTATCTGGTATAGCATCTTATCTATTCTACGCCTCTGTCATGTCGTTTCTCATCCATTTTACTAAACGTTAATACGGCTATTTTAATTTTCAACCAATTATTAAACTTGTATGGTAATCAATGCTCATTTCCAACAATTTTAGATCAATTGATTATTTTTTAAAATACATAATTTATAATATAATTTAATTTAAACAACATATATATACTTGCTAAACTTTTATTTATTTTGACATATATTTTAATAATTCCAACTCTCAGTTATTGCAAAATTTTGACACACTCCTCATATTTCTCACTTATTTAAGATGTAATTTGTAATCCTTTTGTTTCTTTATTATTTTTCTTATTTTAAGTTATTTGTAAGAATAAAATATTGTTGAGTTTAATTTTTCCTAATATATTACACATAAAGCACCATATTTTATTATAAAATGTATTACATAATAATTTTCTTTCTATTTGTTAATGTTATCTACAACTTTATAGCATACAGGGATTTCATCATCATTGTTATCATCTTTTTATCTCCCCTTTTTTCTAGCATCATAATATTTGGTTTTAAATAAATAGTTCCTCTTTGGACTTTCTTTTAATCTTATTCTTATTCCTAAATGCTCTCTACGCATGCCAGTGCTGCATATAAATAGATTGTTCGATATTTCTAAGATGTTGTAAATATTTCTAGGCATATAAGGGGTTTGGGGAAACTACATCATAGTTAGAATTTCATTTTTTATATGGTATGGGATTATGGTAGTGGTGGGATGTCAAATAACTTCTGAAGACCACCTCAATTTACTAAATTGGCATTCTTCACGAATGTGCAATTTCTTTGTCTTTATGCAATGTAAATTCTTGATATTTTTTTGTGTTGACGTCATAAAAACTAATATATTGAGTTTCGCAATCAGATAACTTGCATCTTCTTTAAATTATATTTTTACTACTCTTTTTTTAATCAACTGTTAATAAAACTGAAATGTACTATTTCCTCCTATAGGTCTTCAGTTATTTTGGCATCATAAAATCTTACTGTACATACCAAACTTGATGGTAACCTATTACTATTTCCTCTTACTCTATTTAATACATATATTAAATTATATGCTAATCTTCAAATATTTATTCAATAGTATTCTTTTGACTCTTTCTTAATTTAAGTGCATATTTCATTTCATATTTCCACTTCATTATTTTTCATCATATTTATTTTCAAGGGGGGCAATCAAGAAACCAATTCCCAAGTGTCGCATTACTTTCATGAAGGCATTGTCGTTGAAGCTGGGCAAGTAAGATAAATATATCATTTTATTAAAAGAGAAAGGAGGCAATACATAAGTATGGAAGAGCAAGATGAACACCATTCTAGAAGATGTTAAATTTGCCACCAACAAGTGGGAATAAATCAAAATCTCATGTCAACATAAGAAGGTATAGAGAACACAATCATAGCTTCCGGTATAATATAAATTCATTAATTTCCCACTTCCAATAGATCTTGGGAAATATTTGCTATCAATTTTATGCATAATTGTAGTTAAGAAAAGAAGAGAAATAAACCATATTCATGCAAGACAAAGGAGATAAATGATAAATCTAGAGCAACGTGAAGCACAAAATGCAGGAAGACAACAACTATATCAATAAAGAAGAGCAATTAATGCTGTGACCATACTGTGTTCATCAGAAAGAATTGAGCACGTATTTCGTCCTCACTCAATATCTTTTTCCACCGATTCATCTTTGGAAATTGCTAATGCATCTCAGGCACTACATGCGCTCTGTGGGGACATTACACCTTTCAAGTATTACAAATTATGATATCCATTAAACCTCTTTTGGTTAACATATTTAACGAATGAACTTTATATGCATTTACAACAGGCTCGGTTCAAAATAGAGTTAGTGTTAGAGTTTCTCCACATCAAATTCCTTTTCTAACTAAATTCTGCATAGTGCCTGCAAACCAACATGAGGCCTCCACTTCACGAGCTCCTCTATCTGATAGAACAAGTACTTAGAATTCTATTTCAATTGGAATGTATGCATTGTTTTCTTTTTTATTATCCCCTTTAAGTAATTCTAAGACCCTTTGTGAATCATGGTGATAATGAACCTGTTCGATCTTCATTTTTAAATTATGATAATCAATCTCAAGGTCTTAACAATAGAACATATGTTAGAAGAATAAGAGCATATTCTTCCCATAATTGTGCAAGAAATTGCTATCCAGCACACAAAATTCGCCAATTAAAGCTCCCACTTCCAAGGATTTGCTGTTATTGTTGTGCTAAGTTATTTCATCAAGAAACACAAAACTTTTGTTGTAAAGGCAATAAGTGGTCATTCCAAAAATACCAGTACGAGAAGACCTATTTCATTTATTTCTTGGTGAATCGACTGAGGACCACACATTTAGGCAAAACATACATGCTTACAATCACATATTTTCTTTCACATCTATGGGTGTGCAACTAGATAACAGCCTACTTGCCTTCAATTAAGGTATTTATAACTTTAGAGCACATGAGTTAATATATCATAGGATTGGCTCTTTGTTACCTGCTAAAGGGATTCGACTAATATATATATATATATATATATAAATGTTTATCTTTGATACCAAAAATGAAATTGAATATCGGATGCAAGAAAGTGGTAGATTAGATCAAGGTTTGATTGAGAAAATTAGACATATATTGGATGCACACAACCAATTTGTTAAAACATTTCGCTAGCTTGCTAGATGTCCAGACATTCACCATTGTAGGCTAATTATTGGAGACAGGTATTCTAATCACTTACAATATACACTTCCTATGGCTTCTCAAGTTGCAGTTATAATTGAGGGTGGAGATGAATTGACTAATGCAAGTGAAAGGGATATTGTTCAAACCATTGGAGGTCAAGTTATTAACATCAAGGAATATTCAGGCTACTATGATCCACTTTAGTATCCTTTATTACTACTTTTGGGACATATGGTTGTTACAATGAGTGCCAGTCAATTCATGGACAGAGAATAACATGTTTTGATTATTATGTATATGTATTGCAGGTGATATTCAATTTAATAATATACAACATACAACTTCTAATTATACAATTTGAACATGTTATTTTAACATTTTAGATCTATGGAATTATTCTGTTGATTCTTCTACATAAAGGGTGTTTACTTCAGCAATATGTTGTTGACAATTATGTTAAAATTGAGACTCAAAAGTTAAGATGGATCATATTTCATCAACATGATATTCAAGCTGAGTTGTATGAAAGATTGCAAGACTATTTACATGCTAAAGAAAATTATGCAGGTAAAATAATTTAAATGATGCTACTTAATCAATTTATGTTTTCCATTTGCAAAATATCTTTAAATTTATGTTGTTATTGATTTAACGTAAGTAATGTCAGACATCTTACAATCTTTCTATCATCATTTATTGGAAGTCCACGGGATATTTTCTTTGATATCAAGATGCTATGTCCATTGTCCAAAAATTTGGTAAATCGAATTTTTTTTTTGACAATAACATGTAATCCTTCATGGAAAGAGATAAACGATGAACTCCATCTTGGTCAAACACCACAAGATTGTCCATATTTATTAGCTAGAATTTTTCAAGGAAAATATGAAGAGCTAAAGGAGGATATCTTTCACAGATGTGTTTTAGGGAAAACAATAATACATGTGCATGTCATTGAGTTTCAAAAATGGGGTTTACCATATGTACATATGTTGGTCATATTTAATAAGGATGACAAGTTAAATAGTCCAGAGGATTATGATTGCAATGTTAGAGTAGAAATACCACATCAAGATGAAGAGCCTCATCTATATAGTGCTGTGCTGAAACACATCATTCACGGACCTAGAAGTCCAAATAAGCCAAATGTTCCATGCATGAGAAATATGAGCTGTAAAAAAGGCTACCTAAAGCCATTTGCCGAATGCACTATTCAAGAAAATGATTCATACATGATATATCAACAACATAACGACAGGAGATCTATAACTCTAGACAGTGAAGGGAAAGTGATTGTAGATAATAATTATGTTGTTCCTTATAACCCTTGGTTATTGCTAAAGTATGACTATCACAAAAAATCTTGAGACGTGTAATAGCATAAAAAATATCAAGTATTTGTACGAGTACATCTACAAGGATATGATTATGTTGTATTTGAGGTAAAACTAAAGCCTAATTATGATGAAATCAGCCAATTTGTGGATGGAAGATGGATTTGTGCCTCAGAGGCATTATGGAAATATTTAAATTCCTATTGAGTTGAATTTATCCTTTGGTTATACGTTTACATATCCACCTTCCTAACAAGCATCATGTTCAATTTTATAGTCACCAGTCTATTTTAGACATGTTAGCTGATGAGAGAAACTCTTGGACTATGTTAATTGAGTTTTTCAAACTATATAATGAAGGTGATGAGCCAAATCAATATATGCACAAGGACTTCCCCAAATATTATAGATGGCTTTCAACTCCAAGAAAATGGGTAAAAAGGAGCACAAGCCAAAAACTAATTGGTCGGGTATATGTTGTTTCACCAAATGAAGAGGAGAAATTTTATTTGCATCTCTTACTTAACCATGTTCCAAATTCAAAGTCAGTTGATGATCTTTTAACTGTTAATAATGTTCATTACTTAACATTCAAATGAGCAGCTGAAAAGTACGGTATTCTTGAGAAGAAAATAGTATATGAGAATGCTTGATTGAAGCTCAAAGCTTTAGAACACCATCTGCACTCAGACGATTGTTCACAATAATTCTATTATACTGTGAACCCAATAGGGTTAGAAGGTTATGGGATGAAAACTATTCCCATATGATTGAAGATTACCCATCTTCAAGCAATTAAAATAATTTGTATGTCATGAACAAACTTCTCCATGATATAAATAATATTCCACACTAGTATAAGAGAAGTATAAATATTTTGATTTTCCTTAGATAAGTGAATGATTTGAAGACTTGAGGACCATTTTCATAATAATTGAACATGAGCTTTTGATCTCCCTTGCAGATGAAGATTTAAATGCTATTTCGTTTCTCAATACAGGTCAATTCTCGGCATTCGATATCATAAGTCATTCTATAAGAAGAAAACATAGATCTATATTCACTACAAGAAAATTCATATTTAGTGGCATTAACTTGGTGACATTTTATAATCTAATGACACAAAAATGTATTATGATGATAGTTATAAAAGAATGCCATTATAATTTAATATTTGGTGGCATTTAAGTATTAAATGACAAACAAAATAGTGACATTTAAATAAAAATTCCAAGATAAATGTATTTCAAAGGCATTTACCTAGTGTCACTAATTTTTTTAAGAAAATGCCATTAATATGTAGTTATAGTGTCGTTTGAAGAAAGATGTCAAAAAGTATTTAGTGGCATTTATAGTGTACGACATGCAAAACTAAAATAGTGATAGTCATAAAAAATATCATTATAATAAAATATTTAGTGGTATTTGATTATTAAATGATATATAAAATTGTAGCATTTGATAAGAATGCTTACAAAATATAATTTGAAAGCATTTAACTAGTGCCACTATTTTTTCTTAAAAACTTGTCACTCATAGTTATTGGGTCAATTACATCTACCTCCCCTGAGGTTTGGTGTAATTACAAAAAAAAAAAAAAAGAACCTTTGTTGTTTTGAAAAGTACAAATACCCCGCATAACTTTGGGACCTAAATGTAATGTAGATGGAGATTGTGAAATTACCAAAATGCCCGATGGGAAAAATTTTTAAAAAAGTGAAAATGGGCAAATTTTTAGTGGACAAAAAAGCCCTTAGGTCTGGTCCCTAAAGCAGTTAAAAAAAATAAAACAAAAAAAAATCAAAACTCAAGCTTTTCGTATTCATTCTGTCAACAAAAGAGAAAACCCTCCCTTTGCACTTGACAAACACATTGTCTCCCATTTAAAATTTGGCCATTTGCATCCATAGAACATGGTGGAAGTGTTGTTTCCATGAACTTGACCAACTCTTAGGCACCGGGCTTCAAAAATACAATACAATTTGGTTCAAAAAAGGTAAGAAACCAACACTTTTGAAATAGGTTGTCTGAAAATTGTAAAAAATATGTGTTGCTTTATCTTTTCGTGGGGCATTTTTTCAGGCATGGTATAGAAAAGAGTTTCATGTACTATGGTGTCGAATAAAGTTTTATGTGTATGGGTTTTGTGATTTTGATCATCTTAGTGCATGATCATAGTATGAATACATATTTTAATTGTTAATAATGTTCATATAGTCATTTTTTTTAGATATTCACAATTTCGTTGAAAAACTGAAAAATCCTAACTTGATGTTGCTATGTTTCTTATATTTTTGATGATATATATTATATGTCTTTGTTGCTGCGTTTGATGGAATTCGTATGAAGAACCATTCTCTACGACCTACGTTTTTATTCTTTGTATAAAGTTCAATTTATGAGCAATGGCTTCTTCTTAGATATCTAAATTTGTTATGGGTTAATTAAGTCTATTTGACAAGTGTTTATTCATAATAAATCAGTAGCCATTATTAATAAGTTTATACACTAATTATTTACTCAATTTTTATCACTGTATACATTTGTGACATATTCATTCATTTATTTGAGATAAATATGGCTGAGGCAGTGTATACATTTGTTACTCATCATTTGGGCAAGAAGAAGATAATCAAGAATGTTGATTTAGATTGATACAACTTCTTTGATCTTTTTGATGATGTTAGAGATACGCATTATATAGGTAAGGTCCCTTTGACAATTAGTTGTAGTATAAGTGGAAATGATGATATGATGCCAGAGTTGGAAGATCAAGATGTACCAAATTTATTTTCTAGGAATATGAGTTCAAAAAGAATTAATATTTTTGTTGATTGTGTTGATAATGGCCTTGATAAGGCTAAGAGAATTGGTAAGGGAGGTGAGATTGAGGCTAAGAAAGGTGATGGAGATAAAAATAATAGTGAGGAGAGAGAGGAGGGTAAGGTGGGTGAGGGAGGTAAGAATGACAGTATGGAGGGCGAGAAAGTTGAGAATTATAGTAATGAGGGAAATAACGATGAGAGAGGTGGAATGAAGATAACAAGGGTGAGGGGGGTGAGAGTGAGGGTGATGGTAAGGAGGGTCAAGGTGAGAAGGACACTAGGCATGGGTTTAGAATTAGAGATGAAAGTAGCTCTGAATTATTATTTATGCCAAATAGTGATGGTGGAGATGATGATTCCATAAGTTTAGTATCAGAAGGTAGTGATAGTGATGAGCTTTTTGGCTATAGTTTAGATGACCATTGTGAAACTTATGATTCAAGTGATGAAGAGTTTGTATAGAATTCCATGAAAGGTGTTTTGAATAGAAATGTTGTACATTTTTCTAATAAGCTTGGTGAGAAAATTATTTTACAAAAAAGAATGGTCTTTATCAATGTATATGCTTTTAGGGACACTGAGAGATTTTGTTATTCAAGAGAGTTTTAAGATAGTGAGAGTAAAAAATGAACCATATAGGTTTACATGTCCTTGTGCTGAGAAAATTGTCCTTAGGGGATACATGCATCGTTATTAGGTAATAGTGTGACTTGTCAAATTAAAACATATCAAAGCACACAAACATGTGTGAGGGTTGACAATATAAAGAAAGCTAGTGCTGAGTGGATAGCTTCAAAACTTGTTTCTATTTTGAGAGATAACCTTGGGATGAAGACTAGAGGGATTAGGAGTGAAATGCAAAACTTTGGAGTGAATCTTCTATACTTGCAGATTTATAGGGCAAAGAAGAAAGCTCTTGTGGAGATACAGGGCCGTCATTCTGAGTCCTATTCCCTTCTACCATCATACTGTAAGATGTTATATTTAAGAAATGTAGAAAGTGTAGTTAGGTTGCAATGTGATCTTCATGAAGATGGAGATGGATGCTTCTCTAGCATACTAGCTTCACCTTTATTCAAAAAAATATTCATTGGCTTGGCTGCTTTAAGAAATGGCTTCGTACAAGGCTGCAACCTATTCTTAAGCTTTGATGGATGCCACCTAAAAGGTCCATTTGGTGGTGTCTTGTTGGTTGCCATGGGGTTAGATGGTAAAAATAGATTATTCCCAGTGGCATTTGCTTTGGCTGAATCAGAATGTAACAAAAGCTGTATGTTTTTCTTTAAACACTTGTCAATTATGCTTGGAGGATTCTCAAGTGACTTGCCATGGACATTCATGACTGATAGGCAAAAGGTATGAAATTTAATACTTTATTCTTTTGTTATACTTAATTTCACTGTTTCATGTCCTTATGAATTCATTGTAGGGTGTACTGTAGGTTAGGAAAGTCTTTGTATTTTGAAAAACTATTGGATGCAAACTATGCTAACTCAATGCAAAACTATTAGATGTGAACTATTATTTTTTTATACATGCAAACTATGTTGATTGTGTGCAGTTGAAAGGTTATATTTATTATGTTAATAATATGTTACGGGGTAAAATGTAATGCATGGCATGTTGAAGGTTGTAAAAGTAAACTTTATGCACTTCATTTTGTACACTGTATGGTAGGGTTTGAAGAATAATATATAGAACTAATATTATAAACTCCTCTATTATAGGGGCTGGTTGAGATAATAGACGAGCTTGTCCCTCGTGCCATCAACAGAAGATGTGCAAGGCATATATACCAATATTAGAAGCCAATTTACGGGTGCTGCTTTAAAAAAGTACTTTTGGCAAGCAGTTGGATCATAAATGCATTAGGCTTCAACTTTGCAATGTACAAGTTAAAAGAAATAAAGCTTGCTACATATGATTGGCTCTTGAAAATTCTCTGTAAGCAGTGGTCTAGATATGCATTTGATACTAGAATTAAGAATGATCATGTGACCAGCAACACTTTAGAATCCTTTAATCATTGCGTTGATGATCTTACGGTAAAACCTATTCTTAATTTGTTGGGTAGGTTGAGGGGAAAACTTATGAGTAGACTACATAAAAGGTATGAGAAGGGATTAAGCTAGAGGGGTGATGTAGTTCCTAATGTTGTTAAACTTTTGAATGTGGTGGTTGAGGAATCCAAAAGATCTACTTTGCTTCTGGCTGAGCAGTGGGAGTGCAAGATGAAAACATACACTATATAGTTAATTTGCAAATAGGACTTGTGATTGTAAAAGATGGGAGATTAGTAGCATACCCTATAGGCATAATGCATTTTCCATAGCTTCTAGGAGACAAAGGATAGAGAATTATGTTGACATTGGATTTTCAAAAAGCAGTACATGAAAGCTTGTATACATATGATGCATCCCATCATTAACCGTAGTTTTGAGCTAAAGATATAAATGTCCCCCCTAGAGACCTACAACCTTCTTTTGAAAAAAGGCTACTAGGAAGACAAAAGAAAAGTAGAAGGAAAAAGTTAGGTGAACTAGTTGTTGTGAAGAGGTCAAGCATTTTGAGATGCAAGAAGTGCAATGGACAAGGTCATAATAATAGGACATGCCAGCTGCAACCACAGAATGTTTCTCAAAGTTTGACTAAGAATGAGGTGAACTAATTTATATGCATTTAATTATATCAATATTTTACCAAGTATGATAATGTAGATAACTATCTATAATTATTGGACACTTTGTTGCTTTATTTGATGTTTTAGGTTAGTGAAAGAATGAAGAAAGGTGCTAGCCAAATCAAAAGAGGAAGGGAAAGGGGGAGCAAAAGCCAGAGCATGAATGAAGTAACAAACTTCAATTTTATATTTTAGTTTTTTCCTAACTCAAAGTTAAATTTTACATAATGCATTCAATTGAAATTTTGACAGGTCAATCAAACTATTGCACTTGAGCTAGTTGTACTTGCTTTTCAAAAGGGAAAGGGGAAGGAAAGGGGGAGGAGAGGAAAGAGCGGCAAGAGCCAAAGCCAAGACACTGTTGTAAGTAACCCAAATAGGGAAATGAGGACTAAGAGTAGATATGAGGTTTGGCAAAATATTTTATTAGTTTCAAACATATTTGACTTGCTCTCATTATTCATTTCTTTACTTGCTTTCACTTTAATTTCTTTAGCAAATTAGCATGATTGAAATAAAACATGCTAAAGTTGAAGATGACATTGAAGTTGAAGCTGAAGTTGAGGTTGAAAAAGGTCCTAAACCTGCCGACTATTTTTCTGTACCGTTGAGGTGTTTCTTAAACCTGCTAACATTGTTCTTGAACCTGTTGCATATGTACTTAAACCTGTTGCTGCGTTAGAAGTTGATGAAAAAACTATTGGCCCTATTTCTGAAGTTGCTGAAAAAGTTGTGGCTAATTGGGTGCCTGAAGCAGCATCTCAAACTCTTGTCCCAGTTAAGAAAAGGGGAAGATCAAAAACAGTTGCTTTTGTATCACCCCTTGTAGTGAAAAAGAAAAAGAAAACAAATGAAGGAAGTAGAAAAAGCAACAACACCTCCAATACTCCTCCATTTACTCCATCTACACCCCCTAACACTACTCTAGCTACAACTTCTACAACGTCATAGGCTCCTCCAATTGTACATGTTCCACCCTTATAAGTTCCTCCAACTGCACATGTTGGATAACCCATCACAAGTGCAAATGATGACTTTGAGTATAAATCCCCTCAAATGCAAAGCAACTTATTTTTGAACATATACTATTACTTTGACTTTTATTTTGTTATTTACTATTTTGATGGATGGATGGACAGATTGATGAATTTGGGAAGGTTGTTGGATGGTGTTTGGAGATTATGTAGATAATGTTCGGATGGATATTGGTTGATTTTTTGGGAAGAATATTAAGTGGAATTTTGGATGGTTTTTGGAGAGATTGGATTATTAAAGCTTTGAATTGTGAGGTGAACAAATTTTGTATGCTAACTTTATGTGGTTCATGAAAGCATGATTCTTGATTAGAATGGTTGGTTTTAGTTGGTGACATTGTGCAATGCATAACATTATAAGTGGAATAAAAATGCATACTTAATTCATTAATAATTGGAAATAAATTTACATTACAATTCCATTCTAATTCACTAGCATTTTGACAATTTGGCCTACCAAGAACAAGCTTATAAGCAACATATTAACTAAAACAACCTTATACAATAGATTACATGATTAGTAGGTTGTCTTTGCACTGATCAAGTGGCTTCATAATCTTTATAAACCCCTCTCGGAACATCACCATAGCCTCGATTTGAATCTTTTTCGGTAGGTAAATACCAATATGAGAAACTCTACTCTCCACAAAAATAAAAAAGCCTTCCCAGATTATTTCTAGTCTCGGACACCATTATTGATGTTTTCTTCCCACAATTTTGCCTTCTGCCCTTATCTTCCATGGATTTCAATGCCCCCCTCGCCCATTTACTAGATGATGTGCTCCATGAAGAATCCATATATATATATATACATATATATGAAAGAGCACAAAAAACTATAGACAGCTAGGTTGATTTTTACTGTGCTTTATTACAATTAAGTCCTCAAACAAAACAATAATAACAAATAAACCCTTTTGAAATTCAAAAATCTTATAATACCACCTCTGAGGGTATTTTTGTCCACTAAAACAAGTCAAACAAGGTCAAAAATACCATAAGATAGCCTAAGGGTATTTTTGAAAATTTACCCAAAACTTTCAATGGCCGTTTGGTAAAACCTTAATGACAACTAATGGTTGGGCTAAAATATTGGACGACGATTAAGTTCCGGAGGGTATTTATAATTTTCAAAACAACAAGAATTTTTTTGTAATTATGCCAAACCTCAGGGGAGGTAAATGTAATTGACCTCATATTTATTTATGGTGGAACTGAAAAAAAAATTACACAAAATATTTAGTGGCACTAACTTAGTGACATTCAATAGTGTAATGATATATAGGAGTAATATGGTGATAATTGTTGAAAAATATTACAGTAATACAATATTTAATAGCATTTGATTAATAAATAACAAAAAAATAGCGACATTTAATTGAAAATGCTAACATAAATATATTTGCAAGGCATTTAAGTAGTACTACTAATTTTTATAAAAAAACAAATGCTACTCATATTTATTTATGGTCTCATTTATAAAAAGTACCTTAATTTTTTAGTAGCACTAATTTAACGCCGTTTTACAATATAGTGTTACTTAGTAGTAATTAATAAATAAATATTATAAAAATGTAATTGTATTGAAATTACTAACGTAACTATATGTGAAAAGCATTTAACTAGCAATACTACTTCTCTTTTTTCCCCCTAAAAGAAGGAGAAAAACATAACTCATAATTTAGTTATGGTTTAACATGAAATAAATATTACACAAAAATAGATAAAGCATACATAGTTATTAATAACTATAAAATATACAATTGTATATCTTATCATAATGCATTGATTAAATTAACTACTTAAGTATAATTTCAATGTATCAACTAAATTAATCATATTTTTTGAGAGGTATAAAAACTAAATTTTTGCCCATTTTTCTCCTCACCTATAAATTATATTTTTGATTATTTTCTATCTTTAAATTTAATGTCTCAAACTTTTTCAAATGTATTATTTAATATAATAATTTCAAGCATATATTTAAATAATTGAGAAAATATGTTTTTAAAGTATAAGAATATAATATTTTTGAATATTTATAATGAACATTTGGTGGGCAACTTGATGGTAAACTCATTTCTTTCCAAGTAAAATATCACATGTTCAAGCGTTATATAGAGCAATTGGAGCATGTTGGGATTTCATAATGTGGCTATTGGTAGTCGATTAAAATGTTATTCAAAGAAATCTTTTTTGCCATTTAATTTAGTATGTTATTTAATTAATTTTTATGGCATGTTATTATGTCATGTAAAGGAATTTTTTGTGACATTTTACCATCACTATATGCATTTTTATGGCATGTTAGCATGTCATTTAAAATTATCTTTTTGACATTTTAACATGTTATTTATTGTACTTTTTGTGGCATATTATCTTGTCATTTAAAGTAATTTTGGTGGTGTTTCAATAAGTCACTACATACATTTTTAGTGGTATATTGGCATGCCATTTAAAATTTTCTTTAATGGCACTTTGGCTTGTTATGTATTTTAATGTGCCATCTAATACATGTTTTCTTGCATTTTATTAATGTTACAATAGAGATAAATTAACGACATTTATACATCTAGCTACACCACTACAAATGACACTTTTAAAAATGTCATTAAATATAAAATTGCCACGATAATATTATTTAAGTTACACTTTCTCATGCCACTAAATGCAATTTTTCTTGTAGTGATTCTTTGTGAATGGCCCCAGTAAAACTAGACAAACTTTTCTTTATTCAGCATTACTTGCAAATTTTAGAAAGGATGGTTACATTATGGTGGCAACTACATCATTTGGTATAGCAGCTAATCTATTTCTTGGGGGTATGACCGCACATTCTAAGCTAAAAAAAATAATCAAGTTTGAAGCAATGTCAATGTGTCATTTCAGCAAGCAATCATATTTGTCTAAATTGATAGAGCGAGCATTGGTGAGCATTTGGGATAAGGCTCTGATGGCAAACAGAAAAGCATTTGAAATAGTAGATTGCACATTCAGAGATATTCTTAGGTCGACCTACCATTTGGTGGAAAAATTATGATTCTAGTACGAGATTTTCATCAAGTGCTTTTAGAAGTAGTCAAGGGACTAAGTCACAAATTATAAATGCCTGCATCGTTGAATCATCTTTGTGTTCCAATGTAAAACTCCTTCATTTAATAGATAACATGAGAGCCCAAAATGATCATTGCTTCTTTGATTTTTTACTTAGAGTTGGCAGTAGAGAAGAGACAACAATAGAGAATGGCATGATACATGTTCCAAACTCAATGGTTCTACCTTAGGAAGGTGAGTGTTCAATTGATGAATTGATAAACAAGATAATTCTTGATTTAAGTTCTCACACATATGATGCGAGTTACATGGAGAGTAAAGCCCTAATAACTCCACTAAAAGATGATGTCAATAAGTTAAATGAAAAGGCTTTTCATGCTTTTCCTAGTGAAGAATTTACATACTATTCATTTGATTATGTGGTAGATAGCACACAAAATCTTTACCTAACTGAGTTTCTAAATTCTATTTCACCTGAAAATCTTCCATTGCACAAGTTGACTTTGAAAAAAGGTGCTCCAATCATGCTACTCAAAAATATCGATCCTAAGATTAGATTGTGAAATGGTACCAGGCTTATAAGTCATTGATATAGTAGAATTAAATCACATTGAAGTGGAATTATTTCTAGGACAATTTAAGAGGCAAAGAATATTTCTACCACATATTCCATTGAACAATGTAGAAGATGCAAAAATACCCTTTGAAATGACTCACAAGCAATTCCCAATTCAATTGAGCTTTGCAATGACCATTAACAAGTCTTAAGGATAGACCATTCGTAATGTTGGAATCTACCTACAAAATCATTTCTTCAGTCGTGGCCAACTATATTGAGCTTTATCATGTGATGTTTCAAAAGAAACTACAAAAGTATTAGTAAAAAAAGGCTCCATCAATGGTTATGAAGGTGTTTTCACAAGAAATGTAGTATTCAAATAAATTTTTGCATAGCTAAAATTAATGCAACATGATGGATAAAGGTAATATTATAATGCTTGTGTTTTTTATCGTCTCCAATTGTATATATCATACTAACTAATAAATTTCCACGCGAATACTTTACGGACACTAGTGATGTAGATACGAAAATAATACACTAACCATTTTCCTTCATTAAGATTTTATCTTCAATGTCTTAAACTTTGTGTCTTCTGTTTTGTGGTCTTATTTTATGGGAGAAAAAGGTCGATAAATCTATTAGTTATGAAAAATACTCTTTAAAATAATTTATTTCTATCCCTTTGTTCATACGACCAAATCATTATGATTATGAAGACTTTATAGTCATATTTATATTTCATTCAGGGATTCTTGAAATATGAGGTTTAATATTCTATTATATTATCACAAGTATAATTCAACTATGCAATTATATGTATTTAATTTCTCCTCATTCTTTTAATAGTTTTGGTATCATAGTAGATTCATTTTCAATGTTAATGTTTTTATAATATTAGTCATTTTATGTTGTAGAAGACAATGGATCCATTACTCAAAATCTTATTCCCGCCATCACTACTTGCATTGAAGCACAAGATGATGAACATGTGGAAGGAATTTCAATGGCAAAATATACTTCGAAGGGTATTTGATAATGTTTATTAACCAACAAATACTCTTAAGATAGATATTTTTAGCAAAATTAAAATTATGATATTTTTTACAAAAATATCTTTTGCAGCCTTCCAAGTTGCAAATATTTCGTCTTTGTTGGAAAATAGTTGTAGGAATCAATGGGATTGAATTAGGGAAGTGGATTTTATGAGTATCGAGGAATAAAAAACAACAAAGGTACATTTACATTGTTTTTTTTATTAGTTTTATATTTTTATTCATATTTCACAATTGTAAAGATGTGGATTATCTTGATAGGAAAAAAATAATTTGCTTTGACAAAAGTGTGGGATTTTAAATTGGTATGACACACATATATTCTTATTAAACTACAACAATTTATATGTTTATAAATTTTGCTTCTAACAAAAATTGAGTAGAGATATAACAAAAAGAAGAAATATGGATGACAAGACTTTATTTTGATATGATTTTTATTTATTCAAACTTATCACACATATAGTTTAATCCAAGAGCACAATCTAATATGTATTATTTTTTGTATGTGTTTCTTATTACTAGGACACATATTCGAGATGTTAATGATGCCGACATAAAAGTGGTACAAACCAAATTTATAACATCACTATATCTCACCATTTTCATAATTAATTTACATTATTCATAATGTTTACTTTTATTTTTAATTCTTTAAACAACGCCATAACAAGATGGCGCACATTTATCAATGAATACAAGTTGTATTGTAAAACAATGATGAGGTAATTTTTTTGTCATCATATTATGATTTACATAAATATATATAGTACTCGGCTAACTAAATATGAAATATATTTCATGGTTGCAAGTATGTGTCAAAGGTTTATTGTGTGGAGTTGTTACTATACAAAAAAATTTCTTTGTACATAATTATGTTACCCTAGACACATACGGTTTCTATTAGTTAACTTATATATTTCATTTGCAGCTTGATTTGGGAACACATAATTCCTTTACTACTTTATCTTTGGTTTTAGTATGGTTTGACTTTTTTTTTTTTATCAAAGTAATTAAATTTCACGTGTTACAATTTTAAGCAATGAAGTAAGATTTTTATTATAACTTAACATTTAATTTTTATTGTACTAAATTATAATTTTTTAAAACAAAAATATGTTGTGCTCAAATATATTTATGTGCATGAAAATTGCATGTGATAACCGCTAATAAATATAAATGCTAAGCCATTTAACAATTTTCTTGTATAAACTAAAAAGTTTAAAAAAGAAAAATTTGTGGGCTAGTTCTTGCTCAAACTTTTTTATAGAGGTATCGATCCTTGTGAACAATGCCACAAAAGGGCCATGGGATGGACCACTTGGGCCTATCGTTAAAGCAATTGCATCATTGAATAGGTTGGGCTGTTTGATAACTCATAACTCTACCTTCCTCAACCACATACTTTCTCAAGGCTTTATGTTGCCCAACCCGTTAGCCGACCACTCCACCACCTACAATTGGTCTATGATTTTCTCAAATCCCTTTTCTGCACAAAGAATTCCTTGTTTCTTAACTTACTTTCAGCTTCTGAAATCAAAGATCCAATGATTCTTTTTCTCAATTTTTTTTCTTTTTCAACATTCTCCATTTCACTAAAAAATTTCAATTTGTTTGATTTGAGACAAGATGTAGTAATTAGATTTCCTTTTTACTACAAAAGTCATGTAGATAATGTAAGCTAAAATTTTATCCAAGATATAGATACTCATAAAATTAAAACACCACAAAATTATATTCATGATGTCTATTTAAGCTGTTAAATCGATGATCAAGAATGTCCATTTGAGCTATTAGATCAATTATCAAAACTCTTGAAATTGTGCGAGTCAATGGCTAAGCCATTCTCTCATTTTTACAAACTAATTTACAACTTTAATAGAAAGTAATATCAAAACATAGTAGATGAATTCAAATTTCAAAAATTGAACTCAAGATTCATACTGAAAATATTAATATGTAATAGAAAAGCCTTAAAGATTCAATTTTTCTCATGCACATTCTAATTCATTCTATTATAGATATAGTGATTGGTTAATAATAGAGATTGTAGCAGTGGTTTTTATATGGTGGATTAAAATTGACATCCAACATTTGATACGCAAGATTGACACCCTCACTATTAGGCCCCAAAATAATATCACCTAATCTCTGCAACTTATTTAATACTCTCCTTTAACCTATGATCTAACTAGTATGCCCTCAGTAAATGTTTGCATATCTCCTTTCCATCAGTGTCCATACATGTAAAGAGTTTTCAAAATCCCCAAATTGCATCTGTGATTAACAGGACACCAAAAACTTCTTTCCCCTCGAAGCACCAAATTGGCACCAGTGTTCTTTGCATCTCGCACCATCTTTGCCTGGACACTAATGCTACTTTTAGTGAGACATGTCCTAATCTGGCTCGCATCCCATATTGCATAAGAGTAAGTACTCCGAAGCATTCAATTTTTTTGTTGCATATTTTTGGGTTTTTATTTTCTTTTCCCTCGAAATCTGGTCTTCATACAAAATGTCCATTCCTATTTAACATAAATCAATTTTGATGTGATTTTTTTGTGTTGGAGTCCTAAGCCCATTTATGTGTTAACAAATTTTGAAACACTTGTGTGTGTGGTAATGCTTGTTATGTTGTGATACATATTTTCTCATTTCTTCACAGCAAGCAGTTGTTAAATAAGTGAGATTTTGCAAGGATCGGCAAATTCTATAGGAGGTACTGTTATGAGTGATGCTATCATCTTTTATGGATTGTTTCTAAATATGTAATGTTTGACTAAATGAAACAAAGGCATATTCACGGCATCAAATTGGGCACAACAAAAGAAAAAGATTAGCTATTGAAAGATAGTTGGGATTAGGACCATT
The DNA here is from genome assembly GCA_014898725.1 of Jacaranda copaia. Classification (NCBI taxonomy): domain Eukaryota; kingdom Viridiplantae; phylum Streptophyta; class Magnoliopsida; order Lamiales; family Bignoniaceae; genus Jacaranda; species Jacaranda copaia. The sequence continues at coordinate 239,871 of JACGDI010002291.1, forward strand.
GTTAAATTGTTCAATCAAGGTAAATCTAGATTTTCTTAGCCCATCAACACATCGGAATTAGCTGAACCACTTAAATACCATTTATGTTTTAATTAAATTTTATTATTTTACTTTCTGCTTTTCAGTCTTAACAACCATCATAATATATATTTCTCTAGGTTACACTATTAGTAGATGAAACAATTACCAGAGTATATGATAAAGAAATTTGTTTTGATGAATTACTTGTTGCCCTCTCATTTCCGTATATGATTTTCTTGAAGCTCATATTCCTATTATGTAGTTGTCTGTCTCTTATATGCATTGACTCATTAGTTTATATAGATGAGATTTGATTAAGAGTATGGCTTTATGAATAAAGAAGGCTATTTCCATTAATTTTTTGTAGCCAATTTTGGAAATTCTAGGATAACTACCACAGCAAAGGCGGTGTTAAGAATGTGTGGTTTCGAAGTGACACATTCAATTTTTCCTATTCGGCCACACTTTAATCTAACTCCATGTGTGAAATATCCACCTGAGTACTTAAACATATGCAACTACATTAAACATGGAGTTGTTGCTTGCCTTTTCAATTCTTCCCTTGTGTTGATTGGATTTGACATTTTCTGAAAGTTACGAAGAGGACATTTAGTTGTTTGAGGATTCATTAGGTTGGACATACATTCATCTTGGGAAATTTCTTTTTTATTCTATTGTTGTATCACAAACATGGAATACGTACTCTAGATTTTACTAGTGCTCAATTTTTAGCCCACTTGATGAACATATGACAAACAATGTATGTACATATTTCTATGAACATTATTTGAGTGCTACATTATGCATGTATATTCGTACCGTATATTGTTTTTTTTATGTTGTAGCATGTGCTTATGATGTCAACTAATTTATTTTTAGTCATACGTGTAAATCATAAAGTGCAATGGAACTCAAGTCTTCCTTGGATTGCCTATGTTATGGGGGTACGATGGTGCTTCATTAATCGCACATTTCTAAGAATCCTGAACAATAGTTCTACAAGTGCCCAAAGGGTGGCAATCACATTGCCCACTTCATTTGGGCTGATAGGTATTAGGGGGTAACATTGCAACCCTTTTCTTTTGTGAATGGTTCATATATGAATCCTTCAGTACCTTGCAGTTCAATTGGTTGTGTTCATTCTTAGTCAGTTTCCTAAGGTATCAAGTCCCCCGATGGTGGGTGTATAAATGTTGGAGATCGTAGTGAGAGTTCCAATATGAGTCCTTCAGTGTATACCCATTGTCCTCTAAGAAGTGGTTGTAATAATATCCTAATGCCTAGTTTAAAATCTACATTGTTATTGGGGGGGTGTCTTGGGTGTAAGCTTGTTATCATAATTACATTTTTTGGGTTGTTAGTTGGTTTGGTAATCGGAAGACTTGTCTTTTAATCACATTTCTGTGTACATGTTTACATTGAAATTGTACATTGGCCATTGTATTCCTATGTAAAAACAAATGTGGAAAAGTGCTCTCTTGTATTTGATCTTTTGCAAACAACCTGTAGCATATCTCTTATACAAGTTTTTATTGCGTTATTTTTTAATATTAGAATGTCCAATTTTGGTTGTTATATATGTTATCTATTGCTGAATTTTTATAGATTACATAAAGGGAAAATTTTGCTATAGGTCATCAGATTGTTTTTGTGTACCATTGTTGCAAATAATTTAGTGGCATATTATGCTTGAATGGCATAAAGAACTAGTTAAGATATCATTAGATGAGGTTGTTTGACTATGGCTATTTTACTAAATCAATACCTTAAATGCTCATAAAAAATAATATCATTTCCAATTGATTGGAAGCCAAAATTTGCAAAAACTTGCCATAGAAATGCCTCAAGTTAGTACCACATAGTAGTTTCCCACAATCAATAATTGATTCAACCAATTGGCCATGCATATTACATTTTTTTTTATCTATGCACAGTGTCAAGATTCCCATAATTGTAATGAATGGAATATGTAAAAAAGGATGCAGAAATTTATCTTGCATTTTGCAGTTTTCAACATCAACTTTTTGTGTAACTATTCCACAAAGCAACTTTTTGTAGTTCTTCAATAAACACCAATGTTGAAGTTCGCTTCAATTCATAGGTGTTGATCTATGATATAATATTAGCTTGTATGTTAAAGATTGGCACCCCTATGAGGAGGATGCTAGGATCTAAATACATGCTTCACCTAAGAAAGAAATTTCAGAAGACCATCTTAACCCCATGGCTTCTCGTCATCCCCATACTCAAGAACAAATCTTCTACACTCTCCCTTGGGTTGAGGAAATTTAGAAGGAATTTGTAAATCTACTTGTGGAGTTTGCTCATTATTAAGTCCCTATTAGTATTAATTTTGATATCATATTTAGGACTTAACAAATAATTTTCTTATTTAAAAATTATAATTCTCTTGCTAATTGATGAAAATTTGGAATTGCAGGAACACAAGTGGAGAAATTACAAAAAGAGTACAAATTGACACAAATTGGTGGGATTGCTGATAGGAGACACCTCATGATCTAATCAAAGATGTGCAGAAGAGTCTTTTTATTTATTCGAGTCCTAATTTAATCAGAATGCTCTTTTAATCATTTATAAATATGCCCTTCAAACACTTAATCAAAAAATAAATTTGGAATTTCTATTTGTTTTTGGAGTAGAAGTATCATGAGAATTCAAGATTCAGAAGAGAACAAAGTGGAGATCTAATTCGTTTAGGAATAGAGTTTTTTCCTCTCCTTTTGATATTATGTTTAATTCTGGATTTGAAATGATGTTCTATGTTATTCATAGTTTGTTTGACAATTCAATCATGAACTAATTCGTTATTCTAGAATTATGATATATTCTTTTGAATAAATTGGTGCATGATTTCTTCCATGAAATTAGTAGCATTTAAGGTTATTTCTTCTATTGTGTGCTTTTTTCTATTTGATTGTCTGATTAACAGTAAAGTGCATCTTTAAACCCTAGAGGATTCTTGGAAAGGAGAATCTAAGGATTGATTGACAATAGAAAATCTTATGATTGATTGTTCAAATTGATGAATTAATTAATTTATCAGTAGGATACGAATATACTTGCTAGCCCTAGGGAGTTTATTGAGTGGTACAACCTTATTCATAATTTAGTTAATTCACATAGGAATATAATGAATTGAATAAATTAGGGATTTGATTGCGGGTAATTCGGAAGAACCTCATAATTGCATAAAACTCAAGACTGATAACCTATTATCAATTTCATAGGGAGAAAATTGTATAATCAACTTATTCGATTGATGAAATTATAATTCTGGGCTTCTATATCTTGGTATAAATCTTACTCAGTACACTTTTTTTCTTACTTTCATTACTTTAGTTTTAATTCCTATATAATTGATTTTTATTTGAATAAAATAAGTGTGTGATAAATTAATAATTAGTAGCGAATAATTTAGTTCCTCATGGGATTGACACTTTTCTTATCACTTTATTACTTTTTGTGATACATGCACTTGCGTATCTATTTGCATTATTTATCTTGCACAACAAACCAACACTCATTCGGATGAAAGACCTATTAGTCGATCTGATGGTGTTGTTACTCGATCGTGCTTGCACTAGGTGAATTTTAAGTTTAGGACCAACTTAATGTATAAGGATGCAAATGTATGTTTCAAATATCTGCTGTAGAGGCATAATATACTTGGGTTTTTGATCTCGTTGGACCCAATTAACTATGTTGAGGAAAATAATTTTATAGATGCCGAAGCATACATATGGGACTACATCACGATGGCAATTATTTTAATCCCTCATTTACTCTATCTTCAAATTTTCATGCTTCAATTTTATATTCTATGACTGCTAATTTACATGCACTATTGTAGAAATTTCCATTGTCGAAGGGCTACATGATGAAAGGTCAATCTCAATGGGCATAGCTTTGTGATATTTTTGGCCCACCCAAAATGGTAAATCTATATCCTGAATCTGATGTCATTTAAATTTTAAATGATAGTGCATCTATCCTGAACCTCCCGGTTGTGCTTTTGTTAAGCAACCTCAGTGTGACGGTGGCTGCTTATGCACTAGTGGTAAGTGAACATCTTGACTCATCATTCTAGAATAGTTTGCACTCGATTAATAGGACGATGATGCAAGTAAAGACTCGGTGAAGTTAACGAAGCAAAATTTGGTTTTTCCTGAACCACCTATCAATCCCTACTCATACATGTATGATAATCTATGGACAGAAAATAACAACCAAAAAATATTTAGACTTTTCCAACCTTCCCCAAGCAAAGGTCCTACGAGCTCCCATGTGAGTTCCAGTGCCACTCTCTAGGTGTGTGGTAAAAAATGAGCATGTCTTATTCCTTTTAAATGTTTATCATGCTTCTACCTATATGCAGTTATAATTTAGTTTGTGCTCCTAATATGAATTGTAGTGAGCTTGTGTTTTCACATGTATTTGATGTGTATGCACTTTGTAAGGGCAAAAGTATGTACTTTTGACATCTCTTAATATTATTTATGTGAGAGCTAATAATATAATTTATGTTAGTGTATTTTGTTCGGTGAATTATCTTAACATTTGTTACAAAGCCAACACGTAGGGCTTTGGTTTTCAACGGATTTGTTTTACATTAAGAGTAATTAGATTTATCAACCTCTATTTAAGTTTGCCCCTTGTAATTTTGTAAACAAGGTTGAAGCTGACATATTAAGTAATTTGGGATACTATAGACTATGGCTCACTCCAATTAACTTATAGTGAGTGAGTAAAGATTACATATAAAGCAAACACAAGTATCATAGCAACAATAAACTATTTAATAAGGACTCAAGAAAGACTAATTCAATTATGATAAGAGATGAAATCAGCATTAGCAAAGCTGTTCCAACTATTCCATATTGCTAAAATTTTATAGAATTACTTAATGAATTCTGCCAAGCAAGTGACCCTTAAACTTTGGATTGTATGGGTTTCCTATTATGGCCATTAAAGTATGTTAAGTGGGCTTCCAATTTATCAAATTAGATAATGAGCATTATACCTAAAGATTCCAATTGGCCCATGATTGAATTTGGGGTTCCTGCAATACAAAATATATGCCTCAACCCATTTGTAAAGTGAATGTGATAGAAATTTTTGTTGGTGGTTAACATGGAGCACAATAAAATAGGCCAACCAAGAAGACTAATTTTAACCTCAATCCAATCTGTTTTGACATAGAGACCCACATCAAACAAATGCCTCAACACTTATTGGAATCAATCCCGAACTAAGGCAAACACAACCTCCAACTAATAAGCTTCAATTTGTTAGAAGAAACTGTCACAGAAATAGAATAGAGGTACTGGGCATGTCGTATAAATGGAACTATATCAAGCTAAAAGCCATATCAACAGGAACAAAAGCCAGCATTGAAATTGATGCCACGATCTGGGAAGATGTCATATTAGCAAATACCATAATTGGATAAGCAACATTTGACCATCCATTCCATACATTCCATACACTTCATACAAAGCAATGTCATCAAAGTTTTGCTTCAACACCACATACCATAAGCAAAAATTGCACATTCATAAACTCCCCACATTGCCCATGTCAAGTCATAATAGTTACACACACATGCTAACAAAAAATTGGTTAGCAAGTTACACACCACATGATAACAAAAAAAACTAGTTGTTAAGTTAAGCTAATGAATTGTAGGCAGAGAGCAAAAAGTTCCAGACAGAAACAAAGCGATAAATTAGGTCTGGGCCTTGTTATTCACACCCTAAAAAATATCCATATCTAGTTTATTATGCGCTAAATGATGCGTAGCTTTGATCTGCTTATCTAGTGTCAATTATTGGATGCCTTGTAGAGCCCCAAACAAAGAACTTCTTAAGGAGGAGTCCAAGTTAGGGCCATTTTCCTGTAGTTTATTAGCTTCTCAGTAATACTCTCTATCATGATTTTAGAGACGTGCCCATCATTATTTCTAAGTTATTACCAGATAAGTCAATCATCTTTTGCTTCCTTGAAGAGAATGTCTTTTTTTTTTTTGACCCAAATGTCGAAGGTGGAATAACAAATACCGCATCAAATTCAACATTAGTCTCATCAAAAAATGCATCAGGTGGCTCTTCACTCTCAGCGGCTTTCTCTCCCTAGCTTTGCACCCTATGTAATAACTTTTATACAATGTTGGGTACATTAAATGCTTGGTCACCAATGGCCCTATTGTTCCCAAATATCTCCACATAACTACCATACCAAGGGTATAGCTTGTCTAAGCTTGGCTGCATCCGGATTCGCTTAGATGATATATTGAGGATGTAAGCATGCATTTAAATTTCAATGAATAAATGAAATATTTACTTCTAAATGAGGGTGAAAATTTAGTTTTTACCTTAACATATTTAGTCCACACTGACTCGGACTCCACGATAATCATATGTGTTGATGGATCCATAGTTAGCCCTTACCCCCACTATACCTAAGTATGCCTCGTAAAGTTGAGTAAGTTTTTTTTCCACACCTACAGCTTTGATTTGATATGTTTCACTATGATGGCACCATTAGGGAATTTCTACGCTAATATAGTTGCCAACCTCATCATGTAACTGCCTTTGAAAGAGCCGTTGCAACGCCATCCTCTTGCCTCTAAATTCTTCAATGCATCTATCAATTCCTACTCCTCATGATGGGTTCAAAAATGCATAGGCAACCATTGCTTTCTTTGATTGCTCAATGTTGTGAGATGAGCAACCAGATTGTGCCATGACCTGCCATTCACTAACAAACATCTATATCAATTTAATTTCACGATATAAACTTTACATAGAAATATAATGAATAAATTCAATATAATCTTATCGTTTAGTAGTGGTTCAACATACAAACTTATCATATGTGCGCACATACGTTAAAACAATCAAAGATATAACCATATGAAGATAAACCAGCATATATTGATGATGTTAATAAGATTAGACACAAAAGCCCCCACAAAGATAAGTAATATGAAATAAAAATTGAAAGACAAGATTTTACACCCAAGTAAAATATTCGTAAGTAGAGATATGTAATATATGTATTGTTTGGAGATCATCCTACTAGTCTTTATCCATTAGTCTGTAAGGATCGCAAAGACTCCTATTGAGCCCCCCTCTATGCTTGATAAATATTGGTGGCCAACTGATCATGCTAATTATTCCACTTGGATGAATTCTCAATCATCTCAATGTGATCAGCATCCATTAGATCACCATTTCCTTCTACTCCCCCAACACAGTATCCTCCAGAAGGTCAACATGCATTTGTGTGTGAATGTAATTGTGTAGAAGTGCACAGGCCATTATTATCATATTTTGTGTCTTGATTGGATAGTATATGGTGCTCTGTAGCATAACCCATTGCCCCTTTAGAAGTCCAAAGGCCTTCTTAATGACGTTGCATGCCCTAACATGTTTTATGTTGAAATATTCACGAGCGTTCTATGGTGCATGTGCTCTATCATTCCATTCTTCGAGGTGCTATCTCACCCAAGGACATGGAGTCAAAAAGCCTTCATAGTTGGTGTACTTGGCATCATATAGGTAGTAATTTCCTACAAAAGAACAAGATAGATCGTATATTATCATATTTCATTATACAGTAATATACGAGTATATAGGAAAATCAGTGAAACGGTTGTACATGAGTAATTAACTAATGGGACCTTTAATCCATTAGGTTTGTTAATAATTGAGCATAAAACCCTACTATCTACAGTAGATCCCTTCCATCTGACAAGAACGTAAATGAAATTCATGTATTAATTGTAATTACCAAGAACGTTCATAGCTATATCACCCTTCCTCGATCTATATGTGTTTGTTCACTTTTGAAACACGGACTAAGATATAGGTGCCATCAAGGTCACCAAGATATCCCTACACGATATAAATGACACAATCACGTAAATAAATAGACTATAAAACTATCGAAGTATGCTTATATTAATACGTAGAGTTAAAGCAATACCTTAAAGCATCTCCAAGGTTCAATTGTGCAATCATCATTGACGGGTTGAGGATCGACAATGAGCAATAGACTAATCCTTAACACTGCTTTAACACATTGTTTCAAATACTTGCTAACAATCTAACTGGATCTTTTAAAATTATGTTTCACTATCTAGTTTTTCTTATAATGTGCAAGCATGCTTAAAGTGGCTACTTTTTCTAGAATTCCCTTAAATTTCATAGCCCTCCTACATGCTCAAGCAAGTAACAAAGCCTCCAAAACGCGTTTCTATCTATACGCAAGTTATCTAAACATGCTTGATTAGAGATTTTCATTATCTCTCCCAAATATTTTAGTTAGTCTAGGGTTTTAGAAATCACGCTCATCTCCTAGGCATACAAGTACATATACCCTTCCCTCTCCCAACATGTATAACATGAGCATGGTAAAGTAGAAGAATGCAAAGTATCCTTCGAATCATATATATAAAACCATATAAAAATATGGCATCTAGTAATCAAATCCATGCTAATACCCTACAACCAAATCTAAATTGCAAGAAAGTGACATAGGTTAATTATGTTCAATTCATCTAGCGAATCGAAAACTATCAAGTTAATTCAAATAAGAATATATAAATATATATATACATATATTTTAAAACAAGCAGGAGTACAAATAGAGATACTGCATAACTAGCCACATTAGTTAATGACGAAGAGGAAATCAATGATCTAATCTGGCTTTTACTATCACCGAGTATAGCCCTATAATGAATTTGAGCATTCTTAATGCTAATCGTATCCTCAACTTAGTACACTACGTTGCACCTTCATAATGGCATCAAATATGTTTTGTAAGAGCTCTCAATGTTCATTGTATGTTAAATATGAGAACTACTACAAAGCTGAATTTAGCAAGTATTTTGTATTAGAATTGTAAGATTTCGTGGAGCACTTAGTTAGACATTGGATTCCACAAAACAAGACTTGTCATTTCTCCATTAGAAATGTCACATAGAACAAAGTCTTGTCTAGAAAAATATGATTGCATATAACAACCATCTCCCATACAATGATACAAAGCCCATCATGACGCATACATATTTCTTGCATTACCTAATTCGTCTATTTTTCATGGAATTCATGCTTATTGTAATGACCCAGGAACAGTAACGCAACAAGGTAAAAGCAAAGCTCAAGAAAGCCAGAATATTACCAAGCACAAAATGAGTCACAGCTAACAGATTTTACATGAAGATGTCTTACTCATAGTCAAATCTTGAAACGATGAGTGTAGAAAATCCGTTGCTCAAATCTCTAACCTTTGAACCAAAAAAACACCACAACCTGGTAGAAAGATTGCACAATAGATTAAAGTGAGCTCAAATCGCATTTCATAAAAAAAATTTCAAAAGTGAACAAATTTCAACAAAACTATGCAAAAATGTAGAAATCGGTAGCATCAACTCTGCCCTAAGCAAACTCTAAGTAACTTCCACCATTATACAAGAGATCTCACACCGATGGTGCGCTAATTTCAATGGAACACTTGTGCACTAGGGGTGGGTAAGTAATTGAAGTGTTTAGGAAGAAAGGTATTTTATGTCTACGATTTGGGGGAAAAAATTTCAAATTGATGTTGGACACAAGTGTAATATTTGCTTTGCTAATTGAGGGAAAAATCACAAATTTGTGCCAACTTATTGTTCAATTGCCAATTGTGGGGAAATACTTGCTAGGGGAAGGTTGCTATGTGATTAGCGCACAATCAAATGAATAGTTGCGAGTTCACTATTATTATTGGGCCGGCCCGCTAAGTTAGTAGTGCATAACAAACATGCAATTATCAACTATTGAACTTTCCGATGGGGGTAATAAGTTAAATCAAACATGGCCTATAGAGATGCTTGAATTTTGAAATACTAATGCTAGAATTTTTAAAAGGAAAAAGAATCGTATGGTCAACAAGTTCCTCATTTAGCTCGATCTTTGTTTCAACTTTTAAATTAGTGCAGGAAAAAAATCACCAGTTCCCTTATTAGTTTTTGTTTTACAAATAAATTTTTTAGGTTTTGTTTGGTTATATTTCCCTAGAATAATATTGTTTTGGAAAAATATAACCAAATATATCTTCATTTTTATTCTAAATTACACATTCTTCAATATATACAAATATCATATATGTTTATTATATATATTTTATTATTATTCTAACATTAAAAAAATAATTCAATTTTTTTTTCATTCTAAAAATCCAACAAAAAATATTAATTTAACTGCGATATTAAAAAATGTCTCTTTTAAAACATACACAAACATACCAAAAAATAATTTTCATATTCTCCAATAATTTATTATTTCAAAATACCTAATAAACACATAATAAAATCAAACAAAAAAACATAACCAAACATTCCCATAGCATTTGGTTTGGAAGGCAATTTATGAATTCTATTTCAAAATTAACAATAATATGAGGTTTTAGGATATAAATAAGCGTAGGATTGAAGTTTGCCAAAACACCCCCTCGTCTAGGTCTCTAGTCCAAATAGTAGAATTCATTGTGAGCCGCTCTTTGTAAATGGCTAGTGAAACTTCGACATTGGCCTCCGCGGTGGCGGGTTCGCTGCTGGCCGAGGAGGAGCTGACGCTGACGGTGAAGTGGAGCGGCAGAGAGTACACAGTTCGAGTGTGCGGCGATGATACGGTGGGGGAACTCAAGCGGCGAATATGCGAGGCCACATATGTGCTGCCCAAACGACAAAAGCTTCTCTACCCTAAAGTCGGCTCCAAACTCGCCGATGATTCTCTACTTCTCTCCCAAATTCCACTCAAAGCCTTTGTCAAAATGACCATGATTGGGTATTTCTATACATAATTCTATGTTTATATGAGCACTAATTGATTTATGGTTCATAGAATTTCAAGGAAATTTTTGTTTTCCATAAATTTGTGATTTTTAATTTTGATGGTTCAGTTTAAGTTTATTGCATTATGTTGGAATTATGTCATGAATTTAGGATCTTTTACATTGGTTAAGTTTGCTCATTTGATATTCCTGATTTTTAGTGAATATTAAAGAACGAGAACTAGTATTGATCTGAGAACCTAAAACAAGTTTTCATTTCTTGAATTGATCCTTTCGTAAGGGAAGACAAATTTTTGGTAAGGATTATGTTCAACAGAAACTGGCGACAAGCTTATTAGGTCTTGAGGTTTGGAGAATTCTTCTGGTCTTTGTAATGAGCTCAAACTAGCGATTCTGTAATTTGCCTTAAAAACATGACCTTTGCGTGTGAATCACATATATATGCATTTTGTTTTTGTTATCTTTTAATGTGTTACTAGTTACAGTCAATTGTTGCGCATCTTTCAATCAATTATCACAAAATGTGTGTTTTTTCATATGTTATCTCTGTTATCTTCCTAGAATTGTGTTTATTCTTGTTAATGTTTTCATCCATTGCAGATTCTGCAGTGTCATCTTAGAATATTTGATTTACTGGGGTTGTCATGAAGCAGATATATGACATTTTCATTGGATTTGCAGTACAGTTGAAGATGATATAATTGTGGATCCAGTGGAATCCCCTGAGATTATTGATGATCTTGAACTTGGGCAAGATGAAGCCGTGGACATTAAAGATAAAGAAGTCAATAAACAGAAATTGAGACGTCGTATTGAGCAGTACAAAGTCAGTTATCCTCTATTCTATTAATCCTCACGAAGTCAGATGAGTGTAATTAAATTATTTTGCTTTATGTCCTGAATGTTCGTTGGGTAACTACAGTAATAGGTTTTTGATTTTGCTTCTTGCAGATAAACATTATTATTATTTTTTCTTTAGTCCCTGGAGATGATCTTTATGTTTTTTTGGCTTTCGAGTCAGATTGAACTCCGAAATCCCTGTCGTGGAGGCAAAAAACTGCTTGTTCTGGATATTGATTACACCCTCTTTGACCACCGGTCTACAGCAGAGAATCCTCTAGAACTTATGCGGCCCTGTAAGCATTCATGAACAAAAATGCATTTCATTGCATATCTTGATATATTATTTACTCTATTATAAATTACAGATCTTCATGAATTTCTATCGGCCGTCTATGCAGAGTATGATATCATGATATGGTCTGCTACCAGGTTAGGATTTTCTATTCGAATCATCAATCTACCTGTGCAGCTGCAGTTTTTGCTTCCATGGAACTTCTATGATAATTTGCATTTGTGATTCTCATGTATTAGCATATAAGGTTGGCATACTGAATGATGGATCCTAAAGAGTGATACTAAAACTACCAGACCATTGAGGAAACCACTTTTTCTCGATGTCTCATAATTAAAATTTCAATACCCATGTGCTGATATTGGCATGCCCAGATTCTCTCTTTGTATTAATGATCAGATAACAATTCTGTCTTTCCCGCTGACTTCTATGGTCTGTTTGGCTCTTGAAATCAAGCGAGCTAGTGACTTTCTTTTGCTTCACAACTTCACTCCACATCAGTGATTGCCTTTATTTGAAATATTTAAATGCTGCATAACTGATGTTTATGAGCAACCTTTTTTATTATAAGGACCCAAAAAAGTATCAGGAAGGTCAGAAGATGTTTCATGATATACCTTTTTGGTGCCTTTTTTCCTCCAAAAGTTGAACAAAAGATTGCTCCACTGTTACTGGAAATGTGCCAAAATGTCACTGATAATAATGGGTTTGACAATTTGCAAGTTCCTGGTTTAATAACTAGTCACACACTGGCAGTGTATGGGTATCAAATATTGTATATATCTGATATAAAGATATTGTTGCATAAATGAACTTACTTCATTTCTGCAGTATGAAGTGGGTTGAGTTGAAGATGGGGCAGCTTGGGGTACTGAATAATCCTAACTACAAAATTACAGCTCTTCTTGATCATTTGGCAATGATAACCGTTCAATCAGATAATCGTGGGGTTTTTGACTGCAAACCACTTGGCTTGATCTGGGCGCATTTTCCTGAGGTTTGAACTTCATATTTTTCTTTCTTATCTTGTCTATTCATAAACGTATAAACAATATAATTTAGAAAGCATTACTTGCGATATGCCTAATGGACCACACTTAATTTTTGTTATATGGTTTCTCTAGTAAAGAAAAGGAGAGCTCCCTTTTAAGTCTTATATCATACAACTTCCTGTTATAGGGTTCATCAACTCTTTCTTGGAATGTAATTTTTGCATGAGCATGGGACCAGGTTTAATTTATTCCTGGACCAAATTGGTTTCAAGGAGTCTCTTTGCATTCATGCTGGAATTTTATGCAAAATCTTAGACTTCTGTTGGGGAAATAAAAAGGTCTCTTGGTAATGGAAGGCAGTTGACACCAATAAATTCTGTGAATTTGACCTGTTTGACTTTCCAAAGCTAATATTGACCTGTTGATGAACTTGAACATTCAACTTTTAAAGTTCATCTTCCCTTTGTTATCATTCTGTATTGAAGTAAAATTACCACTTTAAACAACTGATGTAAGTCCTTCATGGAACCATTATTTTAACATGGACCTAAATATAAAACATAAAATTACATTTTTTTTTTCTTTTTGTGGTGGGGTGGGTAAATGTGACACCTTTTAGGTGAAATTGTGGTACATATAATTGATGATTGAATAGAAAAGAAATTGTAGAATTTCTCGACTTGTAGGCAGTTAATAGGCCTTCGGATGGGCTGGGTTTTGGCACTACCTTTTCAAGCAGACTTGTTCAGTCTTACATAAGATCAGATCCAGACAAGACTTGGCCGAGAAGGGACCAATCTAGCTGTTTTATTATATTATATTATTTAACATAGTTGGATTGTGTCTGTATAGACACAGCCCTAACAGAGAAAATAACTGGCAGGAATAAATCTCCATAGAAAGGGACCTATAATAGTTGTTGATCCAACCACACTTGTGTTGGACAAAACCTGGTTCTTTCCCTTTACATTTATGTGGTTATTGTTTTATATCATTTTAGGAAGCATATAATATCATTTGTACACATTCTGGAGGAACTAAGAATTATTATCATTTTAAGAATTATATACTTTAGATCAATAGCATATGTTGAACTAAGGTCACGTGCAGTATTTACCCAAAGCTGAGGGCAAGGGGCTACAGTATCAATACTTATCAAAAGTTAATAGTGTCAATACTATTTACCCTACTCTAGCATAGTACCAATAGTCTTAAAATTTTACAATAAAATTATTGTGCTCCAATTTTTCTTATCAAGTTGTATATTAGAAGCTTTCTAACTGATTGATATATTTGCAGTACTACAGTGCCAAAAATACCATAATGTTTGATGATTTGCGGAGGAATTTTGTGATGAACCCCGAAAATGGTTTGACCATAAAACCATTCAAAAAAGCCCATGCAAATCGAAACAGTGATCAAGAACTTGTAAAGCTTACCCAGTATTTGCTTGCTATAGCAGAGCTTGATGATTTGAGCACCCTAGATCACAAGAATTGGGAGTCATTTAACGAGGACAGTTTCAAGAGGCGCAGGCATGCTTAGCTTATTGCCAAATGTTTGTGGAATTGTCATAATGCTTCTGTACTGTCTTCTGGGTATTCCGCAACCATTCATATCCTGATAATGTATTTCATTCCTTATTTTCTTTCATTATGGTTATTATCGATTTGGGCAGCGGTGGAGACTGTGGAGGTGGTTCTGGGCTGAGAAAGAGTACCTTGTCTTATGGTTTTTGGTTGAAAATGGAGGAGAATGCATAATTTGATTACTATTATGTTGAAACTTGAGCAGTTATAAACCTTTTGTAAGAGCTGAATTCTATATATGGAAAAGCATGGAATATATGAAACTATTCAGGACTTGTAGTTTGTATGTGGAAAGGGATGGAGCGAGGAATATATGAAATTATTCAGCACTATACAAATGTTATTCCAAATTCAGTGGATTTCAATATGAAAATGTTATATTATTTTCAGTACTGTTTCTTTTCGGTGATGATGATAAACTACGGGAGTCTTTTTTTTTTCTTTTTCTTTTTCTTTTATTTTTAGCATACACAAGAACATTAGGAGTCTGTATAATTTTGGGGTTTGAACTTTTAACTTTCCACATTATGTGAAAGATTTATACTATTGAGATACAATTTACTAGACAATTATGGGAGGGTACTTGATTTTACTCTTTTTTTAACAATAACATAATTATTATTTTTTATTAGAGTGACAGATTGCTCAATTTAATATATTGATTTCTATCTAACTAAATTGCAATTATTAATATAATTCAAGTGCTTAGAGAATTGGAGACGTAATATTTGTGCTTCTAATTTTATGCTACCATTTATATATGTAAAGTGAATAATAAGAATTATTGTAATAGAGCACCCACTAATACTATGAGCCAAAAATTGATTCAACAGAGGTTTTATTCTTTCCGAGAAAGATGGGTGCGAGTTTAAGACTTATAAAGAAAGAACTTATAATTATCGGAATTTAGGTCAAGTAAAATATATAAAAGTAGATATGATCCTAAAAATGCATACACACATAAAGGTATATATTTCAAAAGCACAAAGACGCGCTTAATTTCAACATAGTATAACTTTCTATGATTTAAAAATATTAAGAGTATACATTTTTCTTAAAGTATGTACCGGGTATTTGATTGCAAGTCTGCAGTCATATTTGGCCAGGCAATTAAAAAGATACATTAAAATACTTATAAAAGCTATAAAAAATAGATTAAACAAAAGTATTACACTTAATATTAATAAAAGATTAGATAATAGTGCCTTACAGCAACGGATTGGATTACAAATTCAACAAATCTGGGTAATTAAGAACACAATTCTAATTTCTAGGCAGTAGGCACTCTGCATGACAGCTTTTACCTGCCGTGTATAATCTTTTGTTCTTGCCAACAAATAACACCAAACAAATTAGTAACTAACATTGAATGATATCGGAATACGGAAAGGAATTGATAAATAAAAATCAATAATATAAAGAGTGAATACTTCAACACCAATATATATATATATATATATATTATTTGTGTATTATACAAAGTAATAATAGTTCGTATTTAAAATAAAAGTTATTTTTAATTTTTGTATATTTTACCCTTTAACTATTTTAACAATTAAAATAGACATTTTAATTTGAAGAACAAAATATGAGAAGTAATTTGAATATTAATTTTACTAATATTTCAAATTTATTTTTATAATTATATTATAAAAAAGATTCGACAAAAGTATAATTGTACTTAATATGTTTTACAAAATCTAATTATACACAATTACACATTGTCAAAATTCCATTCTTTATTGTTTTTTTTTTTTTTTTTATCATCTCAAATACCTATCGCAGCCTTAAATTTACTTCACAATTTAGATTATTTTATATATTAATTTTGAATGAAAAAAAAAAAAAAACCTTTATGTGTGTGTATATATAAATATATATATAAACTTGAAAGCTTTTTAGCAAAACGGCAGGCACCGAATGCGTGAGTTTTGAATGCAGAATTCCCGCAAAGACGAATTCCTGGCAGCCACCCTGAATTTATGGCAACACAATTAATGCCTTCTTCAATTTGCATTTTTCATACACTAATTCTGATTTGTCCGATTTATTTTTTCCTGAATCTGAGGTAGAAAATATAGAAAAGATTACAGAAAATTGCTCTCATTGTATGTATACAGACACGGAAAGAAATACATGTAATGTGTAGGGCTTATGTTTGCCATTTAAAGACAATGCTCTACTGATACATTGGAGATTTGGAAGAAAATTAAACCGGAGATTTAAAGGATTTTTGAAGAATGGATGTGATCCCATGTTTGTTTGTTGTACTCATATTTAGTAGCACCTGTTTTGTGTCACCAGCCTGTGAGTACTTTTAGCTTTTCTATACCATTTTAGTAGCACCTGTTTTGTGTCACCAGCCTGCTGTGCATAAAGAACTGGGATTAGTTAATTAAATTTGGGCTTATTCTGAAATCGTCTTGTGATGGTGAATTTTCAGTTGTGATGCAGATGGTTATGATCCGTTGGATCCTGATGGGAACATCACCATCAGATGGGATGTCTTGCAAGAAAATGATGATGGTACACAAGATGTAAGTATCTTTACTAACATACACCTTCATCCATTGTTTGATTAATGTTTGTAAGTAAGATCTAGGTGATGGTTTATCTTACAACATGTATAGTAGTTAAAGTCTGCGTATCTCTAACTTATGAACTTAGCCGATACAAGGCTAGATGATAGCATCGAATTTTTTCATTTCAACAGTTCGATTTATGATATAGCATTCATGGATGTTAGGATGCTATAGCGGGCTTATTAGAATAGCTGTCGTTGTCAAGGTCAGTATTATAAGGGCGATAATGGCATATTAGAATAGCTGTCATTGTCATGGTCAATCAACTTATCCAGTGGTAATGAAGGTTGTTTTCTTCATCCCTTGTCGCCTTGAAAGAAACCTTACGCGTATTTCATTTAATTTTCTTCTTATTTTTATTTGATGTAGCATAAAGGTAAACTAAGTGCACAAAATCACAAATAAATCCACCTGGTCGTGTATATAAGTAGTTGTTCTATATAAGGGTGTCAGCTTTCAAGGTTAACATTGTTGTTGTCTGGTCTCATAAGCTAGACGTGTGCTGGCTGTCGGTCGCAGCCTCTGATGCTTGTGTTGGCATCTTTTTGGTGATAAATGCCGGGTGAGTTGTTCTAATGGCGAGCCAGCACGCACTACTAGCAAGGGCAAACCGAAGGCGCGGCGAGCTTGGTGCTTTGAATGCCAAATCATCACCAAGACGAATGCCGTGGGCTTTTATCTGTTGGTCGGTTGGTCCTGTGTGTAACTAGGTATACTTGTAAGCTTGACAAGGACGGTATTTAGCAACAAGTCTTGGATTTCAGCTATTCAGCTCTCTCAAATTGAAATAAATAACTAGATTTGTCTTCCCCAAGCCAGAAGTACAAGACGACCTTGTACTGATCTTTGTCTACAATGCAATTTTCTTGTAATCTCACAGTTAGTTGATATGCAACGTTCCCTTCAATCAAGGATTCAGTTCTTTCATCCTGTACTAAGCTATGGAAAAACCGAAGAAGATATTATGTGAATGTCCTAAATAGGAACCTAAATCTTCTTTGCTAATCTATGTTTACAACTCTTGAGATTGTATCACTAATTTTACTAAGTTTAACACTCAAAACTGTTGTCTCCTTCCAGGTAAGGTTATCAATTGTAAACTTCCAGCTGTTCCGGCATGTAGAGTTCCCTGGATGGAAGCTAAGTTGGACATGGCCAGGTGATGAGGTGATCTGGAATTTATTGGGTGCCGAGGCCACTGAGCAGGGAGATTGTTCTGCGTTCAAAGGAACACAACTGCCCCACTGCTGCGAAAAGGAGCCAGCAATAATTGATCTTTTGCCCGGTGCCCCATATAACAAACAGGTGGCAAATTGCTGCAGAGGGGGAGTTCTTTCATCCATGATGCAAGATCCTGGAAATTATCTTGCTACTTTTCAGATGCATATTGGAAGTGCTAGCTCTAATGGTTCTAGGACTGGAATACCAGGAAGATTCACCCTTGGACTTCCAGGCTATACTTGTGGAGAGCCTTTCCAAGTCCCACCAACCAAATTTGCTGAAGATCAAGGCCGTCGAAAGACACAGGCACTTGGTAAATTAAACAGCTCGATATACAATTCACTACTTTGAGTTTCTTTTTTTCGTTATGAGTTGTGGATGGATAATCTGTTGGTTTGTCTGTTGAATTTTTTTTTTTTGTGGAGATTTAGTGTATGTTGATCTGTTGCAGCAACATGGAATGTGATTTGCTCCTATTCCCAGTTCAGAGCTGCATCTGTACCGACGTGTTGTGTTTCGTTGTCTGCATTTTATAATGAGACGATTGTTCCATGCCCAAAATGTAGCTGTGCTTGCCAAGGACAACCTGGAGCTGAATGTGTAAAGTATGCCATCTTGTTTGCTTCTCAATCCTCTGCTGTAATAACAGCAAATCGCAGACAAATAGTATAACAAATGAATTTTCTAAAACTCTTGGGCCTGTGCCATTTCTGAATCAAGACATTTCCCTTTTGTTATTTTAACAACTTAAAAGCAATCCTCGTCCAACTAACTGCAGACACTTTTCGCTATTATTTCTGGACACACTCAACTTTTACTAAAACTTTTGACTTCTCTAAAAGCAAAAGTTCTTGCAAACACTCTCTCAGCCTAATTGACTCATTAGTTGGCTTCATTAGTAATACTGTCTACATTCTCCCTTGACATCCCATATATATTTATGTCCTTTCCGTCAATTCAACTGATAAACTTGTTTTTGCTGCCAAATGTGCAGGCCTGGGGAATTACCTCCTGTATTGCAGCTAGAACAGAACGAACCACCAAAGCCTGTGGTGCGGTGCTCTGATCATATGTGCCCAATAAGAGTACACTGGCACGTGAAGCTGAGTTACACACAGTATTGGAGGGTCAAAATTACGGTGACAAATCTAAATTATGTCAAGAATTACACTGAGTGGAACTTGGTGGTCTTACACCCCAATCTCAGAAGTGTTGCACAGGTTTTCAGTTTCAACTATAAGCCTCTCAACGTTTATGGCGACATAAGTAAGTACACTTTCGTGTTTTGCTTGAATACTATGAGGTTAGTTCAAGTTAGGATTCATGTTTCTTACCAATTGTTAGGGAATGTTAAGATTAAGAACTTGTTACACCTTTCAGATGACACAGGGATATTTTACGGGATTCAGTACTACAATGACATGCTTCTGCGATCAGGGGAGAAAGGGAATGTACAGACAGAAATGCTGCTTCATAAAGATCCTGGGGTTTTCACTTTTAAGGAAGGATGGGCATTTCCCAGGAAGATCTCTTTCAATGGTGAGGAATGCGTAATGCCCTCACCTGATGATTATCCTAGGCTCCCAAATACAGGCCATTTTGATGCTCAACCAGCCTACTCTATTATTTTTTTGCTGTTACTGTTGCTGCTGGCAGTACTATAATGAATTAATGTTTTCCTGCAACATTATGTAACAGAAGATATTTTTGGATGATTCTTTGCTGATTTATTCAAGAATTTGAAGAAAGATTGTTGTGTTTGAAGATTTTTTCTTGGTCTTGTTTGGATGAATCGCCGTTCCAAAGCTAGAAAGCTTTTAAAATTTCTTTCCCATGAAGCCAAATTTTCAATTTGTCTTTATGCAATCCTTCTGTCTGTTAGTGAATTCAAAGCATGCTTCAGTATTTGTCATAAAGTTCAACAAGGTTAAGATTAAAAAAAAATGTTATTTTCCAATTAATTTGACACAACTTCTCACAAAGAGATTGCTGGTTGGCATTTATCTTTTTAATAAAAGAACTTCAATTAAATTGGCACTTCAACGAGACTATGGTGATGGGCCCATCTACCCGCTCAAAATACAAATTTGATAAGAAATCCCAGCGAAAACAAGATGCTACACTGATTGCCCTTCTTCTACCTTTAGTCATATAAAAAAAATATCAGTCACCAACAAATGGAACTAAGAAACTCTTCCTCTGAGAGAACAAATGCATCGGTAAGTAAATTAATGAAAAATTGAGAGAAACCTCAAATTTCTGGATGAATAACAACCACCTCGGCAAGAGGCAAAGAAAGACAGAGATTTATGACTTGACATACAAAGATGCTAGCGATTACGTTTAGATAACCACCTCAGGTTGTCACTGGCCAGAACTACTGTGTTCTAGCAAAGACTACCAGGCGCACATGGCACTAAGCTTAGCAGATAAAAACAGTCACTTACAAATGAAAACAGGAAGAGAAATAAAAGGAACAAGGGAATGAGCACCACAAGCTAGGGGTATAGCAAAGGACTATAGGACAAGCCCGGCCTTCATCCCATGCTGTGCTTTATGTCATTGGCATGGGCATTTGTCAGTTAAGGATGGTTAGCACATAGGGCACACAGTAAATGCTCGAGCTAGATTACTCTACATATGAAGTTGGCCAGACAGAGAGTCACGGCTGCTGCTGGCTTCCTTGGATTTCAGGGAGAGGTTAGCAAATTGTTGATCAAAATCTCTGCTGTTGGCACGTCGGTGGCTAGAGGACGTCTGCTGCTGTTGCTGATACAAGCTCTGCAGTCTTCCTACTTCTCTCTCCAGTACTTCATGCTCCACTGCATAAAATATCCACAATCAGTTCTGAAGAATCTTATGACAATGAACTTTCTAGATTTAACATCAAATTCTCAGAGTAAGTGGAATTATTACAAAAATAAGGTGATACTAGCTATATAGAGCTATGGAATTCCACATACTCAATGTTGCAAATAGTAGCCTTGCAATCTGCTATATACCATGAAACATGAACTAGATGAAGTCAACTATACGAAACCATTAATTTGATCCTAATGGTTTGCACTTTCCAATATCATGAGGATTTCATTGTCCTAACAAGCCCAGATGTTCGAGCACTTTTTGGGGAGTCATCTAGTGCTTGATATGGAACTAAAAGAGAGAGGGCTCAACACCAGTCTCCAAGTCACAGAAAAAACATCTTGAGAATGGGCCATTTCGTAGAGTTCACCTAGTGCACCTGTTCTTCAATTCTATTTTCAAGTGTCAGAACACATAAAGGAGCACCGACTCCTTATATATCTTTCAATTTTTTTTTCTTTTTTTTTTCTCCATATGTTGTCTTCGTCTTCTCGTTCTTTCTCAGCATAACCAAAATCACGAGCGCAAAATCGTAGAATAGTACAAAAATCAAATCATGAATGGATCATAACACAATTTGCTAAATATGTTTAAATATTTTAGATCCTTGACAACAGAAGCAGCAGGTAACATTATTACACACAGGATTGACTGACGGGACAAGTAACTTACAATACTTGATAAGCTGCTCCTGAGCTAAACTTTCCAATCGTTGCTTCAGTGCTTTATTCTCCATGTTCAGGATGAGATTTTGCTGGTTGAGGAATTCGAGTTCAGCAGAAACTTCAGAACCTTCTGCCTGCAATTACAAACAACATATTTATGTCAGAAAGTTTACAGAATAAGCAGCGTAAAGTTCATCTTAAGCTCTGATAAACATTTGCCTGTAAAGCTTGGACATTTCTTTCAAGTTCAGCTATGTATTGGAGCTTCCGGACCCGTGAACGTTGGGCGAATTGCCTGTATTAGATAGGAAGTGTTGAGTTTACCAGCTTCAACTTAATGGTAAAATTCTTAGGAAATCAGTGAAATATTTTAATAATTATGTGAAATGTCATGAGCAAAAGAAACATATTTGACCAGGTTCTAATGGAAACAGTAAAATGGCTTTTTCTTATACATTTTCTCATATTGTAATTAGAAAGTACTTTCAAACATATTAAAACAAAGCAACAATTATCAGCACATCATTATGCTGCCAATACACTTGAAAAGAGCACATGAAAGCAGCAGAAACATTCAAGAATATATCCAGCTCTGCCATGCCACAGGTCCACAAGATAAGCCCCCCCTTACTTGGCATATAGTTAACCCAGTAACTATGCGGCCCATCAAGCCCACTTATGAACCAAATGGAACTCTCCCCTACCACCATATCAATGCAAAGAAAATGATATTTCAAGAAATATGGTATGGGCGCGGAGAAGCGACTATCCTCTCCAGAGTCTGGAGGATAGGAAAAATCATGGCTGAAGTTTTTAGATAAATGCTCCTTGTATAGCTTAACTGAACATGAGAACTCAGGTGATGGTCTATCAATAGTAATCATTAGCACATAAACAAGATACAAGAGGGAGTTTCAAGAATTAAAGTTTAGGCAATTTCACATTCAGTTGGTCACTGAATTTTCAAGGAAAATGACATGCAGTAGTCTGAAAAGTGGCTTAATTTGTAAAACAAGTCATCAGACCAAAGGATTGACAAGTAGTTGGTAAGCTGAAAATCATGCCTTCCAAAGGACAAAAGCAACATAATTCATTTTAATACCTATATCTCATTTCTCAATCAAGAGAGCATCAAATTAAATATAGACCTAACCCAAACTGATGCATATTTTGTTTTTAATTCAAAACAAGCATTGCAACATAAGTTTAAGTTTATTCACTACAATGTCCTGAATGATGCAATCTTAGCATATGAGTAACCAGACAGATTTTTTATGTAACTTAAATGTGCAAGGGTAATCACAACATTCTCACCAACCCAAAATATGCAACATTTGGAAAAAGGCAGCTGGGTACATAAGAAAACAGACTAAAGACTTCAAGGAACAGGAGATTTGAAGATCAATTGAACCTCAAAGCCAATCAATATCAGTTATCAGATAAAGATGAGTTACATACTGTTTGGCACGTTTTGTGTCTTTTTCTGAAGACTTGGAATGAGAAGAGTCCTTTTTCTCATTGGAGCCTTTTGGATCTTGAGGACCAGATTCAACCAGATCCTGCTTTTCAGTTAACAGAGATGGATTCCTATCTGCATCTTGTGAAGTGCTCAGTGATCCAGCATTTTGAACAAGGGTATTGCCCCTAGGAGAAGGAAGGCCACGAGAAGGTGCAGCAGGCGCATCCCATGGTTCATTCTTGGTTTTAGCAGAAGGATTTAGGTCCACATAGAAAGAGCTCTGCCGTGCATCCCTATAAATATCAAACTCCTGAGATCCCCATGCAGACACTGGAGTCATATTCTTGTACCTGTTATCATCTTGAGCTACGTAAGTCATGCTTCCGACATTAGCCGAGTCAATATATGCAAAGGAATCACTTGATGAGCGGCGATGACCTCCCCTCCGCACAGGTGTTTCTGGCTCATCAAGCAGTTCATCCAACCAAGAAGGTTGTTCCTCTATCAAAAAACTTTCAGAGGAAGTACGCTGATGGTGTGAATTTCCATCGCTGGCCTTTGGAGGAGCTTTTGGACCAAGTGCTGAACTAGGAATATATTCAGTATAGGCTGGGGATATGCTGGGAAATGGACTTTTAGGGGGGAGTAAAGAATTCTTCCCATTGTACAACATATTTCTAACAGTAGATGGCCCCTTGGAGTTTGCCATAGCCAAAGAACCCAGTTCCTGCCACTAATATCAACAATAGAACATGAGAAACATGCTTTTGAAAGGAAAACATAAAGCCATTGTCCACTAGCAAATCTACAAACTCAAATTTTATCTCAGACGCTAGAAAAAGTAGAAGTTCCGAGGGAAGAAAACACAACACAATGCAAACTTATAGAAAGAGATTTCTTGTTATGATAGAGTGAGCATTCAGACAAACCAGAACTTTCTATTCAAATAATGAATCGTGTTTTCTTGACCTACTAAAATCATGTACAAACAAGCTTAAGCATGACCACTAGGACATACAGGCACATGAACCTAGCAGTACATGCCCCCACCCATTCAACACCACATCATGTTCTGATAGATGAGATCATTACATGCAAAGATTTATGATCCATCAGACATTTCCATAACCAGCTGAGTTCCACACGTAAAATTGGCACAATCGATCAGTGGAATGCATTTAAAAGGAAAACAATTTTCTCAATACAAAACTACTTGGTAAGCTTCTAACAGAGAAATGGAAATCCATCTTTGAACCACTATGGACCAACTCATGGTTAGAAGACCACTATGCAGACCGAAGCTGCCAAGTATCCATAGAAAAACATGGACCCTATAATTCAAACTGATTTGTCCAGAGACAAACTGGTTTGTTTTATAAGATAAGCCATCTGAACCATCTACTACAAAAAGCGCATGAAATTCAATTAGCTTGTAAAGGCCAAAGGCTGACAAATGTTCCCTTCTTCCCAGCTAATTGAATTTGGGAACTCAGAAGAAGGCCTAGCTTGTAAAGTTAAGCATGATTCAAATTCCTGAGCTAACCCTTCTTCACACACATATAAAAAGTTCAGCCTTTTCTTCACCCACGTTATATCATAGCACCACATGCATTAATCAAGAATAAATCAAGACAAGTCAAACTCACAAACAAGCATTTGATCAAGAATTTGGGTGAGATAAAAAGTAAATGACCGCTAATCTTCAACAGTGGCTAAAAGATCTTGACAATGTCAACAGAGTGAACCAGATTGGAAATTTAGTGCAAAAAGTATTTTCCCTTTCTGCTGGGGGGTTTTTTCTTTCCTGGAAGTCTGCCATTTCCTTGCCTGCCTTTCTTCTTGTATTTGTCGCTATGTTTTCCCCTCTCTATAATGCTTGTGCAGTTGGCATCTTAAGGTGAAAAGATATGGCTGTTGGAATTTTTAATTACTCAATGTAAGATGTTTCTGTATTTATTTCTTTATGCCAGTTTTCGTATAATTTCAAACCACGCCCAAAAAGATTGTCACCCGCTGGCACATGCTTGCATACGTTCCCACCGACCCTTTCAGCAACCGCTGCGCCTCAAAAATGTGCAGACACAATCATGGTACATGCATTGATTGCTCTATAGTCAATGATCACAAATTTCAATTTGAAACTCCATTGAAGAATCTATAAGATGAGTTTTCCACAGGTAAGACATGGACATAGAAAACTGGTATCTGATTATTTTTTTACAGCCTTGCAGTTGAAAAGAGGAAACCCATCATTATCAGTCAATGTCGCCAGTGGTTAGACTACTTAGCTGACCATATGTCCCAGTACCCATCTCCACATTAAGAGCAGCTTTAATCCATTTAAGATGAGTAAAAGATCATGACTAAGACAGGAAACAGGTATCTTTACCTTCTAACCTTACTACTGCAGAGAGAAAGTGACTGTTTTCTTTCATCGACTAGAATAACATAATAAATTCAATGATTGTGGAAAGGTGAAAGACTAATGATCATAACCCATCCTTTTAGTACAGGATTACACCATTCAATGCCCATCCCAATCCCAACCCCCCATCCCATACAGAAAAACAACAATGAATGTTTAGGCCACATTTGAAAGTTGCTTTTATCCTCAGACTAATACTCTAAAATGGAAACAGGAATTAAAGCTGCAACATAATTTATATCCCCAAAATATTGCATTGAAGTTATCCAATAAGCACATACATCTATGCATAAATGCCATTTTCCTAAAGCGCATATCCTGGTAGAACCATCCAACTAAAAATACAAAAAAAGAAAGATGGATGTCCTAATACCGCCGTTAGCAACTGATTGAACCAATCAACAAGAGCCACTCTCAAACCAGACATTATAGCAGCACTACAATAGATCAACTCTGTTTCTTTCCTACAATTAATAATCAAATTAACATACACGTGATCCCTTTTGTGAGGTGAACGTGATTTTTCCACTACAAACACTAGCCCGACTTGCCTCGAGTTCAAAAATTCTGGAAAGCAATTCCTACAGAGTATCACTCAGTATTTCCAGGAGAAAAAAATCCAATAATAAAGTCAATATCCAACTAAAAGAAAACCCCTCAAGCAAGACAGCTTTAAGCTTGATTCAATTTGCTAACAAATCCTCTTGCACCGGTCCCTCTAACATCACCAACATATGCCACAAATTCAACCTTTTCTTCTCACCCACATTTTCTCACAACCATATAAACTCCAATCAAGATTAAATCAAACAAAAAAAAGGAATAATTCATACCAATTCAACTTGAGCATGGGCATTTAGTCATAAATTATTGATAGATTTGGAAAAATAAATTGTGACTAACCTTCAATACTTGTAAATAAAGATCGTGACAATGTGATATAGCACGAACCCAGAAACCGGAAGAACAAAGCTCAATAAATAATTGATTTAGGGCTTTTTTCTGCCCCCTTTTCTCTGTTTTGGCTTCTTGTTGTATCTCTCTCTGTATCACTTGCACATAAACATCTTATGGTGGAAAGGTGTGGCTCTTGGATTAGAGTTTACTTGACAACTAAATATGAGATGTTTTTTTGGTTTTTATTATCTTTGTTCCTAGTTATTACAAAATTCATGGCTACGTCACATTTTGGAGTGTTTTAGACAGAGATAAAAAGGTTACTGTAAGAAATATTGGCAGAAATATGTGTATAAGTTTGTGTTCAATTAATAATATATTACGCGCACACTAGTTAATTTATTGCGTGACATTGCTTTTATAAATATGTAAAATCAATTAATTTTTAAATTATAATTATCTCTTAATGTACGTACGTGTGTTAAAAAGAAAAAAAAATATATATATATATATATAAATGTTATTTTTTATATTATTTATCTATAATTATTATATAATATAATCATTAAAAAATATAGAATTTTATAAAATAATTATTGAAATATATGCATATAATGATGAACAAAGCTTTTTTGAAAATACTTTAAGAAAGATATAATATTTATAAAAAATTATATTTAATTTTGTGCATGCAGAAAAGTTAAAACATTCCCAAAAAACTCCAATAAATGCTAGCACGCATTTATTCAATTTTTAATGGAGATGAATGATTTCTTTAGTTCTTTCCATTAAGTTAAATCTCATCATACAAATTAAATTATAAATTATAAATTAGTGAGGTGCTGGAGAAAATAAAGTAAGTATCTTGAAGGGAAGAACTAAATTTGAGGTAATCATACTCATTTTTTTATTTTGGTATTTAATCACTTTAGCAGCATTCATTTGCATTAATTAATTACCCCCTCTAAACTTTCAACGCATCAACATTGTCAATGAACCTACCAAATCTAATACATAGGTTGTACTTACTAATAGAACTCGTGAAGATTATTTAAGCATAATTGGCATAGCATGTTATTTGTTTGGTGAATTGAGTTTAAAACCTTAATTATTTTTTCTTGATATTGCTAATTTCAAAATAATCCACCATCAAAAAATAAAAAAAAAATTAAATAAAAGAGTGCGTGTCATATGAACTCGTATAATAATTATTTATATATATATATATATATATTTAATTGAATTTCGAACCTCCCACGTATATCACTCCACCAATTAATCAATAAACACATGTGAAGTAGATTTTTAACATTAATTCTTTACTAATTTAAATCCATCCCACTTGCTTAGTGTATTGTTTTGGTGGATTTCAACATATTTCCATAATTTTGGTACATTTCAATTCACACGCATTAAATACGTAATATTGAATGCCAGATACTATTTTTGTTATTTATAAATTTGGCCTTCTGCTAGTACACTTGTGCATAACCCACCATTGCCATTTGCCAATTGCCAAGAATCAAGCAAAGAATAACAGATGGGATGGGAATATGTCAACTTTCTGTAAATAATGTCCAAAAGTTGGGCAAAAACTTAACAGCCAAAAAAGCAAAGGGAATTCAGTGCCACTGGTCCCAACCAAACCAAACCAAACCTTAGGCTTAGGAATAGAATTTGTTGCGTTTACTTTTTGCCTGTGTCCGGTTCTACTTATTTATGTAATAACAACTCATGGCAACCATTTTTTTCTTAGGTTGTCTTCCCGAACTTTTACCGTTTTTGCAGTTACTAATGAAATATTCATCAACACAATTAGGATTGTAAACGGACATTAAACGGATCGAATATATTATTTTTATATTCGTATTCGTTTAACTTTTCGAATATTCAGATACGAATGCGAATTCAACGGATATTAAAAAATGATATCTGAATTCATATCCGTCGGATATCGATTGAATTCGGATATATTCGTATCCGATTATAATTATTCAGATTTATTCATATTTTATTAAATTCATCCGTATTCAATTATTTTTTTATATCCATATTTGATTATAATTATTTAAATAACTATTTACAAATATCCAAATATATAAATTCATGAATTTATAACAAATACATATTTTAATTAATAGAAGAAATTATATAATTTTATTAAAAAAATCAAACAAATAGTATAATTTTTAATTAATAATTGACTTTATAATTAATTATTAGTGCTAAATAATAATAATAATAATGATGATGATGATATTTTAGTATATTAATTATAAAGTCAATTAATAATAATTGCGTTGATTAACTTTATTCTTCATTTTTTTCTCTATATTACAATAATTTTTTAAATTTATTCTTTTTTCTTCCCAATTCTTCAATTATAATATATATATATATATATATATATATATGAATTATGAGATTTTTATTAAAAATATAAATAATATATTATTTAATAAATATATATTCGGATCGAATATTAAACGGATCAGATAAGTATTTACCATATCCATATCCATTTATAATCGAATATCTACTAATCGGATACGAATAATATCCACTTTAAACGAATGTGAATAAATTTTATATAAACAAATACGAATACGAACGATAAACGAATTTTCAAATATTTATTTACATCCCCAAACACAACACTCAACTGCAATCATGTGTTGGGCTGCCTGTATATCTGGTGTGGTGTACCGCACTGCTGTTACAGCTCATTCTTACATACATGTTGGCCTTTGTGGCTAGATGATGGGCTCGCTTTATTTTAAGGATTGGGTTTGGCTACGGACCCACGGTCCAAATAGGGATGTGGTTATATTTTAATACGGAAGTCCGTTTAATTTTTAGGAGTTTGTTCCTCTATTTTGTTTTATATTTTAATACGATAAATATATAATAAATGTATTACATATTTTTTTATAAAAATAATTAATTAAAAATTAAATATACTTATCATAAATTCATCAAGTAAAAAAAAAAAGATGAAGCATAGAATATAATAAAAAATCCAACTTTAATTTCGATTCTCAATATTTATTTGATAAGTTATAATTTAACGCATGATTTAGAAGTTACATTCCATAATTATAACAATATACTCATATGTCAACTCATATGAAAATATCATTTTCCACCTATTTAGTAAATTGACCATGTCTGTTTACTCAAGTTCTACCAGTTTTCTTTTTTAACTTATTTTTGTCACTGTCCTAATTTTTTTTTTTTTAAAATTAAACCGCTATGTGCCATGTAGAAGGTTTAGGCATTGAACCCCAACCCATATACTAATCATCCAAGAACACTTACAACTTATAAGTAAAGAATGATTTTAACGATTTGCCTTCATTATAAGTTGATCTTAGCACTCGTATTTTCAATTAAACTCTCAACAACATCACTTGAACATCTTGACTAGAGTCGTCACTTCACCTACCTTAATTAGAAGACAATATAACATTTGCTTTGATTTAGAAACTTTTGGTGTTGCTAAATTTTATTTCTGATTAGATAAATTTGAAACCTTAAAGTATTCATAAATCGTTTCAATATATTTCATGCTAAAAGTTTTTTATAAGAATAAAATCTGCTGGCACGAATAAAAATCGAAAATAGATAAACTTCAACTTGCAATGTCCGACAGAAAAATTAAAATTTTAATAATAAAAGTCGGCGCAGTAAGTGGTAACTGCAAATAGTGATGAGTTGAGGTGGCTGCCAATTTTTTAAAGCTTACATTAGTTAGTTTACGGGTGGGAAGTGGACAAATCATTATCTTCACTTTCAATAGTAGTAGAATTGTAGAGTTGTAGTAGACTGTCAAACAACGAAACATAGAAAGGGACTACTTGAGAAAAGACTTGTTTGTATACGGTAAAATCAACGTCAGTGTGCATTCAGTGGTCACAACCCGCTGAGTCAATATAATTGCATTGAATTAATATATGATAGCATTTCCAGGAAGATGAAGCATAATCCAATACAGGGCATATATATATATATATAGATATATAGATTATATTTATTTATATTTGCTGGCAACTCAATAGAATTAAATTCACTAACACTATGTTTAAATCAAGGAAAGTAGCGAAGAAACGGGAAAAAATTTTCTTGACATTTTTCTTCTTAAAATTCAAGTTCCAAACATAGGGTAAATGGCCAATACAATTAATATCAAGAACCAAACCAGATGAGAAAGCATGTAATCCGTACACTTTGGCAACCTAAATCAAATTGGATTTTGTCAAATTAAATGTTGAGAGATGAATTATATACATAACTTTATGTATATGTACGGCATTCGAATTTGAATGTGTGCCGATTTAGGTTGAAATTTATAGAATAAAATGTGTAAATTTAAAAAACAAATAAATATGGGATTATACATATGTGGAAGAGAACACTTGTTCCGAATCGAAACTGAGATAAAAGAGAGTGCACGTGTTACTATATATATAGATCAAGTGTTGATATTTGGTAAAATATCAATTAAGGTGTTGATGGTGCGCACACCATGCATGTGTGCTGATGATGGTTCAAGCTTGAATGAATTGTCCCAACTCTCAAATTGTTACTTCTGCTAAAAGTACCAATCATGAAAATACTCATAAGTCAGTCAATTCTTAGGCAAAACAGCATTTTCTTCCATAAGTCGAGGGCTTTTTATAATTAGTATACTTACAACTAAACATATTAAGCAAATTTAGATAGGAGTTCGTGGACAAATCACATATTTATGATGCAATCAAAATGAAGTTAATAAACGAGCATGACATATGTGGATGAACATAATTTTGTTGTATATAAATAATCCGATCTACATAATATTATGAACTTCTTTGCTCATATGTATTATTTTTTATGGTAATATGGTATTATGAACATTAATTAGCAACAATAACAATATCACTAACTTTATTTATTAAGCACATAAATATCCGATAGCGCAATTTCCTTGGTGTTACCCTGCAAATTAAATGAAAAATTAGAGAAGTTGCCGTTGGTGGACCGTTGCACACTATATTCACTGTGGAGAAAATAGAAATTATCAACAACCCATTTTTCAGCTGTCTTAACTGACTTTAGCCATGTAGTTATCATAGTTTTGCCACATTAATGCTTCTATTCTTGAAGCAAATTTCTCATTAATTTTCTTCGTCAACTTGCAGTTTTACACATTTAGCCCTGCATTTATACACTAGTGTAACATGCCACTACGAGATAGTGGAACCTTAAATCCACAAAGGGCATTGACAAAACCTGCTAGAAGAAATAATTCAAGCCATAGTAGAACAATATTGACTCCCATCTTATTTTCTTGAGTTGTGGAATATTTTACAATGCCAAAGCCTATATAAACGTGAGCATACCATTCACCTTATAGTGCACTATCTTTACATCCTTTCTAAATTAATTTGATCATTATAGTTTGTTCTAAGTAGCAAAAAAGATGGCTTTCACTAATGCAAGAGCATCTTTCCTCCTTGTAGCAACCTCCATGTTGGCGGCTACCCTAGCTGACACGGTAGTCGTTGGCGAGTCGGAGGGGTGGCGCTACGACTACGACTATACCGATTGGGCTCTTAAAAATGCTCCCTTCTACTATGGTGACACATTAGGTAAGCAATTAATCCCTAGTTGAATTGAACAACTCTTTATATATACAATATCTTATATAATTATACGTATCGTTTGCGATTAATTTCAGTATTCAAGTACAGTCCTCCCAGCAAGAAGAGCCAGCCGCACAGCGTGTACTTGCTGCCGAACCTGTACAGCTTTGTGACATGCAATTTCAGGCGCGCAAAGCTGTTATCAAGTCCAAGCGAAGGCGATGGAGATGGCTTCTCGTACATGCTGAATCAATGGAGGCCCCTATATTTCGCCAGTGGAGAGGGCGATGACTGCAAGGAGGGGATGATGAAATTCGTTGTTGTCCCTTTGCCTCCAAATTCCAATTAGTTTTATAAGGAGTACAGTATCAAAAACTTAGACATGAATAAAGCAATGATCGCCAATTATTGGAGATCTTTGTGTATTTGTAATGATGGTGTGGATTTTCTCTGTGTGAGATCATAAATAAACTAATTTACAAAATAAAATGATATGAACCTTTTTATAGGTCAAATATTACTTTTGTTTTATTTAAAGAAAATTAAGTAAAAGATCCATATATATGTATTATCCACTAGGAATACTCGGTGGGGAGTTTTAAATGAGATTTGAAGGCATAAAAAATTTCAATTCGATAGTCACTAGAAGTATGGTTGGGTGTTAGTTTACTACATCATGTGTCTTTAGAGTTAAAAAGATGCTTAATTTTTCTTCAGGCACAAAGCACTCTTCAAATAAGGTAGATCTAAAATAAGGTGATGGAGTTCGTATATAGAATATTGGTGAAGACAATTTACTAGTTTATATGATCATGACATCAATGTAATTTCTTAGAATCGTACTAAAAGGCAAAGCTTCTAAATAAGCTTTTTTTATAAAATGTTTACTTAATGTTTTACGCATTTTCAAATATTTTATAAAACGTTTTTAGATGTTTTCACAATTTGATCTTCTTTCGTAACTCTGGATTGTAATTAGATAAAAAGAAAAAAGATAATTAATTCAATGGACACAACATAATTACTTGGCATCATTGCTTGATTTGGTCATATATATGGCGTGGAAACAGATATTACTTCTGTATAATATAAGCATGTTGTCCTTCACACTATATATATAACTTATTTATGAGTAAAGTGTGATGAATATAAACATGAATCTATTTTCTTACAAGTTAATAGTAAAACAAACTAACTAATAGTGATGAGGTTGAAAGCTGTGTTTACTAGATCGGGTTAGTATTTGGGTTAATTCGACCTGGCTAGTTGAGTGGTCCAACTGAGAAATAACTTTGGACTGAGATTTGCAATCACTAAGCAAACATTAGACTAGCCGAGGTGCCATCGGCTAAGACATTCTAACGCTGAAGTTAGCACTAGCACTGGTCAAGTAGATAAACCAAGTAGCAGAGTGAAGGCATATAGTGAAGAATGACATACCTTAGAAGTGGCTAGCAACGGGGCATTTATAGCCTTCTCCAGGTGGATGATACATCTAAGATGCCCCTATCATGTGTCGAGAGCTCTTGTCCTTATGTGGGGAGCTATAGGTCATCTCCTGTCCTTGTACTATTTCAGGTGGTATCATCTTCAATTTTTAAGGATAGAATAGTACACTAATGGCGCGCTTTCTGACAGAAGTGGCGACAGAGGTGGTACTAGGGCAGAATGCATCATTAATGTAGAGGCATGTAGCCTGTTAGGGTATTAAATACGGTAGACATATGATTTAGTATTGAAACGATTTCATTGGTCGAAATAGGGTTGACCATATAACTAATTTTTAGGAGCGGGCGGCCTTGGGGGCACAGTACTCGAGCTTTCTCATTGGATACAATTGAGCCTGTGCGTTCGACCTGGGATCTAACCGAGTGGTGTAGTCTCATTTACTTATAGGCGATAAAGTAAGCGGATGATCGATTATGGTCGACAGCCCAACTGGGCCTCTGAGGCGAAATGGGCCTTGGAGCGTGTTCTTAGATCGATAGTTGTTGGGTTGAGTCTGTTAAGCCATCCCCTATCATGAGACCCCTCACTCGCGGTCCTGATTGAGCTTGTCAAAGAGAAGGAGCAGGGAGTAGTTAAGTTGTTGATTGGCGATTTTGGAGAATCGACTAAGATTTTGATGTATTTAATGCATTTGTTATGTTGAGCCATGTGAAGTGCCAAATGACGGCTATGAAATTATTACCGCCGGTTGCGTTCCCGCGCCCAAATGCCTATAAATAGGTACGGTGAAAATGCTCATTTTACACTTTTACTATGTTTGGTCTAGTCAAGCTTCAAATTCCTAGATTTCTCATCCTTCCATTCCGTGCTCTAAAGTTTTGTTAAGCTCTTGTAAGTTTTTCCTTTTAGCTTTAGTTTTTCCTTAGCTGTTTGTTAAGCATGTCAATTATTTTCTATAGTGAGGCCACTAGGTCCCAGGGGGCACCATTCTAGGGGAGGGTGATAACAAGAGCAGGTTAAGTAGCTCATCGAGTGATAGCTCGACCTCTAGTAGCTTAAGCGACGAGCGGGCTGTTTCTGGGGGTGAAGTTGGCCTGAGTGAGGTGCTAGCATCGTGTGGTTGACTTTTCACTCCAGATCATTATAGTGAAATCATTTCAAAGATTACCCCAGTCAACCTCATACGTATTAGGGAGCTTTATCATGTCCCTACTGAGTATGAACTCCTAGTTCTTGGTCCACTAAGTAGAATGTATTAACCTCCTAAGAGGTGTATCACTTTTTTTGAGGAGGCGTTTAGATGTGATCTTAGGTTCC
Source organism: Jacaranda copaia (assembly GCA_014898725.1). Lineage (NCBI taxonomy): Eukaryota > Viridiplantae > Streptophyta > Magnoliopsida > Lamiales > Bignoniaceae > Jacaranda > Jacaranda copaia. Next base: position 274,969 of record JACGDI010002291.1, read on the forward strand.
CTCTTGCTCCAACCATAGTCAACCTGCTCGAGGTCTAGAGGTTTATATAATGTAACTTTTACCCAATTACTTCTCGACCATATATAGCTTTGCTGTGCTTATGCATTTATTAGACCAATCAACTTTTTTTGCAAATTTCTCCAACCTTTTCCATCTCATAATGTCCTAGAAGTCAGGTAGCACTAAGGAATTTGGATTCTACCACCTCATGGTGTGGTTGCATAAAAAATTTTTAGTTATCCCATTGTTCTCTTACGGCTAGGAGTGAAAAAAATATTTTTTGTATATTCGAGGACCTAGGGGGTTTAACATTTTGAGGGGGCACATTGAGATGCCTGGTAACTCGACCTTGAGTTGGCTAAATACCTTTATCTAGAATCTGGTCAAGTTTAGCCTAATGGAGATCTTTATGTTAATCGAGGAGAGGTGTCTGGTACTGGTTAGCTTGTCGCTGTCGGAGCTAAACTTACAAGTGAGTGATCGACTAGGTAGAACTTTTTGTCAATTGTCACGATTGTTTGTTTCATGCATCTTTTTGCTCGAGTTTAATCGCTTGTTTTTACATAGATTTCTATGTTTGCAAATCGCGAAGAAATCATGAACTGTGCAAGGCAAGAAGTAATGGCCCATGCCTAGAGGAATGAGGAGCATCGCTAGGCAATAGCTACTTGAAGTGAGGCCATCTCGATCATGGCCCCAATGCTTTTGATGGCTCAATCGACTCCGACAGTATCGTCTGCTCGATCGATGGTGATGATTAATAGTAGCCACGTTGATTGAGGCAAAAGATAATTGATCGAGTAGAGCAATCCTGCTCAAAAGAAGGCAACGATTGACAAGGGAAAAGAAAAAACCGCGGTAGCTGGTCAACCTGCAGGAAGCATGGTGATGATGTACTATTTCATTTACCTAAGTTGTTGTTGCCCCAATTTGGGATGAAGCCCTCCATGGCTATTCCCAACTTACACTCCATTATGTCATCGGGGTTGATCAGGACGACCATGCTCAAGGTGATGATAGTCAGGCTATTCACTTCTGACCAAAAGAAATTCATGGACCTGAGCCAGATTGATACGCTAAAAGCTTTAGCGTATTACAAAAATATGGTAAATGTATGGTCAATTCAAATTTATCATTGAATGCTATCTGTTAGCGATTGATCGTGCTTTTCTAATGAGAAGTTTCCCATCAAGTCAGTAGTTCTTACTAGACAGGCTAAATAGTGGTCAACTACAGTTGACCTATTTGGGAACACCAGGCTTCTTATACTACTTTGCCTTGAGTCCTAAAGCCAAGGAGCTCCCCGAACCTTTTGGTACTCATCTTTACCTGAAGATAAACATTATGTGGGTGATCTTGTATCTAACCTATATTTTTCTTCTTTTTTTAGAGAGGATTTCCACCAAAGCATTCTTGTTGGCCCCGATGGCTGGCCAACAGGGTAGGCAAAAGAACAACCGCTCTCCAAAGAGGTCTAGCGGAGCTAACTCTTCCCGCAAGGTTTCAGCTGAGCCATCCCTTTGAAAACATTAGATCCCTCTTCTTGCAGCTCCAGCGCCCAAAAGACCTACCCTTGCTAAACCGACTGACCTAATTTTAGTTGAGGAGAACATACTAAAGGAACCAAGCTCCCTAACTTTACGTGGCAGCAGACCTAATACCTACCTCATGGCCGACAGCTCGGTCTTAATGGACTCCACTCTTACTTTAGGCAGGGACTTTTTGCAGGGGATCTTGACTACTTTAGATCGACAACTAGTCGATGGAATGCCCTTTGATAGTCTTCATAATTAGTTCACTTTCTACCTTTCCAAGGTATGCAACTTCTTCCTAAGGCTCAACTTTCACTTTTACTGCTTTTCCTGATTTCTTCTTCTTTTTTGTTCCAGACGAGTATCCTTGTGGGGAGCATTCTCGCGGGATAGAAAGGGAAGCACCAAAAATTGGAGTCGAATAACTAGAGACTAAACGCTGAGCTGGATAAGCTTCACGTTGAGATGAGCTAGTTCGCAGACTTGAGGTAGCAACTTTTGACTCTGCAAGCCAAGCATGATGAGATGGCCAACAACTTCTCCAAGTCTAAGCTGAAGATATCTGAGTTGATATCTCAGCAAGAGGAGGCCTTGGAGAAGGCTAGAGAGGAGGGCCATCGTGAGGGGTGAGATACCTTCTTTGAGGTATTCTAGTTTATTGAGGAAGCGAAGGACTTTCTGGAGGCTAACTAGAGATCATGTCTGACCAAGTATCTGAAGAGCAATGATTTCATGCAGATACTTATGAATAAATCTCTAAAATATTACCATCATGGCATCAACATCTGTGTGGACCAGCTGGAGGCTAGAGGAGTGCTACGCATGGGCTAGTTGGATGAGAATGTGGACTGCATGTTTGGGCTGAAATCTCTTCCATCAAACTCATAAGACGAAGATGATCCTGCTAGTGATGGTGAAGGTGAACTTGCTGAGCCTCGATCCACAGTCGAGACAGGATCAGAGATCAAGGTTTTAGGAGGGGCTGAGATGTTCCCTGGGGCTAAGCCCTCGGACTAGGCTAACATTCCAGCCACTGCATCTCCCCTTGAGTTGGCTAGCCTTAGAAGTTGAAAGAAAATTCCCTTTGTAAAGTACCTTGCTCACCTATTAGGGCGATCTTTTTTTTTTTTTGGGTAACAAGTATGGTCAAATTATTGAATGAAAAAAAGAGGTCCTTATTTTGAAGTGTTGATCATTTTAACTTCCAGTTTGCCAAGCTGATATTAACTCTAGCTTATTACAAGCAGCTTAGGCATTCTTCTGTAATTATAGATTAGCTATGCTTAATTTTATCTTAGATCAGCCAAGCTAATTTTAATTTGACATTTGCCATCTTCTATTGAGTTTTGTCTGTCATGTCTAGATCAGCCGAGCCAATTTTTGTTTGGCATTCATCATCTTCAATTGGAAATTCGTCTGTTTTGTTTAGATCAGACAAGCTAATTTTTATTTGGCATTCACCATTTTCAATTGGACATTCGTTCGTTATGTTTAGATCAACCAAGCTAATTTTTATTTGGCATTTGCCATCTTTAGTTGGACATTCGTCTATTATGTTTAGATTAATCAAGCTGATTTTTGTTTGGCATTCACCATCTTTAGTTGGACATTCGTTCGTTGTGTTTAGATCAGTGAGATTTAAAGGAACAAGCATGACTAAATTTCAAAACTTAACAGGAGGTAAAGATTGACCCTACCTAACTTGAGTTTACAAGAAATAGAAACTAACTTGTTCTAACTTTTATGAAACAAAGCTAATTAAAGTAGGAATAACAAAGTAGATTCTAAAAAGAAATTACATGTAAAAACGTTGCAAGTTCTATACGTTCCACGGATGAGCTAACTTCTTTCTTTCTACTGTTTTCAGCTCACATGCCCCCCTTTTAGCATTATAATCACCTTGTAGGGTCCTTCTCAATTGAGCTCCAGCTTGTTGACGTTCCCCAGTGCATCCACTCTTCTCAAGACCCAATCCCCTACCTGGAAACTATGAGGCTTGACCTTTTTGTTGAAGGTGGTTTGGATCCTGTGCTTGTACTTAGCCAACTTGAGATAAGTGTTCTCCCTTTTTTCTTCAATTATATCCAAAGAATTCTTGACCAACTCCCTATTCTCTTCAGGATTATATGCCAGCACCTGATGTGATTCTAGGCCCACCTCGACTGAAATCAATGCATCTACACTATAGACCATACTGAAGGGTGTTTCCCCAGTTGATACTTTAAGTGTAGTCTTGTGGGCCTATAATACGCTAGAAAGCTCATCCACCCAACCACCACTGGCCTGGTTTAATCTTTTCTTCAAACTCCTCAAAAGATTACGATTGATGACCTTTATCTACCCATTAGTTTAAGGATAGGCTACGGCGCTGAAGTGCTAGGCAATTTTCATTTCCTTGCACCAGGCTTACACCTTGGCCTCTTGGAATTGCCTTCCATTATCCAAGATCAATTCCCTGGGGATGCCATATCTGTATACTATCTTCCTCCATAGGAATTTTAGCATTCGTTCTTAGTTATCTTAGCCAGGGGTTCTACTTCTACTCACTTACTAAAATAATCCACTGCAACCAATAAGAACTTTCTCTGCCATAGGGAAAGGCCCCACAATATCCATCCCCGATTTAGCAAAGGGGTAGGGGCACTTATTCCATGCATGGGCTCGACTAGTACACGACTGACCTGGGTGTGCCTTTGATACTTATCACATTTCTTCACCAACTCTCCTGTATCAACTTAGAAAGAAGGCCAAAAATACTCGAATAATCTTCGAGGCTAGTGCAATCCCTCCTAGTTGATTTTTGCAACACCATTTATGAATTCTTGCAGGATGTATTCCCCTTCATGAGGGGATAAATAGCGTAGCAATGGCTGAGAAAAACCCCTCTTATACAACAGTCCATTTACCATGGTGAATTGTGTTGCTTGCACGCATGACTTGTGATCAGCCCTCGAGTTGTCTCTCTGCAGGGGGTTCTCCAATCCTGACCTCCTTCCACCGTGAGGACTTAAGCTTTGAAACTTTCTTTCTCCAGCTCATGGATCATTATTCGCCAGGTATTGCACTCACTAAGAGAGCTGGCTATCTTAGCCAAACAATCTGCTTTATTGTTCTCCTCTCGAGGGATCTAAGTTATTTAAAGCTTGACCAATTATTGTCGCAGTTTATCTACTAATTGCAAATATTTGTTCATTCTTATTTCTTTAGCCTCATACTATCCTTCGACCTGCTTCACTACCAATTATGAATTAGTGAACACCTGGACGTATCTGGCGTTACTCTGCATAGCTACTCTAATCCCCCATATCACGGCCTCATATTTTGCTTCATCATTGGAGGCATTAAAATGAAACTTTACTGTAAACTCCATCTCTTTACTTTCAGGATCAATAACTACAATTCCAGCTCTGCTTCCTCCATGTCCTAACGACCCATCCATATACACCACCCACAGGCCTTCATCCCCTATTATAGGTGCATTTGCAATGAAATCCGCTAAGGCCTACGCTTTTATGGCGTTCTTAGGGACATAGCTGATATCGTATTCCCCCAACTCCATGGACTATTTGACCAATTTTCCTACCACATCAGCCTTTCCAAGAGTTTGTTTCAGAGGGTGGTTAGTTCGCACGATTATAAGATAAGATAAAAAATAAGCCTATAATCTTCTTATCGTGACCACCAGGGCTAGCACCATTTTCTCAATTTTTGGGTATCTTAGCTTAGCAGCATGCAAGATCTTGCTAACATAGTATACTAGCTTGTGAACGATTCCATCCTTCCTTACAAGTACTAAGCTCATTGCCTGCTCAGATACTGCTAAGTACAAACAGAGAGTTTCCCCTGGGATGGGCTTGGTTAGCAAAGAAAGCTCGGCTAAGTAGGCTTTCAGCTTCTCAAATACGCGTTGTGCTGCTTCCCCCTATTCAAATTGCTTTGCCTTTCACAATATTTCAAAAAATGGTAAACGTCTATTAGCTGATCGAGATATGAATCTGCTTAAAGAGAGTATCCTTCCGACCAACCTTTAGACTTCATTCACGATTCTTAGGGGACTCATCTCCAAAATAGCTTGGATTTTCTCTAGGTTAGCCTTAATTCCCATTTCTGTCACAAGATAGTTCAAGAACTTGCCTCTCTTTACTCTAAACGCACACTTCTTTAGGTTCAACTTTATCCCATACTTGCGCAGGATTTCAAAAGTCTCCTTCAAATCCCCAAAATGATTAGCTTGGCTTGCACTCTTCACCAGCATGTTGTCAACATATACTTCCACATTTCAATCGATCTGATGCTTGAATATTCGATCCACTAGCCTTTGGTATGTGGCACCTATACTCTGGTATGTGGCACCTATACTCTGGTATGTGGCTCCTATATTCTTTAGATAAAAAAGTATGAACAGATAATAGTAAGTTCCCTGGGACATGATGAAAGTTACCGACTTATAGTCCTCTGAGCTAAGTGGAATTTGATGGTATCCCTATAAGGCATTCATTATGCTAAGGAGTTCGCATCCAGAAGTAGAATCCACCAACAAATTAATCTTGGGTAGAAGGTAGAAATCTTTCAGGCAGGCTTTGTTCAAATCCTTGAAATCTATGCACACTCTCCACTTGTGTGCATGCTTTGGCACTAATACCACATTGGAGATCCACTTGGGAAATTGAATTTTCATAATATGCCCTGCATCTAGGAGCTTCTCCACCTCTTGCTGGATTATGCGATCATTCTCAGGATCAAAATACCTTTTTTTCTGCTTGACTGGTCTGATGATTGGGTCCACATTAAGCTTGTGCTCGGCTACTTTTAGGTTTATACTTGTAAGGTCTTTAACAAAAAAGGTAAAAACACCCACATAATCTCTCAATGTAGCAATTAGCTCTACTTTTAAGCTAGTCTCCAGGTGGAAACCTATCCGTGTGGTCTTGTTGGGATCTCTCGGGACCAATGCTATTGATAGGACTCTCCTTCAGGTTCAATTTTCTATTCCCTTTCTATAGCCAAAGATACACCCGCACCATTTTGCCTTTGCTTACAACTGGCCTCATCACCCTTATGGCATCTATTTCTCACTACATCCACATAGCACTTCCTGGAAGTATACTAGTCTCCCACCAATTTTCCTACCAATTGCCCTACCACATACTTCAACTTCATACGGTATGGAGAAGCTACTGCTTAGAAAAGTTATAACATGGGCCTACCAAAAATCACATTATATACTGAGGGAGCATCGACTACTAAGAAATTTACCATACAAGTCTTCTGGTATATTCCTACTCCCAAAGAGACTAGCAAGAAAATCCATCCCCTAAGCTGAACCACCTCTCTTGAAAATCCAAAGAGTGATGTTTCTACTGGCTCAAGCATGGTGTTTTCTAGATCTATCTATTGAAAGGTATCATAGAAAAGGATGTCTGCGGGTTGCCTTCGTCAACAAAATGCTTACCACTTCAAAGTTGGTTATTGTCGCTGTAATAACCAAAGCATCATGATAAGGCAAATATAGAGTCTTCAAGTCCTCTGGTCCGAACTGGATAACTGGGATGTCATTAACGGTAGAGACTGATGCCACATTCATATTTTATGTGCCGCAACCTGTGCCTTTGCTCTCTTAGCTAGATGAGTGTCTCCCTCGATCGGACCTTCTAAGATCATATGAATCACTCCTTTGACAGTCCTATTTTTAATATCATTTTCCCCGTTAGGTTGTTAGGTTTTTAGTTGTTCCTCTTGGATAGGTGTGGGGCGCCTATCTTTTCCTTCAGCTCCTGCCTTGAGCATAAATTCATTCAGCTGGCCATCTCGCACCAGTTGTTCTAACTCATTTCGTAAGTGGTTACATTCTTCCGACATGCTCGGACTTATTGTGAAAACGACAAAACTTGTCAGACCTAGGTTGTTTTGGCAGGTCTCTATGGGAGTGTGGCCATCAAAATAGGTTAAGACGCTCAATAGCCTGCATAATTTGTTCCTTGGGTAGTCGCAGAGGGGTGTAGTAATCAAATTTTGGCCCCATCATTGATAGAACTTTCATATGCAGCACGAGCACAGCTCTAGGTCTCTCTTCTTGTCTAAATTTTTCATTGGCAAAATTTTCTCTCCTATCCTTTCTCATCTCATTCAACTCCCTTCCTTTGCCTCACAATCCTCCTTTTCGTGAATATACTTTTTTGCCTGCCTCAGGTGCTCATCATAACTTTTCATTGGTTTCCTACTTTAGGACTGAAAGAAAGGACCAGGTCGCAGCCCTTGAGCGAAAGCACCACTTAATAATTTTGGAGTAGCCAAAGGAACCTCCAAGGAAATCGTAGTGAACTGCCTCACAAAATTTCTCAAGCTTTTAGCCTCTCCTTGTCGGAAGAAAAGTAAGCTCTACACACTCCTCCAATACTGTTTGTTACTGGTGAATTAATATAGAAATTTTCATGCAAATTCATTGAATGTATGAATAAATTGGGGTGGTAATTGTCTAAACCACCTTTGAGAAGCCCCCACTAGGGTAGTAAGGAAAGTCCTACACTTCACTTTATTCAAAAATTTATATAGTAGGGACAAGTTCTCAAATTCGCACAGATGATCAACAAGGTAAGCAATGCCTGTGTACCTGGGCATGTTGAAGGACTTGTGGTTCTTTGGAAATGGATTACACAATATGGCTTCGATAAATGGTAAGGTCTTGACTTTTTCTCTCGTCTTTCCTTTGATCATTTTCCTCATCTCTTCTATTTCCCTTCTCATCTCCTCCATTTTTGCTATCCAATCCGACTGAGGCTTGTCTCTCCTATCCAGGTCATGTTCCACTAAAATCTGACTTTCCGCCACTGCTTTTGCATCTGCTAAATGGGTGGGGATCTTCATATGGGCCTCCTTGGGTATGTCACATGCACCCTCATTTCTTGGTTCTTTTAGTGTTCGTCCTCCTGGTGCTGCTGTAACTTTTTGTCCTCCTATAACCAACCTTGGATTACTGGGAAAAGGTGGCCTAGCTATCATCGTGCCCTATGCAACTGCTCTTAACACCAAGGCAGCCCTAGGGTTCTGTATAGGGGCTACACCTACAAGCATGTGCACTACCGGAGTGACCGTCGCCCTTGCTGGAGGCATAAGGCTAACTAATCCCAATAGGGGTACTGGAGTATGAGGAGGTGGAATATTGGGTGCCATTCTTAGCAGAAAAATGATGACCATGGGACCTGACAACATTGGTAGGGGGTGTGTGTGTATGGCTTCAGCAGAATGGGTGGTGGCGATAACACCAAATGTTGGCCATAAAAAGTTGGCCAATTGTTCTATAGTCATTTGTCCTACTATTGGAGATACTGGGGCAACCTTTCCTTTAGTGACTGCTACCTGTGCCACTATAACTGAGGGCGTGGTGGCTGCGACTACAGGCGTCGGCTAACTTTGCGACATCATCCTCATACTTGTCTCCTCGTTCTCTTCTAAATCACCCACTCTCACATCTTAACTCAATCTAATTCCCACATACGGCGCCAAATTGATGCCAAAAATAATCTACCAAAGCACCAATTGAAAATTAAGAACCATAATCTGGTATATTTTTCTTGTTTGTTATCTATTTCTATAATCTAGTACAATGCTTTTTATATGGCTAGGAACCCCACTAACTAGGGTTATAACCGCCCACTAAGTCACAAACTACCCACATAAATCAAAGTTGATAATATGACACCATGTGTGGCCCATGTTCCTTATCTTCCGGTTGTGCGTTGAGCTGAAGCCGTAACTTTGAGCTCAACTCGGTCATCTCATAATCTTGTCTCAGATACTTCCTTTTGAGTTTAGCTCGGCCATTTCACGCCCTCGTCTTGGTCGCTTTCCTCTGAGTTCAGCTCTGCTTTGTCCATTGAGGGTGAGCTCGGACTGAACGGATTTCCAACTGCAGCCTTCATGAATACTTTAGTTCGATCTGAAGATACATACGCATCAATAAGTATGAAAGAAATTGGACTGATCTGTTAGGGGGCTGTACGTCGTAACCTTGCTTGGTGTTTCTCCTTTAGATTTTATATATTTATAGAGGTAGAATTGAAGCAGATAATCTTATTCTATAATTCATCCAACGCATGCATACGTGGTCATTAATTATATTTATTATTATTTAATTTTCAATAGAATAGGAATTTAATTTCGTGTTTATAATTGGTTTGTCAGCACTTGAAATTCAGGCAACGCATGCAGTTTAATTAATAACTTAAGAATTAAGTCGCGCTAACAATTCCGGGTGCTTACAGTACACGTGTCAATGTATAATTAGGTTCCGCAATAATTAATTTAGGTAATATGCATGCATGGGGTGGAAATTAATTTCTTGTGAAAAATTGTAAAAACTAACTATTTTAATTTGAGACACTGAATACATGTACTAATTAAATCTTGCATTATGAAATAAATTGTATATCTATTTATTTTTTTGTATATTATTTTAAGTTTTTAAATACTTTCAATACATTTCTTATTTTTTAGGATAAGTAGAAAAAGCAAAGATTAAGATAAAATAAAATAATAGAAGATTAAAGAGAATATATATATATATATATATATATATATAGGTGCACATAAACAAGGAAGCAAAAAGCATTTAAGAGAGGAAAGGAAAGAAGAGAAAAGCAATAAGAAGAAGAAGAAGAAGAAGATAATTTCATGAACTTGTAATTACTAAAGCCCTCATACTTTGTACATAACATTGGTATAACATATATAGGAGGAAACAATTTAATAATGCTCCTGGTGAGCTCTTATATAAAAATATATACATAATAATCATCTATCTATCTATCTATCTATATATATATATATGTATATATATCATGCGCGCATGTTGCTTATGAGTTTTCAAAATTTTACGAATATAAATATATTATAAAAAGAATATTCTTGAGTTTATAAGCACCTTAGATCGATCGAACTAGCAAGGACCAATTTGCTACTGTTACAGTTACCATATTGCATATCAATAACTAGGTAGGTCAGGTTCAGGACAAACACAATTCAGATTAATATTGATCATTCTTTCTAAAATTGAACAATAAAATTTACCACTATTGAGAAATTATTTTGGGAGAAACCTCAAGATAAAAAAAAAAAAACTCAATAGCTTTAGCAGCAAAGACCAAACAATATTCCAGCCAGCCAGCCAGCCAACATGCTGTACTTCTCGGTGCTTCTATATCAATATATATAGACCAAAAAGTTGAGTACATACGTACATACGTACCTACGTATATATATATATATATATATATGAAGCAATAACCTTTCTTGCTAATTACTTATTCTGCGTGGAATAATTTTGAAATATTTTTGGGAGTCAGTGGCGTACAAAATTATTTGTAGTGCTATTCTTTACCATTGAAATATTTATTAATTATTAATAAATGGTGTATCCCACATGATTCTTAATTTTATTTATTATTGTTACTTTTTGATCCGATAATTTGATGAGAATATATTATAATATGATTTTTTGCTCGAAATTCAGGCGATGCATCATGCATGCCTATCGATTAATAACGTTAATTTTGAAGATACATCCAACGCTTAGCAATTACCATGTCATTATGTCATGCATGCATGCATGTGCTGAAGATTAGTCGCGAAATTTCGTGGGACATGGACGCATGGCATTAGATGCCCTTCAATGCACTCGTGATTAGGAATCTATGATTTGATGAATTAATTGCATATGATTTTCCAACACGATCAATTCCACAACAGGCTTATATATAGGCAAAATTATATTTTTAGTCCCACACGATGGGGGCATGCAACACTTTTTTAAAAAAAAAACTAAATCTCAAAATCTTTGCAAATGAATTTCCATCAACAATTTATTTAATGGAGAAAGGATGCGGGATGCGGGATGCGGGATGCGGGATGCGCGATGCGCGTGGATGCTTGATAACAGAATCCAGCAGCAAAATAACCGCGTGGATGGCATACGAGCCAAGTTAGCATTCACCATGACCGTAAAATCCTAAAATCATTTTTTCCCAACCCAAATTCCTCTCAAATCTGACTCTATGCTGTTCATTTTGAACAAATCTTCTAAATAAGATATAGGATCATGATTCGCCTAAAGCTTGAAGATGTCTCTATGTCCAGCATATCTGATTGATCAACCACCCACCCCCAGCGTGCAGCAAGTTTTCTTTGCTACAACTACAAAGTTTGCAGCCGAGCTTGATGGTATCGATGAGGGTCCAATGGGAGAGGAGATTGCTGTTTCAACTCAACCATTACGAAAGATCAAAGCAAGATTCATTCTTTATTGATTCTCTTGCTAATTCATGAATATTGTGTAACTAACATAATTTTGATGTTACAAGTTTTTGGATGAGCTTATGGATCACTCCCCAAAAGAAATATACAAATATATATATATATATATAGTATATTTTGTATGTATTTTTTAATTTTTTGACTGCTATGTATTTTATTATTTGTTCTAATGTGAGTTCCCAATTTTTACGGTGAACAGGGAACAAAGAACAAGAGAGCATATCAAGAAGTTGCAACTAGTGGAGTTGAAGAACTAATACAATCTGTCAGTTTGAGTGCATTCAACCAATGCAAGAGCCTAGAAATAATGGCTCTCGATCTTGCACACATTGGACCATCCTTCCACTCAAAAAAACAGCATCCTCCGTCTCCATTCGCACATGAAAGATAACACCTTCAAGGTTCTTTTTCATCCAACTTGTTCAAATGTTTGCTAAATTTCCACAAGAACAACTTACACCTCCTAGCTTAGACATTTCTTGGAGAAAAAATAGAATTTTGGGTGAATTTTCACGGTAAATTGTTTGAAATTTTAGAAGATATTCTGTAATATGTACTATACATTTTATAAAAAGTTAAACTTATAAGTTCCTCAAATGATCAATTTATTGTTTAACATGTTACTTCAATATCGTAATCGCATGAATAACTAAATCTTTTTTTTTCGATATTGTTTAAGTCTGATTATTTCATCTTAATTACATGTTATATCTAAAAAATATATAAATATATATAATTATATATTCATGTATATTTATATATCTTAACTAAGTAAAAATATATATATGTAGATATATATATTAAAAATATAAAATATATAATTATTAAATATTTCTATATTATATTCATATAATGAATATTTATATGTGTATGTATATATATATATATATATATATATTTTAAAGCAAAGATATTACGGAATATTTAGATGTTACGGAATGAACTTGGCTACTTTTATCCCCTCCCTACACCTATGTAAACTCCTGGTCTCCAGCAAAATGCAAAACACGCAAAATCTACCTATTTTCTCTCAAAAAGGTGTCTGGGTCTTGCTAACCAAGTAATGATTAAGGAGACTCCCATTACGTAGCAGAAAACTCCTAAATTGAATTATTTTGGGAGGAACGTGAACGTCAGTAGCCAGTGCGTTAATGAATGTGATGACTATTTTTTCGAGACAAATCAATTTACTGGTAATTTAATCATTAACTTTGTTCTGACGCCGGATTCAGAATTCAAATAAATACCTTGATTCTAACTTCTAATGTTGCTCTATGTTCAAAAACTCGTCTGTTATATATTTGACTTCTGCCGAAATTTTTAAATACTGCCCTCTTGATTATTGTTTTAAAATGTTGCATGGACAGTTTTAAGTAATCCGAACACGATTCATCCGTCATACAATTTATGTAATTGTAGTAGGACAATGATACAGTCCCGCATGGACAGGCTTTCTTGGCCTCATAGACTAGTTTGCCGATCATTATTAATAATTGCAGCACTAATGAAACTTTCCTATGCCCAACATCCGGAGTCATCAGCTAAGAAAAATCTACATCTGCGCAGCAGCTTAAAACTATGCTAAACACAGTACTTGTACTGTATTTGATCTCAATTTTTACCCGATAACCTCAAGTACACAGCATAAGATGCTGGGCCTCCAGAAAGAGAAAAATCAGTCCATCCGAAAACAAGTATATCAATATTAGAAAACCATAGAAGGAACACGATACATATCACATATGTTACACCTGGTAAGGTATCTTAGGCAGCATGTAACAATGTGCATAATTAGTACCTAACAGACTTTTCTGTGAGAACAACTCTCGCAAACCTCGCTATAAAATGGAACTCTACACAATCAAATGATCCAAAAATTCCTGGATGAAAATATGTACACAGGTAAAGTCTCAAAACAGTTGCAAATCTACTTGTTTAGCCCCTATCTTTTTTGTTGCGGAAGGAAGCATAATATAGAAGATATCATATATGTTGGATCAAGTCATAACTACATCAAGGGTCATGAGCCACAGTAGAATATGCCAGGGATGCTCGTATCACAGTAATACTATAAGCTCGTATGGCACTTCCAAAGCTACAGCTGATCAGTCTGAAATTGTGATTGACCAGAGTATCTATATGTACACCAAAAATCATAATCTCAGCAGATTAATGTCCCTTTTATAAAAACAACAGTGTATATTCCACCACATAATTGGACAAATCCACCATTATCTCCAGCACTGTGACACTAGAAGTTCAAGCTCACTGCTCATTCAATCTGAAAACAATGACCTGCAAAACACAAAATGTTACTTGTGAGCAAAGTATTACTTGCGATATTAGCTATGAGGTCAGAATTCTAACGTCAACCCATTTCGAAGGAACTGCTTATCCCATTTACTTTAGACATTAGCTTTATCCAGATGCTAGGTAAAATTACATCTGACGCAAAGTAGCTCACAAACAAAAACCACAAGTTTAAACCTAAATAATACTTGCTATAACTAAAGACTTGCTATAACTAAAGATCGCTTTATTTGAAAGAGAAGTACCACATGACATAATAGAGCATAATCCAGAAATGTTTCAACAAAAAGCAGGTCCATCACCAATTTCTCGGATATTGGAAAACAGTAGAACAAGTAAAACTTAAAATGGTAATAAAAGTCAATGACAGACAAAATGCATCCATCAACTCCATAAATGATCCAAATTATAGCAAGTTTCATGAACTCCATTAATGATCCAAAGTTATAGCATTACCTTGCTTAATCTGTAATTTGCTGTAGAACTATTCACCAGTCATTAGATACCTATACAAAAAGTATTGTACATTCTGTCAGGCAACCATCATCATAAAACAAAAACGAAGGTGGTCTACAGAACTTGTAATATAATTAATATATAAAGATGGCGAAATTTCTATATAAAGAACATTATATGGGTGAAATTTTCTACCTATATCTACATAAAAAGGACTCTTATCATTGAGCAACTGAGAAGATCAAACATCCATTGTCCCAGCGTACTCTGATCTCTCTCCCTACGTGGAGCCTCTTCTCTCTTATGATTTTGCCCCATTTACCAATCAGATTGTAATAACTTCCCCGCCATTTCAACTTCATCACATATAAATCGCCTGTATCATCATCTCGAGCATTAATACCAACTTGATGTTCATTCCTCAACTGCTCCCGAGCTTGGTGCGTCCAGTAGAAGAGAATATGGTCTTCCACTGCTTTGCCCGGTAAAGTAAGGAATGGATGATTTGTATCCACATCTGATAATGTGAGAGCCTTCTTAATAGGCCAATTATCATGTCCAGATGCTGTAGCGACATAACGCTCCTCTGGGACTGAGAAATATAAGCAATTATTTGTCCATCGAATTCTAATCTCTTGTCCAACACCAAGTCCTTTATGCCTGATTATATTCCCCCATTTCCCAATGAGGTTATAATAGTTACCTCGCCACTTCAATTTCATCCCATGAGTATCACCTGTATCATAATCTCGAGCATTTATGGCCACCTGTTCTTCCTTTCTCAATCTTTCTCTTTCTTGGGCCACCCAGTGCACAAGAATATGCTCTTCAACAGATTTACGAGGCAATGGTAGAAAGGGATGGTTAGGATCAACATCAGATGATGTCAAGACCTTTCTGATAGGCCAGTGGTCCTGCATCAGGGGTGCTGCAACCATTCTGATTGGTGGTACTGCAACAATCTGCTGCTGCGGAACTGAGAAGTGTAAGCAACCATTATACCATCGCAGTTTAATTTCCTGACCAACTTCAAGACCCTTTCCGCGGACAACTTTTCCCCATTTTCCAATGAGATTAAAATAGCTCCCACGCCACTTCAATTTCATAACAGACATTTCACCAGTATCATCATCCTGAGCATCAAAACTCACCTGACCTGCAGCTCTTAAATGTTCCTGCTGTTGAGGTGTCATGTACACCACAATATGAGTTTCAACTTGTTGTCGGGACAACGTCAGGAAAGGATGGGTGATATCAACATCGGAGAATGTTAGTGCTTTTTTGATAGGCCATTGATCCGGCACTTGAGGTACAGTATTGTAGTATGCCGTCCTTTTCATTCCTAAACTCCAAACAAATGGGAAAGTATGAGATTTGGGATGCTATACATGTTAGTTTGCTAAGAACGTTAAGAAATCTTTACTTAAGGATGAAAGAACATTAAGGACAAGTTGGTTATCCAGTAGAAGTTGATATTTTAAACCATGTAAGTTCATTTATGGCCCATCAAATGATAAAACAAGTGTAAAATTCTAACGTGACATGCTTACGCAGACAACTTTCAACATGTAGGCGACATACGGATAACTTTAGAAACCAACAAAAACTATCAACACCTTAGCGAATGCAACATCTTTCATTGTTTCATAAATTCTAGAATCCCATAACTGGTAACACCAAATGGACCCATACTAAACTAAAACAATTGGTTCTAATCTCTTCTATTACTTTCAAAATCCTATAATAAATGTTTGACCACTGGAATATGTGAAATATACATGGAGCACAACAAATGTACAATTTAAGCCATGGGCGCCAAGTTTTCCTCACCAGAAGGCCGGGGAAGGCACTCTCATCCACTTGTGCATGCAAAGAGAATTCAACAGGAACAAAAGAACCAAGAAGAAAGAAAATTCCCCTAAGATCAGCTCAATAAAGAAGAAAATCTAAAAAGTCTACAATTCCCCTGTTCAATTAAATAAACTCGTACAAAGAAAGAATAAAAACAAATCAGATTCGTGCAACGAATCACATCCCAAAACACGAATCAAAACCCTAAAATCCAAAAAACAAATAATCACACCAAAGGTACACAAGGATTAATCGAGCAAACCATATTGCACATTCAATTCTTAATTTACACATCAGCCAACATCCAAAATTCGACCTTTCAACCTTTATCTCAAGAGATTGAATCACAATTGAAGAAATCTCTTACTTTTGTGTGCAGAGTTGAAATTCTACACTCAGGAATTGAGAGAAAAGAAACCCTAGATCCAGGAAAATTGAGGATAAAAGGAAGTGATCGAACACTAAATCTCTATAGCAAGAAACAACGATGAGGTCTTTGGCGCGAACTAATGAATTGCAGAGGAGTCAGATAGTCAATCAAATGGATTGTTCACAAGGGGCTTGGAAGAGCAAGTAAGAAAAGAAGCAAGACATTTTCCGTGAGTATGAAAGAGCATGTCAGGCGGCGGTGGTGTTGGCAGTGGTGGCGGTCGTGGTGAAAGGTGTGAGAATAGGTGTAGAATTGGGGGCGATAACTTGTGTGAGCAAAGCTTGAGAAATGTGTGTGTGTGTGTGTGTGTGAGAGAGAGAGAGAGAGAGAGAGAGACTGGGGAGGGGGAAATTTAGTGTGAAATGGGGTGGATGTGAAATTACATTTGCACCTCCAATATCCCTTTTTCTTTTTTACGATATAATATCCAATTTCCAATGCTTGTGATACTAAGCTTCATAAATTATGTTTGTACAGTTTGTGTATTTTTTTTTTTTTTTAATCCGAGCTAGTACATAAATATTATAAAAAGAAGTGAATTTTCATCAAAAAATTTGATATCATTCCTTGGCTTTAAATTTGATTTGAAAAGAATGTATTATTAATAATTCGTTAGTTAATAATTTATGAATTATGGACAATCAAATTAAATTTAACGTACTAAATAATTTAACAAACAAATGACACAAATAAAATTACAACATCAAATCAAACATTAGATCAGCATCAAAAACATAGTTTGTATTTAACTATTCATCAAATGCTGATATGTTTATTTATTTTATTCTTAAAATAAGTTTATAGTGTTTATTTTTTTTTAATGAATGGACTTGTATATTGCAATGAGTACACACACTCGATGGGGCCAAAAGAGTGCCCTTGGTATTCCTTAAATTGGAATTGGGTGAGAAAATTGGTACATGTTGATTTCAATAGAGGTTACGTACTTGAACAAGAACGACAATTTGAGCCAAATAAGGAAAAACTGGGGGATTCCACGTGGCACAGGATAACTACTTCAATAGGAAAAATTTAGGTA
This sequence comes from Jacaranda copaia, assembly GCA_014898725.1. Taxonomy (NCBI): domain Eukaryota; kingdom Viridiplantae; phylum Streptophyta; class Magnoliopsida; order Lamiales; family Bignoniaceae; genus Jacaranda; species Jacaranda copaia. Next base: position 292,895 of record JACGDI010002291.1, read on the forward strand.
GCAATGCCAGTTAGTACATACTTTGTGATCAACCAAAATTGGTATCAATGATTAATTAGTTTAATGGTATTATGTTTATACTTATATATATATATATATTGAATTTGTAATTCAAATTATAATTAATCCGAGGTGAGTAAGTGTTAATTTAAAATAAACAAAATAATAAAAAATGAAGACAAAAGTTGGTACCAATACAAATTTAATACAAAAGGAAACTAGTGAAATTTTACAACCATGGATGCATATGAGGGGAACCTATGAGAACCCATGAAATCAAGTACAATTATCTATTAAGAGGTTAATTGGTCTAGTGATATTATCCTCACACTTGTATTTGTAAAATCTGATATTCGAATCCTAATGAATCTTTGGGCTGTGTGCGCACACACACACACACACATATATATATATATATATATATAATTCAATCATTTTGAGTAGAATTATATGAACTGAAAGATAAACTGAGGTATTTGCATGAGTTCATTCATACAGCTAGATATTATTTGCAGGCAAAGATCGAGATACGCTAAGGCGCCTGAAGCGGTATAGGCTTTGCCGCACCTTTGATTCGCCTGAATGCTGTCCTAACTCGTTCTTTAAGACCTTCACTCTCACCTTCAACTTCACCAGTTCGTTTGTCAAGATGCGCCACATTCCCATCAACATTGATCGCTAGCTTGTCATCATCCTCATACTTCACGTCTCCAAACAGAGAAACCAGAAGCGCATGTATTATTTTGTCCGCTTTCTTTGTTTCTTCTTCATTGTTAGTTTCATGTTCCGACTCA